>ML685813.1:2335413-2478628 GCA_007922175.1 Pelusios castaneus | reverse complement strand
ACTCTGTTGTCTTTCTACAATAGACTAACACGGCTACCCCTTTGGAATTTGAATACAATGGGAAACAGAGTATAACTGCTTATTACAAGACAGAAGAAACGAGAAAAAGAGCTGTTTGGTTGTTGTCCCCACCCAGTAATCAGAAAACTAGAAAGATACAGCTGAAGGAACACATGAACTATGATCTAGCTAATTTAACGTATTAACAAGTTAACGAAAGGACCAGAAAGAAAACAAACTAAACGAAGAAAATAGTGTGGATTTGAACATGTATCTTCTGACATTGCGATCTGAATAGCCTTTCTCAAACTCAACATCACTGTTCAAAAAAGGTCCTAGTCAGGAATAAAGGGAAAATTCAAACTGGAAAAAGATGTTATTGGAAGGGTTTGGGGGGTTTTTTTGTTTGTTTTTTGTTTGAAGATTAATTCAATTTTATCTTTTCTTGATTACACCATTACTTTTTACAAAAGTACATTTGAAAAAAGAAAACCCTCACAATAGTTACATTTATGATAAAAATGAAACATTCACTTTGAATACTACTAAATGTTTATTATTAGAAAGTGCTTTTACCTTAGCCTTTCCTTCAAGAGCTCCAGTTCCTGCATATATTTTACTGACAGAATCACCATTCACAGACCACATGGACCGGAAAACTTCCTGGAAGCGAGTAACCAACTGAGGCTTCTCAGCTAAACCTAAAACCTCCAGTTGTTTTGTTAGCATCTGCAACATATCAAGGGAACATTTACAAGAAGACTTATCAAGTGAATATATTAAAATATATATTGTCAAATTCTTCTTTCAAAAAATACATTTACTTTCATATTGCATTTTGGAGAAAATGACACTGTCACTTTAAACTTTTCTTCACAGCAGCATAATATACATTAGTAGCAGCATTTAGTTTCCTTAAAAAAAGTAAAACTGAAAATAGCTGTATGGGAACAGTTAGATAGGTTGTCTTTCAAGGTTTTAATCTAAAAAGTGCCATGGGAATGTCAAACACCTGGAGACAAAAAATGAGATGAATTCTGCATTAGCAGCCAAATGAAGTTTACTCTACATTCCTTCTATAAAAGTCTCAGCTAAAAAAATCACTGATCTTTAACAAAATGCAATACATGAGGAGCTGTGATATTAAAATCAGTAAGATAGCAATGTCTTTTGTGGTTCATTTGATCTTCCCTGGAATTTCTGCTAATTGAGAAGAAACAAATTTCAAACCACTATTCTTACAGTCACTGTAGGAAGGATTAATTTATCCAGTACATTTTATAAGTTACAGTTACTCTAGTTTAAACCCAGAGGTGTCAGACACATGTTCCACAGACAGATCGAGCTCCTAGGACCTTTTCGTCCAGACAACCTTTTCAAAGGCATCTACCTGCCAGGTGCAGCTATAGAGATCTGTAAAGGAGCTGGAGATACAGTGGGTTAAGATCTGCTTGACTGGGTCCAAGCAGCAATTTTTACAGGATTTTCTTTAAGGTTACAATCACTGTATCTTTTCCATGATGACAAAGTCAATATTGAAGAGATACTTGGATAAACTAACACTTAAAGTAATCATTTTTTTTTATAATACAGGGTGAATTAGGTCACACAGAAAGAGTACAAGTTCCAAATCCCACCAAGATTAATACATATTAGTAACAGACCCTAATTGGCATGTTTTCCCCTTTATTTTTCTGGGTTCCATTACATGAAAATTATTATAATCTCCTGCAATACTGGTTGCTGAAAAACTACAAAACCTTAGATCTTTCAAGCTTTGCTCAGATCCACTACCTACCTATGGATGTCACTGGATAACAGTGAAGACCACAAGAACCTAAAGAATGTTACTGTAAGGGTGAACAATTCAGTAGACTATTCAACCAGAACAACACTGAACAGGCAAACTACTATAATAAAAGCTCTATGTATTCTACGGACAATTAGATTTAAATTTTGCTCCAAAGTCACTGGATTCTACAGCTTTTATATGAAAATTCTGCAGAATTTTCAATGGAATGTTAAAATCTGAGGACTTTATTGAATTAAAAGAAAATACCACATACAGTAGTCTTGTTTATTTTATATTAATTTATTTTTGCTATGTCCACAGATTCCTATTTTTAAATATTTTACAGGAAAGACTTAATTCTAGAGTGAATTCACAGCCACAGATCTGGGGCATAGCTAGGGTCTCAGATAAAACATTCTTTATGTAATCCACCACTCTTAGACTTATGATGTTTACTGGACATGAATCCTGGTAACTGCCAAAGACAGTAAAACTGTACACCAAAGAAATGTATCCATAGTTCTTATTGCGAGTGTAATTTGAGGAATCTCTGTTTCACTCACAGCAAGTTCTATGGGTAATGTGCTTTTGTGCAGGACTATCACACTACTTGTGTTTGGAATTGCAACCTGAATCTGAAAGGAAAGCGATATGGACATACAAAGAAAAGGAAATACATCAGTGGTAGTGGTCCGAAAAAGTATTTTCCTTAAAACTGGGATCCCAAAATTTTTATACTACAGGACCATGCCACTAAATGAGATTCTCACCCAAAGCCTGAACATATTATAATTAATCTTTCCTATCGACAATTATAGCAATTTTATCATTCAAGTGTTACAAAAGCGTCAGAAGCAATCAATCTGTGGTTACAAGTTCTACATCAAGAATCTACATTATTTTCCTACCTCTAAGCCAAAGAAAGCCTGCACACTGTTTGTTCTATCCAAACAATCCAAGCAGTTTGTCCTGATAGTACCACTTTGATATCTGTGCCAAGTACAAAAAAATAAGAGAAACACTGAAATAAATCAGTAAGACAAAGAACATCAACAAAGGATATCAAGATCTTAGGAAAAAAACTAGTAAATCAAGGCACTATGATTGCAATGTTATTGTTATAAAATACATGTATAAAATTGCCAGCTATAGAGGACTAGCTCCACCAATGGCAACAAAGGTTGGCATCTCTTTAGACAATAGCAATATATCTCCAGCAAATAAAACAAAGTCTTCCTTCAATATCATGCAGTGGTCCTTGTTTTCTGAAGTGTAATGCTGGAACAAACTCTCTTCCTGGACAGCCCAGGAAATACAAAATGCATTTTCTAAGTATTTTAGGGGTACTCACTCCTCGTTAAAACAAGGATTTATTAAACAAAACCTATGTTAGAAAACAAATCATTAGGAACCTACCCTGATTTGCTGAAATTAAAATAAAATATAGTAAATTGTAAACGTAATAAAGCCACTTCCAATAATTATTTTAACACTATCTTTGGGGGAGAGAGGAATATAGAAATGTGACTAACAATAAAAGAATAAAGAAAAAGGAAGCAACTTATCTGTGCTAAATAAACACTTTATCTATTGAGAAGGGATAAGACAAATAGCATGAATAGATTAAGAAGTTACTGCTATAATTTACAAAATATTTCGTACACCTACTGCACGTCATAACTTAATGTGTCTTAGCTGTTGTAACTCTTTTCCCATCTATATTTATCAGATTCTTAACAGTTATAATTAGTAATGTCAATAGTTATGTTTATCTTTACTAAAAGTTAAAACATATAATATTTTAGTAAAATTCAAAAAAAAAATTAGGAGCCATTTTAATGCCTAAAATCCTCCAAGAAAAAATATCTTTCTAAATTGGATTTTATTTTGTTTTCCATCTGCCACTTATGCTAGACTAGACATTTATTATGACAATACATATGTAATTCCAGTGTAATAAACAAAGATTGCCCTGGTCAAAACAAAGAGGGTATTAATAAATCTAATTTGTCAGGATAGAAACATAAAGCCCTGTTTTATATCTGTTTGTTTTTCCAATAGGACAGCCTAATAAATAATTTTTACTCACACATCACAAGTAAAACAGACATCTAGTTGTCCCTCTATAGCAAAACTCATTTTTAAAAATGAAATTCTTTCAAATTGATAAGGCTTTTGGGCTAATACAATATTAAAAATATGATCATGTGGTGGAGTAGATTTTAGGATATTTTATTGCTGAGGAAAAGAATGCCCATTTCTGTGGACAGCTAAAAACCCAGGCTCAGCAACCATTTGGGGAATTGGTTCCATTATCTGACAGCAAAGTAGAAAAGTGCTATGCTCCATCACTACATATAATTTATACAGCATTAGTATCAGCAACAGAGAAAACTGGTTCTGCTTTCCCCATCAAAAGTGACTTCCTTAACCTAATAATGAACAGGAAGATGGCATTAAGTAAGCCAAAATGGTGAATTCAAAACAAAAGGCCTGAATCTAAAGTAAGCCTCCACTAATACTAGTATGGATTTAGTATCACCCTTTACCTCATGAACTTTGACAGACTATTCAGAAACAGCCAAACATGGTATACATTTACAAACAAGCAAAATAAATGGTTCCTATTTCAGTCTTAGGTCATCGTCCTAGATAAATGAACATGGGCTAACTTTAAACAAATAACCAGAAATATTTTTCTTCTTATTTGTGGATGAAAGAGTAAAAAATTAAAATTAGGTTCATATGCTGACTTTAGAAACGTTACAGAAGTCATATTCAAACCTTTGAACTTCCTTTCCATCGAAATAAAAAAATCCACATTCTAAGAATTTTTGTACTTGAGGTTTAAGCACGCTGTGTAGTTTTTCTGCCTTTCCTCCTTTAACCATTTGATGATAGTCAAAGTTCACCATTTTGATATCAATACCATGTTCAGAGGCTTTCAAATGACTCTGATATTGAGAAAGAGAGAGAGAGAGAGAGAGAGAGGAAAAAGCATAAATATTCCAAGCAATGAACAGGGTGTTAGATTAGTAAAAGCTAAATATGCCACCAAAGCTAAGAAAGATATTAACTCCATTTGTTCAGTATCTTTACTTTATCAGTGGTCTTTTCATGACTTTTTCTAATAAAATGAGACACTTTATTATACACTAACCCAAATCATCCTAATAAAATACAAAGTAAAGCTCTACATTTTTATAACTGAATATTTTTTAATTGCCAAAAACCAGAATCAGATTCGCAATCTATGTTCTACTTTAACATCACTAAAACAGTGTAAATATGGCAGCTTCTTCCACAATTTAAGGTATTAGTAAGAGCATAAATCATGGCAAGAAAGGGGGGGGGGGGGAACCCACCAAAACAGACGTTGACAGGTTCTCTGGTTTCAGAACTGAAATTCTCAGATATTAGTCTACGGACCAATCATGGTACTAGCTCTCTTTGTTTTCAGCTGTTAAATTCCATTTTTTTAAAAATAAATTAAGTGATTTACTATTATTTTTGTATGTAAGAAATTGCTGTAGTTACTACACGTTATGTGATCACAAAAATATAGAGAGTAAGCCTGTAGGATCACAAGTGTGAGGGTGTGTGTCTAAGAGATGCCCTCTATTAATATGTGACCGACACTGAAAAGGTTTGAGATCCCTTACTATAGACTGTTTATTTGCTGCTTAATTCTATTCATAGCTTCTTATTTGTGATTTTAAATTGCCAATCTTCTCTAAAAAATAACTTTGCATAAGTGGCATTGAGAAAAAATTTCCATGTTTGTGTCTCAATTACTTCAGAGCAAATTTGCTTACTTTAAGAAGTAAAAATAAAAGAATGGTGCCTTTAAAAACAAAAAAAAGTACCAGCTCTGAAAACTCATCCTAGAATCTGAAAGTCATAATGGGTTCTTTCCTGTCCACACATCACCACTAATGAACAAAAAGTCTGCAAATCAAAGTGTGATCCCAGTTACATTTGGGCAACGCTATTGTTTTAATGGAGTTTACAGGTTTAAACACGGAACTTAGTTAACAACATTAGCCAAGAATGTGCACCAGCAGTCAAAAAAGAAAACAGAATGTTAGAAACCATTAGGAAAGGGATAGATAATAAGACAGAAAATATATTGCCTCTTTATAAATCCATGGCATACCCACTCCTTGTATACTATGTGTAGTTCTGGTCACCCCATCCCAAAAAAGATACATTAGAATCAGGAAAGTACAGAGAAGGGCAACAAAAATGATTAGGGGTATGGAACAGCTTCCATATTAGGAAAGAGTAAAGAGACCAGGATTGTTCACCTTGAATAAGAAATGACTACGTTGCTGGTGTGAAATTGTTCAGAAGTTTGGAATGTTAGAAGTTGTCCCACAACTCAGAGTGCTAGTAAAGTACGCAAAGATAAATGCAATTTTATCAGAGATCTTACTTCTGTCTATGTGGTAATGTGAAAATATACTTAAGATGGTTTTAATTGAAAATATCCATTTTGGGATCACAGCTAGTGACACTATAAATTAAATGGCACATCAGTTCCCCCACTGTTAATATGCAAATCCAGTGGTAGAAATAGTGAATGAGGTACTATAGTTGCCACCTTATATAAATAATGGATTTTAACAGAAGAAAATTTGTTGGTTTTTAGGATTTGGATTTTTTTAAAAACTTGTTTAAAAATCAACGCCTACGATTCTTAAATCAATATAACTGTATCCTGGTAATACTGAGAACAAACAAAAAAGAAGCAATAGACATTTATATGAAGAACATCTGTAGCTTGGGAGAAACAGAGGCAAAAGTAAAATAAGACTAGCAAAATTCTTCTTATGTAGAGAATATACAGAACACCAGCTGAGTCCAAGAAGACATTTTCCCACAGCATACTTCTCAGTCAGGTGTACTGCAAAGTTTTACATTGCTCCACAAAACAAAGGGCATTGATACTGATAAATATCTGACTAGACTGACAGCAGCTTCCATGTTCCTTACAATTCTCCCAGAGTATTGAATCAAAAAGGATGAGGGAAATAAACTTTATACTGTGTTAACATCACCTCATATTAAAATTAGATAAAAAAACTAACTCAAGTGAAAATATTTTCTGTACCCTCATACACAGTACTGACATTTTCAGCTTAGTTTTCTTTCTATTGGATTTTTTTTTTTTTTTTTTTTGGTATTATTTACGGGTTAAATATATGTTAGAGGTATAACTGAGTATCTTAGGTGAATTCACCATCTAAATAGATGATACAATTTTACAAATAAATTTTATAGATAACTACAGAAATAATTACTAAAATGAAAATGATCTCTGCTGTGATAAAAAGATAATATTAGCGATATTAGACTAATATCGCAGGCTATTTCTAATTAATTAGAATCCAAGAGAATCTTTATTCAGCTACCAAGTTCCAAAGGGATAGCCGTGTTAGTGTAGCTCGCAAAACAAGCAAGGATTTGTGAGTCTTTAAAAGTGCCACAGGGCTCCTTGTTTGTTTTATTCAGCTATGTCACTCAGTAACAAAAAATCTCGAGTCTGGCCAGTTACAATCAAAATGCTAGTCTTCTGAGTAAGGGTCAAATGTTTAAATTTCAACTGAACTATGAAATTATTTTTAAGCCTCAAGTAATGTATTCATCTGAAGTTCAAGAAGTCCTTTTCTCTACAAACTAGAGATACATTCAGGAATTACCAGAGTAATATTTTTGAGGGGAAAAAAACTGTTTACCTGAAGCACACTTGGCATTAAATACAAAAATGTCTGTGTTTATATACCAATATTAAAATGTGGAAGTTATTTCTTTTAGACATAAACCAGTATTAAGGGAAGCTAATTTACAATTTCTTATCAACAGAGGGCCATATTGCTGTTATAATTTTTCAACAAAATTGCTTATTTTGCTTAACACGCTCAGATATATTGATTGCCATTAAAACTATTATAAAATCCATTTAATTTTATATAGTCTAAGAAATACCTATGAGTTTTTAGGCTTTTAGTATCCTGAACTGAGCAAAATGGGTACAGATTAATTTTAACAATTACATTGTAGTGTATCACACATCTGTTTCATTCTGTAATGAATATTTAACACCTGCATTAGGAATAAGGCTTTTTCAAGATCATGCAGGGCATGATATAACCATAATACTTACTTGGAAGGCTTTGCTAAGCATGTGCTCTCCTTCTTTTGCTCCAAGTAAATTTACAATAATTTGCTTGCCATATACATTTTTAAGTGTTCGGAAATGCCTGTTAAAAAGAGAAAAAAAAAATCAATGCTCACCTTTTCTCTAATAAATAACTAATATAATCAGCACAGGCCCTTAATCAACTCCCTCTGAATGGAGCAGTATAGTACAGAGTGCATTTATTATGATAATCGTTTTATTGGGATACATCCCAAGGAAGTGCTCCAGACCAGTGACAGCACCTGACAATTGACTGCTATTTATTTAGGACAATAGTAGCGAAAACTCTGCTTAAGAAGATACATTTGGCCAATACCAAGAAGTAACATGGAGTTTAATCAAACATTATTATATATATACATGAAATGAAATTCTAAACTCCAATTTTGATACAGAAGTTGCCAAATAAAGTTTACAGGATGAAGCATTAATTAAATATGCATTTCTAATTCAGTACAGAATTGTGTTTTAATCCTCCTGAGACTCCTTTTTTTCAAAGTTAATATTTCTCTCAAGTATTTTGCTAAATCAAGGCCTATGCACATATTTAACTATAAGCACAGGAGTAGCCCACTGAACTTCAAAAAGACTACTCATATGCCTATGTCTTTGCTGAATTACAGCTTTAATCAGTAAAACTACCTGATTGGAACAACAGGTATCCCACCAAGATATCCCTTTATTAATAGCTTCTACTGTAGTAAAGAAAAAACAAGCCACTATTTCACCTGTCAAAAGCCGGTGCATTTGCTTCAAATCCCCTTGACATTCTGACACGATGGGATCCCACCTTTGACAAGAAGAGTACTTTTAATTACATACTTGAATTTTTGGTTTTGTATGTTTGGCTATCTGCTCTCCAAGATCCCTTTTAATCCTACCTTCCATAACATGGGCTATTTTCCATTGGCTTATTAAGGTTCATTTTCTAAAGAATACTTTTTTGACTCAACCTCTTAAACCTTGTCATATAACCACACCTCTTGCTTTTTTGTTGAAGGATACACAAGTCTTCTGGGACTCTATTATGGCATACTTATGTAGCTACCATGCTACATTTAAGGATTTTAAAATGTCCTCACTTTTTATTTTAATGTCACAGTACTAGATTTTCATGTTATTCCTCTCTCAATGATATTGGGTGTAGTGATACCATAATCACTATTACTTAGTGTCTCATCCATAGTTACTTCTTGCACTGACTCTTTTGTATTATTTAGGGCTAACTCAAGAGTAGCATTTCCATTTGCGTACTCCAGAACAACCTGTTCCAAGAAGCAATCATTACATTAAAAATCAAATAATCCAAAACTTTTAGCCAAAAGAAATTAAGCATTAGAAACATGGTGCTCAGATCCTGGAGGAAGTAGTGTCTTCAACAGCAATACCTCCAATTAAGTTAAGAAGCAACCGTTTGAATCCCAGAGTCTCACCCAGGGCTCAGCCAGAAAGATAACAGTACAACAGGGCCTCTACTTTTATCTTAATAACTATTTACCTGGAGGCCAGGTTGCTCCCAAAATAATGGAACAGATCCACGGATTTGTATGAAGGAAGACACACAGTCATCTAGAAATATCACCTGTTGAGAAAAATCAATTTTACTGGAGATTGGAGAAAGGAAACAATCTTTTTTCCATCATCTAAACAGTGAATAAAATACTTTCAAACACATCACATATGCCACAGTGTAAGAATCAATAACAATATTTGTTATATTTAAAAATTCATATTAAATGACCTATGTGTCTCAAGCATCAGAATGCACAACTTGAATAAGAAAGTATTCAACAGTGAGAAAATAAACTTGTCCCTGTGGAAAACTGCAATGTGATTTTAGAAATAGCCTATGTCTCTTTTTAAATTAAGTTCTGCTTCAAGTTGTTATAACAAGTGTTTCTCTGTAAAGATTTTTTTTTTTTTTTTTTTTTTTTTAAGATGGCAAGGCTGAGTGTATTTACATCTTTCAAGTTTCACACCTAGTTTTTAATATCTATATTATGGTAACATTTAGACACAAGCATACAGAAGACTTAAGTTTTCCATTTCTTTTAGTCTTATTTCTCTTAAAATAAGACAAATATTTAACCTGAAGATTTGAATTTAACTAGTTTCTAGGAGTCCCTTCATGTTTATCTTTAAGACTTCCCATATGACTCTTTAAAAGAACTTGAGAAAGCTTTGATTTCTCTTTCAATATTCACTCATTACAGAAATAAGAAAACGTGCAGTTTTATGTAAGTTCTTACATCACAAGAGTTAGATTTGGCACTTAAGATAGTTTAGTTACCATATTTTCATTATGAGATTCACATTTGCAAAATATTTTAGCTCATTACTTGACAATGTAAACTCTGGGAATTCCTCACAGTGCTAACAGCAGCCTTTGGTTGAAAATAATAGATTTCAAATGTTATACAAATAAACTGTAGTTTATCATCTAATAAGCAGCTAATCAGAAAAATTTGGTTCAAGAAACTTGATTGCACACTGACCCCAATCGTGAAACAAATCTAGTTTCAATCCTGAACTAGAAGTAGGTCTGTTTCAGGATCCCCAATCTTGCACTTAAGTGAAACTCTGTCAAAAATCAATGGGATTCTGCACAAGCACAGTGATTCACTCAGATATTACCTACCCATTTGCATGCAACTGCAGGATCAGGCTCTTCATAACAAAGCAATCAAAATACCTATTACAGAATGATCTATAGCTTCATGCATTACATTATAAGAATAGTTACAAATAAAGGGCAAAAGCCTTACTTAGTGTAAACTGGCTTAGCTTCACTGACTTCAAAGGAAGAATATCAACATGCATTAGCTACAGCTCTCTCCTACAATCTGTTGACCAGGACCAAAAAGCCATAAATTGTTAACTATCTACATCAGTAGTTCCCAACCTTTTTAGCCCGAGGGCCACAGATATCATTTTTACAGCCCCGAGGGGCCATTAGACTCTGCCAGCAGGCCCCCCTCCCCCCCCTTAAAACAGTGTGCCTCCTTGAGGTCCCGTCTATCTGGCCGCAGTAGGGAAACCACACACATCCTGTAGTCTTGTGCACTTGAGCTGGGTCCCTAGGCAGTGACTCCCTTCTGCAGCTAGCTAGCTATGGTCCACTTTGAAAGGCCCCCACGGACCACAGGATGGAAACCACGGAGCTACATATTCTCTTTATACGGAGTACAGACAGATGAGCAACATAGCATATAATAATACAGCATACCTGTTCTGTTTCAACAAAATTAGCAACATGACCATCATCATTTGTTCCCCGTACGTTAAACCTGGTCCCAGCTCTTTCACAGCTTAGTCGTGAAATGAGGCAAGCTTTTGCTTGTTTGTGAGCAGCATAAATTGTTCTAATCTCTACTCCTCCACACATGAGACGCAGTAACCAGTCATCACAGTTCACACCATAGTGTTTAAGATGCAAATGCAGTGATTGGTTCCTATCAGAGACAGAAGCAACTCAGATTAATGCAATGAAAGAGAAATAAAAACAGCTCATTTTGTAAAGGCAACTGCTCTGATATTTCTAAAACTCCACACTCAATATAAAGGAATGTAAAGAAGAAAGTTTTCCATAACATGCACAGTTTTGTGCATAACTCCTATTTAAACATACTTGAAATAGCAAACCTGCTAGAGGACAGTAGCTTAGATATTTGCCGGCCAAAACTACTGTGTGTAGTTAATTTTACTGGATATAAAAACTGACAACCATAGAATCTTCTGTTAATACTGCAGTTTCCCCTATCATTTCCCAGTAATATGACTCAGAACCCACTTTGGAAAATTAGGGATTGGCAGCAGAGTTTTCATGGTCAGCCAGTCGGTCTCAGAGAAATTAATACTGGAGTGAGAACTCCAGGGCTATTTTGTGTGTCATGTGTGACCCACTAAGTCATTTCATATAGGACACCCAGTAACCAACTGGTACACTGCTAACCAGGACAGAATTTGGATTAGCTACAAACTGGAAAAAAAAATAAAAAATATCTATCTGTGCTCCTTTAACAATTTCTTGGGACAGTTTCCCACCCCGTAAAGCTTATTTTAAAACCATTGGACATGTTACCATGTCAGAGATCCTGTACTGAAAGAATAATTCTTCAAGTTACTAGAGTATTTTCGGCACCTTAGTTTTGTTCAAAAGAAGTTGTTTACATTAACAGTGCTTTGTTTCTTTGAAGCACCCAAGGACAATTGTTAGTTTACTGTAGATTAATCAGCACTACAGACAAATGATGAAATTCACTGATCTAAACCAACGATAGATAGGGATAGGAAAACATAGTCAAATGAAAAATCCATTATAAGCCAAGTATTTTACTGAGTTACAGATTTAGGTTTTGAATATACTAGATACTTCTAAGTTACAGCCACTTCTCTTGCAGGGGGTACAGATTTGTTTGAAGTGAATTGAACGCCCACATTTTCCTACAAATAAGTAGGAAATTACTACTACCATGATCATTAAAAAAACAAAGTTGAAGAGTTTAAGTAAAACTGATTATGTTTTCCAATACTGTAACTACAGTGTAATTATGAAGTGTAACCCAAGTAGTTAAACTCCTGGTTATGGGATTTGGTAAGTTAAAAATTACAACTTTGGTGTATTACTGTGTAATGCATCAAGCATAAAACTAAAGGAGTAACAAAAACTGAATTTACTTAGTCATACTCCAGATAATGTTTAATGTTAATTACAGGTAACAAACAAAAAAAAAAAGACGTAATTACAGTAAGTGCTTCATAAGCAATAGTATAAATACTAAGGTCTCATAAAAGGAAATATATCTAGAGTAAAGTAGCATTTTAAAATTACTAATATAACCGATAACTGTAATTTTAGCAGCATTTCAGAAGTAAATTCAAACAACTTTTCTATACACTGAAGCAGAGTTTGTTTAAGTGGGGTTAGGGGACAAGAGAAGAGAAAAGGCAAAAAGCTGTAATAATTCACACTACTGAAATATGTCATAACATCAGGTTCACAGTGTTTGAAAATTAAGCACAACTCAAGTAGAAGAAAAGCATTACCTAGATATGTCTGTGAACAGACAGGCACCACTTTAAAAAAAAAGTCAGTATCTGGTAAATAAGATTATAGTTTGCTAGTTTTCTGAATAGCAAAAAAGATAGTCATTAAGGGAAGTGGTTCTTAGAACCTTTTATTTTAAGCACAAATAATTTCTTAAGAACTTCTCTTTCGACTTTCAGTGCAATGTATGTATTTTTTTAGTTTAGTTGTTTATTTTAAAAGTGTAACCACTGTTTTTCAAAAAATATTCCCAACTTTCAACAAGCATTGCAAATGATTTTATAAGTATTCATTAACAAAACCTCAAATATTCTGTGGGTAGGATACGTATTGTTTTACAATACAGCATAATGATATGCTCTGTTGAAATAGGAGATTGAGACAGTAAATATTTTTCTTTGGGGAAATCTGACAAACGGATTTTATACAGAAACTCTTGGCAAGATTAAAATGTGTAAACAAAACATTACTTTTCTAAACTGATTTTTAATGTTTAGTTTCCCAAATATGCAAATTTGGATAATTTCATCTCCATCCCATTGTAACTAGTGCTTTATTGACTAGCAACAGAAGGCACAAAAAGCAGGTAATCTAACTATAAAAACTCAAGTTAAGGATGCACAGAAAATTAAAACAGAAATTGATGTGAACAGTGTCATCTAGCACGATGGTCTTAATCCTGAGGTTAATGGCCTATTCGTATAAGCAAGTCAATTTCCTGGGGTATAGATATGCGAAGAGTAGGACTTCTACTGGAATTCCTGTTTGGAGACATTCCCGACTTGGCTCATTTCCCTAGGGCCCAGATTTTTTTTCTGCTATGGTTCGTATACCTCGTCTTGCATTACAGCTCTAATCGGTCATCCCTCTACCCCCACTTCCCATCAGGAGTTGCAGAGAGAAGGACAGAACTGGCACAAAAACAGAGCTGCTCTAGACTCAAGGTGCCACATCAGTGAAATAGCTAAGGCAGGTGGGAAACAGGCAGCTTTTCACTTCTCCTCATAATGTGCATGTGCCTGGATGGGGCAGTGTTGTGCTTTTCAGTAGTTATAAAAGGGTTACCTATGCTCATTCAACATGAGAAATGGAAAGAAAGAAGGCTAAAGGCAGGGGCAGTTGGAGCAGAGCCTCACCTAAGAATCATGAGAATAAGCATACCAATCTTCAAAGTTTAAGGTTTACTCTTAGGGAGTTGTAATATACTATCTGTATTTCTCACCAATGGCACCAATTGACTCACTTGTTTGCAGTACCAGCAGAAATAAAAGCAATAGTATTTGTTTTACCAAGAACTATATGCGTAAAAACCCAGATACATTTTATTTAGAACTAGAAGGAAAACACAACGTAGTGAATTGTGTAATAAAGAGCTGCAAACAAAGAGTGAAACCATAGAAGGAGTATCAGTTTTAGGAACAACAAGGAATTATATGCGTGCAATTTTAATGATCAAGGTTTCTAGCGCAGAATCAATGATCAGAACTTGCCTAGATCAATATGTGTACACATACTTCACACAAATTACATTATGTGAGGCCTGGCAAAATGTATTATCAACTCACCAGAAAAATCTATTGTCAGTGGTGTGTTCTTGCATGCTACGGTGAGCATTAAGACTAAGATCTAAACTGACCCCAGTAGCAGACCATGCAAAATAAAAGTTTCCTGAGTTTAAAATTTTGCGCACTTCTGAGATACGATCTTCATCTGAAGGGTCACTTCGTAATGATATGAATTCCGTGGAAGTAACTCGAAAAACTTCAGATTCTTGAATCTTTCCCACAGACATGCATCCCGTGACTAGAACCAGATAATGTAACAAAGTATCTCCTGTAAAAATGGAAATATAGTTGAGTGATAAATTCTAATACTTTAAATAAGTGAGATCACCTAGTGATTTTCAGCCTCTTTCTCCCTGTCCTAACCCTGATTTTTTTTTTCCTGTTTCAGTATAGCCAATGATGACAATCACCTAGAGATACTCAGTTCTATAGCTCTGGAAAATTTACTGACTCCTAATGTTTAACCAAGGCCATTCCTTTTGGTTTTCTATTCTGCATGAACATTTTGACATAGTAATATGTTAATTTTACAAGTCAAAAAAAATCTATATAGTATATCTAGTTTTGGGTTAAGCATTGACTTTGTTAATTAAAGAGAGAAAATCTAATGCTGAGGGAGCATAGTGAACCTGTTCTCTTCTTGAAAAGTATACAGACATACCCCTAGTTTAAGCATTTCAAGTTCTCCTATGCAAATCAAGGGACTGAAAACGGGGAGGGTATTACTGAAAGCAAGAGGGGTTATGAAAGGGAAGTTATTATGGTTTACTCTTTATTTCTGGTAATATCCACAACATGCTAGGCACAATACAAACACAGAAGGAGGCACAATCCCTGTCCTGAAGATGAGGTTTTTCATCTGTGCTTTCTTACAGGGACAGAGAGGCTCTCCTTCAATTAATAAATAAGTCACTTTTGTCATTTTGTTACTCACCAAGATTTAACCGTAATACACCCAAAAGTCCATATGCATCCATTACTTTGGAATATGTGTTCTTGATTGCCTCCTTCTCTGCAGATGCTAGAAAAAAATTAAAGATAGTCACTATTCTAAAAAGAGCCTTTTTATTTAACAATGTATCTATAGCTTTAACTTCAGATTGCTTCGGGCCTGGATGTTTCAGTTAGAATTTACTGTACAAAGAAAAAAAGTAGAGATATTCAAGATGTAAACAACTAATGTTTGATTGAGATAAGAAAATTCATTCTGAATGGGAAATTTAAGAAAATTTAGCAATAATGCTTAAGGTATCTGAACCTCTAGGGAAGTTACAACATTATTCAATTTTGTGAAATTGGCATAAATTCTATAACAGAACAGTGAATGCAAACTCAGCCAGTAAAACAACATTTAAGCAAAACGAACAAGGAGTTCTGTGGCACCTTTAAAGACTAACAAATTGATTTCTAGTGAATATAGATTTGTTAAATAAATAAATAAATTTGTTAGTCTTTAAAAGCGCCACAGGACTCCTTGTTTGCCTTGCTGACCTAGACTAACACAGCCACCCTTTTGGAACTTAACATTTAAGCAGATGGCCTTTTACAAGAACTGAAATTCACTTAAGTAGATGTGTGTTATTCATATGTACAAACCATGACTTCCAAAAATTGCAATTGGTATTTAATAAATGTAAGAACTAATATTTTTAGCACTGCAGATTATCAGAACCAGCTTTAAGCCTAAAAAAGCAGCTAAAAACCAGCCATTCAACAGTTAATCATTCAATGAACTGCGGAAAAGCATTCTTACACAAAATAACTAGCCCATATGTTTTGTTTGAAAAAAAATATTAATTTCACTGAAACCACCTCCATGAAACAGTAATATTTCAAAATGATACTGGATAGCCAAGGTAATTTAAAAAAGAACACCCCACAGTCAACTCCACAATACACCCCACAACTCCTTCTGCAGCTAGCAAGAAAACAATGCTCTGTTCTATGCAACAGACCAGGTCACAGTAATTCATGTATTTACGAGCTCTACATTTGATTGGTAGCTTCATGACTACAGCAGCAATCTTGGAAAATGCACAGGTGCACCTTCTTGGTGTTAAAAGTTGTTCTGAATACATGATCATTTTTGCTGGTTCCCTAATGAATACAAAGTCCAATTCAAAATTTTGTCTTGATTGTCAAAGATCTCCACAGGATTGTCCATAGCTACCTTGAGAGATGCATGACAATAACATCCCAAAGACAGCTGCACTCTACCAGAATGAACTAACTGAAGATTTGAGAGAAGGGAAGGTAGGAATTTGACAGAAGCAGGATCAAGACTTCAGCAAAAGAATTACCACAGGCCTCATCATTTTCAGGACTAATCTAAGACACACTTTTGTTTGATTTAACTTTCCCACAGAAGTCTCTATATGTGAAGAACTTAACACATACAATCCTAGGGTCCAATCAAGCCACATCTCTACGTGGAGTAGAAGCACTTGCTGTTTTTTCTATTTTTTTAAATACTTGGATTCAAACAGATATTACAATGATCACGGCTAATAAGTATACAGACAAATACATAGTAAATGACATCATTTACTAAGAAAAGTGTTAAGATGGACCACTTTTGGAGAGAGAGAGTAGTATCCAAGTAGACAGCTTACATCCATAAACATTAAAAGTGACAGATTTTAAACTATAATGTATAGTGGAAGTTCCAACTAATGGGGTCAATAGGTGAGGGGAAGGAAGCATGTGCACATCCATGTATACCCTCCCCCTCAAAAAAAACTGATCACTTACTTCCAATATTACCTGCTGTGAGGCCTGAGATCAAGAAGACAGGTAGAATCCACTTCTAATTTACTAAACCATTACAATTTAATTGGATTCAAACTCATTTGCTTTTAAACACATTACAGAAATAGCAACTTGTCATTCATTAGTCAAAAGCAAATGGCAGAGATGCAAGCCTCACTTCCCATAATTGCAGGAAACAAAATCTTGTTTATCATATCCAAATATTTGTCTCTTCCAAGTTAAACATAATAGTCTCTTTTGGAAAGCCATGATTTAGGAGGTTCCTTTCCGCCATCCTATGGTTCCAAATAAAATTTACAGAGGAGTTATGCCAGTCACAGTATTAGAATACTTCCAGGTTAATAAGAAACTTTTTTTTTTTTTTTAAAAGGTTCATTTTTTTTTTTATAAACTACACAATTAAGACTAAAATCTGTAAGTGAACCTATTTTCTCAACAACTGTGCAATTTTTGTCAATATTTATTGACTTCCAGATTCACAAGCACCAGTACCACATGCTGTACATTCAATGTTTGGAAAAATAAACTGCATTATTTACTTTCAGTTGACAAATGTTTGGTTACATTTTATTTTTATTGACGGCATATCTATACTGCAAAAAGCATAGCACTGTGTCGACAGGTACACATTTTTCGTCAGTGCAGCGCCATGGAGATGGCACACCTAAGGGAAGTCACAGAGCAGATGGGAGTTACACAAGTTACTCTGCATAGCTTATGCTCCTGTCAACTGCTGCTGAATTTCATCAGCAGTGTAGATGAGGCCTGAGTTAGAGAACTTAGAGAACTGCATTGAGTTTCCCAAAAGCAAGATGATGAGGCACATCTTGCATGCACTCTTCATGGTCTCAACTGTCTGTCTGAAATACCTAATTGTCTAGAGCCACATAACTCAGGGGTGGACAAAACTGGATCACAGCTAGGCATGAGCAATTTTACTTTTGGTTGCCAGGAGGTGCTCCTCCATTACATTACTGCAGTCAAGCCAGGTGACAAACTACTAAAACTGGTCACCATGGTGACCAGTAACATACACTTGTTGAGGCCTGACATAAGTTCAACTTAGCCCTCTATGTCCCTGTGATGGAGCTCAGAAACTGCACACCCGCAGAAAATGGGTTAAAGACAGCCTCTGGACCCAGCTTGCCGTTCCCTGTTATACCTTCAACAAATGCCAGGCTGGGAGGAAGAAGGAAAAAACCTGGCTCAGTTCAGGGCTGACTAGCTAAGACAGAGAGAAACTTCATTACAAGCCTGATAGCCAGGACAGCTGCCTGGGGAGAAACACTGACCAAGAGAGACTGTTGAGGAGACTAAGGAGCTCCCAAAAGTGAGTGAACATGACTATTTGACTGTAAGGACACTGTGGGGCTAAGTTCTCTCCAACTTTACATCCGCCATCCCACCTCATCCAGATGGACCAGAGCAGGACACCACAAAAAGTTCACAAGAAGGCACTACAGATTGCATGGACCACCGCAAACTGAAGCCACATAGCTAGGAAGTAGTTCAGGGCAATAAACAGACTGTGCAGAAAGGACCCGGCCTGCTAGTGTTGCTTCAGGCAGGGCCTTGGACTGGGACCCAGTGGAGAGGGAGAACTTAGGTCCCCTTATCACACCCATTAAGGTCTGAAGCCCAAATGTGAGAAGAAGTCAGAAGATTCCTGGCTGAAGATCACTAATCCGGCACCTCAACCACCTGGTCAAAGAAGCAAGGGGCTGGATATCTTGGCCCCCGCCAAGAACCCTATTACAATTCACAAATATACAACTTATTTCCATTGTTATGGAGTATGAAGAGGATGAAAGATGTCTATAGTAAATCAGGTAAGCAGCATTATATTTATGTAATGATTTCTAAACTGTATCCTTTGGAATACAAGGCAATGCAAAACAAAACCACATAAAATGATCAATTACTTGACCTCACATAAAATAGATCCATTCTCCAATGGAGTTTCATGGTAGTGATCACAATACAGCATGGCTTATGCCAAGGAGCCACAGAGGATGACAGTTTCCAAAGATAAGAAGGGGCTATAAAAAGTGTATCTAACTCTTACCCTTGCATCTAGTTCATTTAGAACCAAATAAATGGAAAAACCTCACAGTATTACCACTGCAAAAGGTTAAAAAATTGTCAGACAACAAAACATCATTAAACCTTTAATAAATTTAGGGTTTGTTTTGTGCCTATTCTGGTTTTTGAGCCTTTAGGATTTATGTTTTCAAGCCTTGTAATTATGAGAGCTAGACACACTTTTCTTTTTGAATTACAACCAAGGATCTTACATACTTAAGTGATCCAAGGAACTGAGGCTATAAGGGGTGGGGAAAAGGCCCTGAGGGTCGTCAACATTGCTTCTCATCAATGGGAACAGGATCATTTTCATAAAGGAATACATTTGCCTGCTATCTTTAATTCTTTGCTTAAAAGACTGAAATAACAGACCTGAGGCAACTTTAAGAGTATCTTGTATCTTTATTTTTCAACTAATTAGGCATGATTTCTAGTTCCACTTTCATGGTTCAGTTCATCCTGGTGATATCATTATTCATTGCTGAGACATTTAAAGGATAGCACAGCCCACACATATTTCAAGATTGTGGAGAGTAGAAGTGAGTCAAATAGAAAAGATTTCAATGCAATAATAAAAAAACCCAGATATTTCCAGATCCTAGCAACTACACTTAAATATTGCAAACCAGTACAAACATTGAGTTCTGAATAAAGATACATCGGAGAAGAGTGCATAAAAAGATATCTGCCTGAATAATAGCATTTCACATTTACAGTTCATTATCCTGGAAAACAAATTATTTCAGCTAGTGTCACTCTAGGGACAACAAAACCACAACCACACAAATGAATATGTAGATTAACCACATGAATTTTACATTACATTATCACAGTCAACAAAGCCCATCTCTAACAATTTTGGTTTCTTGATCTGGTTGACGGATTACATGATGAAACATACAGGCCACCAAAATTACTTTTATTAACAATGTCTTATCCCCTGCACTGCACATAAGTCAATGTGCGCGGCTGGTTGAAAAGTATGTATCAACACGGGTACTTATAAAGCTACAACCCATGCTTAAAACATTTATACAAATTCCTTTTTCTTTAAAATAATACAGATACACTGAAACATTATGACAAATATAACCTAAGTAGAAAACCATAAGAAAATATTAAAAAATGCTATATATTTGTATCTAAGGAGGCAACAACAAACTTTTATACTGCATTATTGCAGACTTAACATAGAATCAAATATTCTACCATAATTAGGCTAGGAAGGGATTAGATTTTTATTGGTAAATGTCAGTTTCCTGGTACACACACAAAGCAATGAAAAAATATTTCCACCAATTATAATCAAAATTTAGAGACAGGAAAAGTAAGAAAAATGCTGTTTGAGAACTTAAAGTTTGATTTAATATTATTTACTTTGTATATTCTGACAATTTGTGTTTCATGGCTATATAGCTTTAACTTTTTGAATCTCAACAGCTATTATCATCAAATGGTTAGTCTGACCCCACATACACATGGTTGTGCACATCAGTGAAAATTTAAAATAAACATTGAAAAAATGTTTAAAAATAAACAAACATCAATACGATCTGAAAAAAAATTTAAAAATTGAATTTTACCAAACCTAGCCATAATGAATGTATACAAGGTTCAAGTTTGAAATTCAGTATGTAACCTTAACTGTCATTTTCTGACTTGAGTTTAGTTATGCAATCTTAACTCTTAGTGTATTTTCCATTCCCTGTATTTTAGTATCTTCCAAACATGTATTTAAAATGTTTTGTACAAGTATAAAAACAGATTTCATATACGATATAAAATTAGAGAAAACAGTGGCGTAGAGACATCGCACAAAGAAGAAAAAAGAAGTCGCAAAAGTTTTCAAGGAGGTCTGAGGATAGACTGGTTGTAGTTTATGCAGATTTTTTTAAAATTGCTTTTAATTACCATAATTAAAAAATAAACAACTTATGAGAAGTAACTAGAAAGAGATGGGAAGAGTAATTATTACCAAATATGAATGTTTTACTCAACTGAATGAATTTGAAAAAGCTACATGCTGTTCCACACTTACTACTGATTTCTTTTTGTTTTTAAAGCTCTTTTTATTAGACAAAGACATTAGGAAAAACAGGAGCAAAGATTACATGGATCAAAGGATGCTCATTTTACTCAAGCAAATATTCCCAAATTTTGAATTAAACTTGAATTAAAATGACCAAAAGAATCTAACTCTAAGCACTATTCTGAAGAAAAAAAATCAGAGTCCATAAATTAACTGATTTAGGAAATCTATAAAATGACTTAAAATGATAGGAAAAGTATATTTTGTCATAATTTTGCAATGCAGACTCATCGCCTATATTATTTATTTAATTAATCCCTTAAGAAACTTTTTTCTTCTTTCTGAATAACTTAAGTCTGAGGGGGGAAAAATCATTAATGCTAAGTATTTCTCTTCCTCTGGCTACATTTATAATTTAATCCCTCTAACCTGCAGTTTCAAAACAAATCTGGATTAATGAAGCTGCTAGATACAGATTTTGAATCTCAAGTTATTTTCTTTGAGTCGCCATTGTTTCATTAGGTCACTTGCCCTGATTAAATAATTTTACTAATCATTTGTTTCTTAAGAATTTGAAAATTATATCTGTTTAAAAAGAACTAATCCCATCTTTCTTCATGTTTTGTACAACACACAACATAGTAATATCTGAGCATCTTTTCTCATAAATTAAAACCGCATGACAAGTTAATTACTAGTTTGGAGTTTACTGCTCTCCTTCCCTCCTGGATTAACAGAACATCTAGTGGAAAGATGAAATTTCTAGAAGTTATCCACTCTTATTATCCTGGCTGTGGTGCAATTACTTTGTCAAAAAGAAGCATATTGGAAGCATGATGTGAAAAGTATCAATTAGTCTGATACCTTCCAAAAGATCATTCTTCAGTTGAGCCCTCCTGACTAAGAATATTTTATCTTTCAAGCTCTTTGTCCTGAGCATTGCAAGCATCTTTGTCCAAGAAAAGACTGGTCATGGATAGAGATGGTCACTACGGTAGCTGGATCAAAATCTTTTGAAGCCTTAGATATGAGGATCAGGCCTTGAACTGACATCAGAAAAGAACCAGAATCCAATTCCAGACCTAAACCATCAATTTTTTAAATTCTTTCTTTGGAAGCCTTCTTCTTATCCACCAAGTGAGCAATTCCTCAAAATGTACACCGTTTAAAAAATTTTCACAGATAGCAACAATTGTGTTCTCTTTATCACTAAAGCAGTTACATAATGCACTACTGCTCCATATCTACAAACACAAGGAAGGAACAAGCAAAAGTTCTCCATCCTAATCCAGAAGCCTCCAGATGTTGTTCCACATGCAGCCCAAGCAAGGCAAACAGAAGAAAGAACAGTCTCGTTCACTGCAGGACTGTCTGCAGAAAAAATGCCTGAACAGCTGGAAAGTGTAGTTGAAACCTGTGCAACCAAATCAAAAGCACATTCTCATTTAAATCCATAACAGCATCAGCTCAAACTACAGAAAGCACATAATATACTTTTACTGGGTGCTGCTAAGAAAGTAACTCTCAGTAGAATTCATAGCAGGCAAGCACTGCAGAGTAAATTGTAGAAAAGGATTTTTCCTCATAACCAGAAGTAAATTAACCAATGGATTGATTAATTAATTGCAAACAATATTTATGATTAACATAAAATAAATCAACTAGATTTCAAAAATTAGTCATGCTTAATCACAGTTAAAAAGATAAACAAAAATAATATTTTTCAATTCCCCTCATACAAGTCCACTCAATCCTACTTCTTGTTCATCCAATGGTTACAACAAAAATTTGTTAACATTTACAGAAATAATGCTGACAGCTTCTAATTTACAACACCTGAAAGTGTGAACAAGCATTGGCATGACCCTGTTGTAGCCGGCATTGCAAGGTATTTACTTGCCAGGTACACAAAATATTTGTATGCCCCTTTATGCTTTGACTTGTAGCTGCTAAAGTTTTACATCATTTTGGTTTTGAATGTTATGTTAAAAAAAAAAAAAAAAAGATAATTCTACATCTGTAAATTGCATGTTCACAAAAAAAGACTGCACTAAAGTACTTGTATGAGGTGAATTGAAAAATACTATCTTTTGTTTTTCTTTTTTTTACAATGCAAATATTTATTGTAATAGAAAGTGAGAGCCTAAGACATAAGGCTAATATAACAGGCCAAAGATGAGGCTTGAGGCCTGGAAAAATCAGACCAGGATACAAAATCCAAGTCAAAGTATGGTCAAGGGTATGGAAAATAATAGTAATCTGTAATAAAAATAATATGAAGTGAGCACTCTACATTTGTTATAATTGAAATCAAGATATTTGAAAATGTGGAAAAAGATCCAAAAAGAGTCATTATAAATTTAAATTGGTGTTATTATTAACAGAGCAATTAAAATAGCCACAATTAATCACAGTTTTAATTATACAATTAATTGTGGTTTTTAAAAAATTATTTGGCAGCCGTACTTATAATTCAGAATTATGATATATTAAACATGAATAGAAGATTGTGACTGGGATTAAAAATGCAGAGAAATAGGAAATGCAGTTTTATGTTCACCACAACTATAACTTGTGTGTGTGTGTGTGTGTGTGTGTGTGTGTGTGTGTGTGTGTGTGTTATTCTGCACATTCAAATGAAATGTACTGTGCAATGGAAGAAATTTACAAGCTTCAGTACTGCCACCCTCACAGTACACTGCGCCTTCCAAAAACACACAGGTTTTGACATTTGGATTTGAATTTGGACCAAAATAAAAGTATGCAAACCTACTGGACCCCTTTAAATGCCATCTTAGATTAAGTCCTTCCCATATGGGGTGGAAGGGATAAAAGTATTAACCTTTACCACCCCAGTTACCTTTAAGATATCACCAGAAAGGGTTTAAATACTTGGAGCTTTTCAGTTGGGCAATCTGGACTAACATTAAATTTCATATAGTGACCGTGTAATGTTCAGTGCAAGTTGTCTCTGCACTGAATCTGTGATTAAAGACAACAGGCTTGAATACACATAATGGAAGGAAAAATGGAACAGGAACAGTTACTGTCATACAACAGGTCAGTCTTAAAAGGAAAGTAGCTCAAGACCCAAATGCCTAAAGTGTTTAACTTAACTTTATATATTACTTGTAACAAAGTTATCATCACTGAAAGATTAGAGGAAAGACATTTCCTTTGCGCATTTAACAATCCTATGTGTCTAGTCAGTTTCACTATCTAGTCTCATTACCATGAGGCTATCGCACTTTTATGTATTGCTCTGCAGAGAGTCCCAAGCACGCTTTCTCTAAGGTTATCTAACAGTGGTTTTCAACCTTTTTTCCATTTGCAAACCCACAAAAAATTTCAAATGGAAGAGCGGATGCCTTTGGAAATCTTAGATGTAGTCTGTGGATCCCCATGGTCTGTAGACAACAGTTTAGAACAATGGTTTTCAAACCATGGGTTGGGACCCAGTAGTGGTTCACAGACGCTCAGGTACCGGGCCACGACACCCCTTGCTGCCGCCATTGAAAGACTGGAATGCATTGCTCAAAGATGTAATTGTTGGGTTGCAGGCATAAATGATTTTTTTTCAACTGGGTCCTGAGGAAAAACATTTGAAAACCACTGGTTTAGAAAACCACTGTTCTAAGAGGATTAACTGTAAATGTCAGCAACTCTATGGCTCATGTATTCAGAGGTTAGCTGGAGGTTGCTATATAATTATATCCCATTTTATAAACAAAAAACCACTTATAAATTTCATTTTTTGTAAAAAAACAAGAAGTTCTCATGAACTGTTCATGCATTGTAGAGATCAGCAGTTGGTGAGGAAGGTGACTTCCCACCCTGCACCTCCATATTGAGTCAGCCTCCCACTCACTCACTCCCTTTGCTCTCTCCACTCTTCAGTTGCCTGCAATGAACATCCAGAGGAAGATTTGGACAAGAATGGAGAACACCAGAGCCACACACACACAATGGTGGACACTGAACATTCTGGAAGGTTTAAGACACAACCAGGAGCAGACAAAGGCATCTACCTCCCTGGGCCCTAAAGGGCCGGAGAGAAAGCCAGACAGAAGCAGAGGCAGGGGACAGTCAGGCAGTGCTGCCTATTCACAATGCAAATGCTCCATTAGTCCCAGGCAAGCTCAACTCTTGCTGTGAGACCCATGTACACGCTCCACATTTATATATGGCAGCAGGGGAGAGAAACATTTTTAAAACACAAAGACAGGGTTACTTATTTATGAGAAGACTAATTATTAGAGAGCATGGGACAGGTATAGTATATAAAACTGCATGTTCTATTTTGTGACACCAGTTGTTAAAGGGATAATGTGAACATTTAAGAAGCTCAGGATAACAGTACAGATAAAAGCCTTCAGACTTGTATGTGAAACGGCTAATTGTATGCATTATCACTGGCTTTAAATGGGTAGGACCATACTGACATATCCTACCATTGGGGTCAAGTAGCAACTCATTTTTCTGGACAAAGCATCAAAATAAGAGGATGAGAGTGAATATCTGTAGTTTTTTAAAAGTTACAATTCATTTTTATTCCAGAATTTCTCTCTCTCTCTTTAAAAAGTTCCTGGTCTAAATCCTACTTCGGATATGTTGGCAAACATCAACTAGCTTAATGATGTGATATGTACCTACCACAAGTCATAACTGGGCACTAATTTTTTTTATGTTAACTTTTCAGTGAGCTGTCTGATTTTTAATAATACTTGAAAACAGATTATGTATCATTTGATGGAATTTAATTAAAAACTATTAGATGACAACTAAGTGCCAGGTAATTTTTGTAGGTAATGATTGTTTTCAAAGAAATTAAGAATTACTTATTTTCTAATGCAAGATGTGCATTTACAGTTTAAACCAATTATGCTGAAGCAGAGAAATCTCTGAGACAGGGACAGAGTTCTTTATTTGCCAACTGCAAGTTTATCCTATTACATTACATATAAATTTAATAATATATCAGGCATTTCCAAGAAGTTCAGACTACTCAATTACTGTGACTAAAAATGTTTACAACTATTTAGCAACTGTGGTATTAAGCTCTACAGAAAGCCTGATATTTTCCTCTAAGAATGCTACAAACAGCTAACATCAGGTAGGAAACATACAATGCTTTGACATGTCTACTCACAGTTCTTTAAATTGTTTTACAATAATCTGTTAAATACCAATGTTAAATTCCAAAAACAGGTATTACATTGCACCTGCTTAAAACAAATCTTTCCCCATGAGCTGCTATTCATGTGCACCTCTATATATTGCTCAGCTGCCCAATGTTTATATTACATATATTATGGAAACATACTAAGTCAGAAGTATGATACCACCTTAACATTAAAACCTTAACATTAAAACACAGCCAGAAGAACCATGAGAAGCTCAAGCTTTAAACATATTGAGGGAAAAAATGCACCATCCATTTAATTCTGGATTATCTTCTGACAATTTTTTTCAAAAAAAAAAAAAAAAAAAAGTAATTCACTCAAAGACTATCAGCACAAAACTGAAAACTATTCTTCCATGTAACTTTCTCATAGATACCACCATATTCAGACTTGGAAGTGCATTTCAACCAAGTTTTAGACTGAAACTGAATTACATTCTTAAATCCATCTACAGCATTCAGTAGTCCCTTATATTACCCATTATATCTGTGGTTCCTAACCTTTTTGGCTTGAGGGCTACAACCCTGAATAGCTACCAGTCTCCACTAGCTGGCCCCCACCCTTCCAATGCAAACAGACAGATGGAATTCAGTGAGGAGGCTACCTCCCACCTCACTGACCTCCCATCTTTCTGGCTGCCCAGGTCCTGTAGCCCTGTGTGTTCCACCTGGGTCCCTAGATAATGGCTCCCTTCTGCAGCCACAGGGATAGGAGACCAGTGCTCTCCTCCCTCTGGCTCCAGCAGGGAGCCCAACACCTAGGGTCCTAGGTGGAGCATCTGTTGTGCTCCCTGCTAAAACCAGGGGGAGGGGAGCGCTGGTCCCCCACCCCCTTGGCTGCAGTAAGGAGCCTGCACCCATCTTTTAGCCCCATGGAAACACACTCCATCTGGGTCCATAGGCAGTAGCTCCCTTCCGCAGCCAGCATAAGGGGAGCCAGAGGCCATTTTGAAAGCCCTCAAGGGCCATTTTTTGGCCCCCAGGACACAGGTTAGGAACCACTGCATTATGCTTCCCTTTTTCTGTGATCATGACTTATCAAGTGATATGCAGTGGAAGATGAATTTCACAATTTACAATAAAAAGTCTCAAATCGGCAACTGAATGTCAACTATTGACCACCACCCACCCCAAGTGAAAAAGAGCAACAAAATACTTTCTTTTCAGGAACAGCATATTAGACAGATTGACCTACCAATTGAATGTTGGAGATCTCTTATAGTCCAAATGTGACTACCTAGAGAAAATGCTGAAGATGGCCAATTTTGATGTCCCTGCCTTTCTAGAGATACATGCCACAAATGAAGAAAAAGCCAATTGCTACAAAATCAACGGCTATAAATGTACAGCCACTAATCACCACCTAAAATACAGGCTGGCACTTTACATAAACTAGGAGATCAACAAATAGGTGGTTACACCTCCTAACAGCACACAAAGAAACAACTACACTCTCTATGCCAGGGGTCGGCAACCTTTATCAGCCCCCATGCCAGCCCAGCCCACCAGACCCTCGGCAGGTGCCGGGGCGGGGCCAAAAGTGGGCAGGGCCAGGCCTCCAGTTCCTGGCCGGGGCCGACTCCCATTGGCAGCGGTGGCTGCCGGCTGGCTGACCCGCCCCACTGCCCTCCAGCATGGGGGGCAGCCCCCCCAAGGCTGATTGGCCCTGGGCCCCACCATTCCCCCCAAGGGATGGCCCTGCCCAGCGGGGGGCCAACAGGGGCCAGGAGCCCCGCGCTGTGGCTGGCCGCATTCCCCAGCAGGGAAGCGTAACCAGCGGGGGCCTGGAGCCACGGCACGCAGCTCTTGTGGCCCCAGACCACATTGGAGGGCAGGGCTAACAGGGGGGGAGCCTGAGCAGCACCACGTGCCACTCCTGCTTGGCCCACGTGCCATGTTTGGCATACATGCCAGGGGTTGATGACCCCTGCTCTATGCACATTGGCAAGTTAACTATCATTAACGTATATAAACCATGTGATGCGAGTGGCCTCAAGCAGTTCTGCAGAAGGCACAGGACCCTGCTGTGTTTATGGATGATTTCAGTAGTCACGACATGCAAACAAGACTGCAGGTAAAGAACTGACACATTGGGCATCAGCAAGTGGTATGCTCATCCTTTTCAATGCAGAAAAGTGTGTCACTTTCCTCCCTGCTAGAGGAGGCAGAGAATACTGCCTTGACCTGTCACCCATCTATAAAAATGATATAAGCCTGATTATCTTCAATGATGGACTCAACAACTAGCACAGAGCAGTACTGAACCATACTGCATTCAATTCCAGTTCTTTATTCAAAACCGGCACCACAATGGAATGTCAAAGAAGTAGACTGGGCCACTGTCACTGTAGAGTAGAGTCAGACAATGCAGTCTCCTGCACTCTTCTAATACTGAAGACTTTTGACTATTATACTGAACTCCTAGTCTCCGTCACAAAGAAGAAAGTTCCCCGGAGACTTTGCTGGACTGCAGAGAGCTAAGAGCTCCCCTGCAAATATGACGATTGCATAGATCCAGAAATTGGAAATGCCCTCCTCGTGTCACTGGATGCAGCAAGGCAGAAATGGTGACTTGAATGTGTAGAAAGTCTAAACTTTGCATATTTTAGTAGATGTTCCTGGAACTTGCTGAGACACTCCGGGGCTGCAAATCCCACATGTCACTAGGCTGCAGGTGGAAGCCAATGACATCGCTGCTAAACTTTTAAAGCTATCAAAACTGCAAGTGGACAAACAGTGTTACAGACAAGTGCAGCATCAATTTTGTCAGGTGACATGCACACCAGTGTCCCAGTGGTCTGGACTATTAACATGTAAAGAGATAAATGCAGCCAAAATATTGCCAAAAGCAGCAGAAAAAGCTGGTATTTATCCTGAGCCCACTGGCAAGGAAATGGGTGATGCAGCTTTTCACAGACATCCTAGAGACTGAGGAAATCCACCCGCATGTGGAGAGAAGCCAAGATGATTGCACTCCTAAAGCCTGGAAATTTTCAAAATATGCAGATCACCCTTCTAGTTACAGGACAATCTCCCTCTTGACCACCACCTACAAGCTGATGGAGCATATGACTCTAAACCAAATGAGGCCCACTGTGGACATTAGCTTATCTACAGAGCAAGCTGGTTTTCGACTATACAGAAGCTGCTGCGTCCAGGTCCTGTCCCTCACTAAAAACATCAACGCTGGATTTCCAACAAAAACTCAAGACTGATGAAAGAAGTATCTATCAATCTGTTAGCAGTATATGACACAGTCTGGAAGGATGGTCTGTTACTGAAGCCAGCCAAAGTAATCCTTTGTACAGATTCTCAGGCTGCTGAGCACCATGCGTATGGCCGAAGGATGAGCAAAAACCTCAGAGATGAAACCAGCAAGTCGTTTACTTTGAATGGGCTACGACAAGTCTCTGTACTTGCTCAGACTCTCTTCAATGTATACATGAGCGATATGCCTGAAATGATAGTGCAGAAGGTTGTGTATGCTGATGACTTGTAACTCAGGCACATAGCTTTAAAGAGTCTGAAATGACCCTTACATGTGACCTTAAGACATGGAGGAGTACTTCCCAAAGCGGCGGCTGAGGCCAAATCCAAGCAAATAAGTAGTCTCTACTTTACACCTCGACAGCAGCATCTCACAAAACACTAACTGTTGAGTTTTGTGATGGAACTGCACATTATGAACTAAAGCAAACATATTTCAGCGTCATCCTTGATCACACACTGACATTTCATGATGATTTCAAAAAAGTAGCCTGTAAAGCAAAGACTCTCATCAATATTATTCAGAAGTTAGTGGGAACAAGCTGGGTTTCAATTGTTGGGTGCTACAAACATTGGTCTTGATTCTGGCATACAAAGTTTTAGAATACTGTGTACCAGCATGGACAAGAACCTACCATATCCAACTTGTAGACAGGCAGCTGAATCAGATCATGTGAATCAACATGTGAACTTTAAAAATCAACACCTTTACCAAGGCTTTCTATATTAACAAATACCAAACTTTCAGTTTTCCACTGAGATATATAACCACAGCATGGGAACATGGCAAAGACTAATCAGACCGTCCATCCAGCAGGTCCTGGACAACATATTTCAACAACATGTGAAATCACAGACACATGTGATCACGTCATATCTCTGGATCAAGCCAGGAAATAGCAAAACATCTGAACCTCATCTGCCATTCTAAACAAGCACATTATTTGCGGCCCAACAAGCTTCCCTACCAGTTTCAACCTGCCTCAGAGACTTTGGACCACACTGACCTCCATCCAAACAAACCAGGAAGATGCAGCTATGTGATGCACAAGTGGAAAAATCAAAGACACCCCTTCATGCAACTGCAGTGTGAGCATCCAAACCACTGAACACATCATAATGCAATGCCCCAAATATGGTTTCAAAGATGAAGTGAATGATGTTCCAACGTCACAGAGGAGGCCTTGAAATCACTTATGGACCTACAGCTTCATCTAGAGGATACTGCTATGAAAATGCCATAGGTATAAGAGATTAAATTATTCAAAAACAGTGAATATTTTCATGTGAAAACTACAATGATCAATTTACGTAGTCATCACTGAATATTTATAAAAGTGATTTAAAATACCTCTCTTCAGAATTTTTTTTCTTACTAGTGATATAAGATGTACTGTATATACGCACTGTGATTTCTTAATAGGCTTCATGAATGAAAATGGACAATATATTTTAGAGAACAAGAAGCAAACGCAATAATACAAACAAAAACTTGAAGATTAAGAAATTAAAATCACCATAAGAAATCAGAAAACACAAATTCAGAAGATAAACAGAAATGAGAAATACAGAATTTTTGTGAGGAAATACAGTTGATTGGTTGGACAAATAATTTCACATGTATTCTCAAAATAAGAATTGTTCAACATAGTAAAAGAGAATATAACTAGGAATAATGGGATTAAATAGAGAGGAAAAATTCAGGGTAAATGTCAGGAAATATAAACAGACACAAAAGTCATTTAACCTATGGAATTCTCTGTTAAGCAAATAGAAAAGCATTGTTATTTTATTCATTTAAAACTAGACTAAACAGAAGACTAGTTACTGTATAAAAAAAGAACAATCTAATAAAATAAAATAAAATGGCAATAAAAAAAGAACAGACTCAGAGATACAAGTCATCTTCATCTTTTGCGAGTTAAGATAGAGTGCACTTTCATGTCAGTTAACTTTTTACGTTGTATATAACAAAACATATTGACTTACAGAGGACGGCCACAGCTCCAGACTCAAACATGAGGCACTCCTCCTTGTTTCTGGTTTCCACCATCACACTGAATGGAGATGGATCCAGTTTGTGATAAATACGATATCCTTTACTGAAAGCCATTTTTCCTTTATCAGCAGCAGCTCTGTCCAATACAAAACTATGTTAGTGAAAGCTTTCTGTGACTCCAAAGTTCTCACTGCAAAGCAGCCCCAATGCCTACCCTGGCTCAGTTATTTTAAGAGGAGTATCTAATTGGGGGAAGAGGAGTGAAGATATAAAATATCATCAGGAAGACAGACAGAACCCACACAAGGGCTGAAAGATTTAGGCTAAAGCTAGTTTGCTCAGAAAACTGTATACAAAGGATATTTATAGACAAGCATTACCAAAACATAAGCGCCTCAATAAGCAACTTTAAAAAGAGTTCATTTACAAATTTCATCAAGTTAACAAAAAACCTTTCATACACATTCATTTGACAAAACAAACAAGGAGTCCTGTGGCACTTCAAAAGACTAACAAATTTACTTATTGCATGAGCTCTCGTGGGAGAAAATCCCACTTCGTCAGATGCTTGCAGATAGGGAACTTACAGAACGGGAGCAAAATAAATGCAGGGAAAGGTATGACACAGGATCAGGTCAGGCTCTAACAGCAAATCAAAATAGGTGTTGGGATTCAAACACTGGGGAACAGTATGTAGAGGAAGGTGAGGTCAAATCAAAGCAGTAATGAGAAAAAAATCCATAGTCCCTGTTTAACCCTGAAGCAATGGAGTCGAATTTGCATAGACTTTCCAATTCTGCAGTTTCTCTTTGAAGCTGCAATTTGTTATTCATTTGTTTGAACACCGCTGAAGTGCCACAGGACTCCTTGTTTGTTTTGCTGACCTAAACTAACACGGCTACCCCTTGGAATTCATTTGACAGACTATGATTTCTTGAATGAGAGGAAAGTAAGACTATCACCAGGTCACAGTGATGAAAGCAGGGGACTGGGAGCCAAGTCTGGTTCCATTCTTGACTCTATCAGCGACTGACCAAAGGGACACCGTCAGGTAATTTAAGCCTGAAGCTGTTTATTTTGACTAAACATAGTAGTAACAGAAATGCCTTTGGTACTACTGTTGTTTTAATGGATGCACATTTTGCTGATTTAGATTGAAGTCTTCCCTGCAGTACCTACTATGAGTCAAATCAATACAGCACTGTGCTACTGAAACAGACGAGCAAACAGACGATGAGATTGGCTACAGCAGGCTATACACAAAAGTGAACTCACTGGGCTGATGTTAATCGCGCAGAATCAGAAAATCCGAAAGGAGAGGAACTAGCAAGTTAAATAAAGACCCAACCCACAGCCAGCTACGGTGCTGTTCGCAGCAAGGGTGAGTGAGGCCTTTTTAAGTAGATGGCTTAGTTAGCTCTTACCCTAGCAGCAGCCCCTGAGCCTCTCCAACCCCTTCTCTAGGAGGGTCCCATGTTTCCCTCCCCGCCTCTTCCTCATAGGGGCCGGGCGAGCCAGGGGCGGAGCGCTCTGCCATGCCAGCAGCGGGGGCAGGGACACCCCGTACCCGGTGTCTCGGGAGAGCGGCCGCCAATAGCCCACACGGGGGAGGAACCGAGACAGGAGACAAACGGCCCCCGGGCACGGACGGATCTAAAGGCCCCTCCGCAGACAGACCGGCCGGGCTCAAGGATCCTCCCTCTTGCGCCGCCGCTTCCCAGCCCCGCGCCGCAGCCTCCCCCGGCCCCAGCGACAGCGGTCGCCCGCCCCGGCCCTCACCGGCTCCGCCGCCTCCCGCTGCTGCAGGCGACAGACAGCGGCTGCCTCCGCCTCCCTTCCGCTCCCGCCCCAACGGCTCTTCCGCACTGCGCCGCCCGGACCGGAAGTTGGGGCGGGGGAGGGGAGCGCCGCGGTGGGAGGGGGGCGGAGCGTAGGGTGCGTGCCGCGCGCGGCTGGGCTGGTGTTGCACGAGGCAGCGCGCGCCGCTCCCCTGCCTCCCGCTGCAAGCTCCCTCCTGCAGGCGGGCTGTGGTGGGGGTGAGCGGGTGTCCCGATTTCACAGGGACCCGGCTCGGTCTCGTTCTTCGGAGCTTTGTCCTCTAGAGGCGCCTGATCGCCCGGCTCTGTCCCATTCGCCACCCTCGCTAGCTGGTCACTCAACCAAGAGGTGCAGCCCCCGAGGCGGCAGCAAAGCTTCACTGCAGCCCGCGGGGGGCAGTGTCCCCCCACCAGCACTCTGCCTGGGATACGGGGGCCCCCAAGGACGGGGTGGGGCTGGGAACATGAGTGATGGGCCTGTAGCTGTGCCAGGAGCCAGGCAACTAGCTCAGCCACCCCGAAGCAAGCTCACCCCCAAGTGGGTGGGAATGGATAGTATGGCTGGATTGTGTTAGCCCAGCCTTAGATTGGAGGATTAGGCCTGGGGAACTGGCTTGACCAAGGAGAGCCTCCTGCAGTGTTGACAGTGCCCCCAGTTTTAAAGCTTTAGCTTCTGGAGTCTTGGGATAGGGGAGAATCTGCCTTTAAAAAAAAAAAAGAAAAGAAAGCAAAAGCAAAAAAACCGCAAACTTTCTGGCCATGGAGGTTGCTGAGAAAAGCTTGAAAGGTGACACATTTGCACCCAGAGGCAGCTTTTGGGGTAGGCGAAGCAGGCACACACCTAGGGCCCCAAGCAGTAAGGGGCTCCATCGCCCATTTCGCCTACCCCAAAAGCCACATCTGCTTTGGTTGGCAGCAGGAGGAGGAGCAGCTGGCCCAGGAAGCCAGTGCTGCAGGGGGGCCAGTGGCCGGGGCGTTCAAAGGGGGGCCTCTGAGGGCCTATAGGGCTGCAATGTGCCTTCGCCTGGGGCCCCCAATAGCCAAAGGCCGCCTCTGTTTGCACCCTACAGGCTCAGGGCCCAGAAGGCAAAGATGAGGCATGCCATGTTTTATTTTGTAAAGATTGCATGGTGTTTCAGTCACTCATAAAGTTACGAAGATTGGAGTTGGCAATGCTGGTCATGGGTAATTGTCTCCTGTTTCTCAATGGGGGGTGAATCCTTGATGTCCAGGCAGAGTGGCTTCCCAGGGCTTGGCTTCAAAGCACACTGAAGTCAATGCAAACCCTTGATGTTGGTGAACGTTGGATTAGGCCCTAGGCATATTTACAATGTCTCTTGAGGCCAGGCTTCCTCAATGTCATCAGTGGTGTGATATGTGGCTAGGGAATGTTGGTGTATACTTTATTTAAAAAAAAATTACAGCTATAAACTACGTCTATTGTGTCCTCTTCCATCATTTAGCACCTGTCTCAGACCCTGCTCCTCCAAATAATTACCCACAAGTATCTTTACATGAGTAGTCCTATTAAACTCAAAGGACTTGGAATTAGGTACATGCATTAAGTTTTTGAGGCTTAGGATCCCTCAATTGTAAACTCATCAGTCAGGGCAGGGATCACATCCACATCTTGTGTGTTTGGACCCCACTGAGCTAAAGTGTAAATCTACTGGCTAGGGCATCTAGTGTACTATGATAATACAGTATCAAACAATGGTCAAAATAGGGAATGCCCCATCAGATCTCCCAGGGCTTTTAGCAGGCCTGGGTTCAGCAAAGCACCTAAACATGTATTTGTAAGCAAATATTCCCACTGAAATAACGCATATGCTTCTGTGATTTGTTGGATCAGGTTTTTGTCAATCTTACTATTATTCATTTAGTCCCTCTGCTATTATTCTATTTTGATCAATGTATTGTGTTCATCTTTACTCTAAATGAAGAGGTTACAATTAAAAATACATAAATGTTTAAATGCCTTTAAACAATCTAATGAAAATAGGCTAATGTGATTAACAGAGTAAATGCCATTAGAGAATGTTCAACTCCCGTAACAAAACATCCATTTTACTAGACTAGCATGAAGTTCAGTTTCAGGAAACACTTGACTTTCCCTCCACCTGCAGGTACAAGATTATGAGACCTCCTACTCATAGTTCCCATTTGACTCAGGCTCCTATTTCTCAACTTTTCATTCTAAAACAGAATGATGACTGGCTTGTGGACTTAAATTTAAAATTGGATTGTCAGGTTGGACATTGGATTTTTTCCACATTCTTTTAGCAACATGATCATGGGATATTCAAATTTCCACTTGGGTAACTATAAAAATGTTCCAGAGGGGTAGCCACATTAGTCTAGTTCAGCAAAACAAAGGAGGAGTCTTTGTGGCACTTTTAAAGACTAACAAATTTATTTATCAAGACTTGGAAGGCAGACTTCTTTTTGCTTACAAATAGGCCCCCAACCTTATACAGACACTCACTAGCAACTTCAGACCATACAACAGACACACTAAGGCAGGCACATATCCCTGCAACAAACCCCGATGCCAACTCTGCCCACATATCGACACTAATGACACCATCATAGGACCCAATCAGATGAGCCACTCCATCGGGCTCATCCACCAATGTGACATATGCCATCATGTGCTAACAATGCTCCTTGGCCTTATACATTGGACTAGTGATTCCCAACGTTTTCCTTTATGCAGACCACTACATTGTCATTGAAAGATTTTGTGGACCATCACGCAAGCAAGCAGTTTTAAATGTTTTTAACATAGCCTATGGCTGATGGGAATCAAACATATATCAAGGGGTATTAAAAATGCAGCTATTTCTAATTTATTATGCTCACTCACAAACATATTACACTCATCACAGTACATTTACATGCAGTAATTATCTCCCCCCAACCTTCAGAGACCATCCGCAGTACCCTCACGGACCACAGGTTAAGAACCACTGCATTGGACAAACAGGACTGTGTCTGTGCAAAAGAATAAATGGACACAAATCTGACATCAGAAATGGCAACATTCAAAAAACCAATAGGAGATCTGTGGCTATCCTTAAACAGGTTTATTCTAGGTCAAGGCTTCAAAGACAAATATCAGAGTTAGAATTCATATGCAAATTTGATACCATCAACTCGGGTTTCAATAGGGATATTTCTTGGCTTCCTCATAAACCGTGATTGTCACCTCTCTCACCCTCCCTATCTGTTATTCCACTAAGTTTGAATCAACACAACGTGTTTGATTTGCTGAAGTAATCTGACCTGATCCTGTTGATTACACTTACTTCACTGCATTTATCCCTCCCTCCTTCCTATACTTAATTTATATGGTTTACATCTTTAACTCTTTGCCTTCCAAGAAAACAATTAACATAACTTCAAAATTTATATCATGCAGCTATGGCACAATGTAATGTAGTAAAATAAAGTTAAAGTTTTCATACAAAAGCCTTATCACATCCCTAAAATACTTTTGGAACTCTAATATTCTGAAAGGTAGACTCAGTGGAATGAGTTCTAGAGTAAATGACAAAGAAATTTAGGATACAAACTCACACAAAGAATGGTACCTAAAAGAGAGAGATTGCATGCTACATTTTTTGTTTTTCAGTTTCAAATTTCACTTTCCTTCATGTTATTTGGGTGCTAGGTCCAGACAAGTTTCCGTTTGTTATTGCTAGTGACTTTGCTCTTAGTTTACAAAAAGAATAATCCAATGATTACTCAGATGCTGCAGGTGGAGGATTAGTAATTCAATAGGCCAGTGATTTTCAAATTTAGGGGCAGGACCCAGTACTGGGTTGCAGACCCCCACGTACTGTGTCACGGCACCACCTGTTGCTGCCGCTGCCAAAAGCCTGGAATGCATTGCTCAAAGATGTAATTGTTGGATCATGGGCATAAATTATTATTTTCAACTGGGTCCCGAGAAAAAAAAGTTTGAAAACCACGCAATAGGACATCATCTCCCCCTCCAGCTCCAAGTCATTACTATTCTAATAGCCCAATAGAGGCACTGCACTTCTGCTGCTGTTTATTCCTCCAATCAATTTAAAATGGAGCATCTAATATCTCTGGTCACTAGAGACCCATAAAGCATACTGGAAGATTAAAGTAGTGCAGGTTTTTCTGACCAAATGCCTCCTGCTAGCAATTTGATTTGAATACTCTGTCCTATTCTGTGTCTTAAAAAACTATAGTGCTGCTGTACATTGATAATCCTTGAGATAGCTGCATAGAACGGTTGAGTAAAATGATTCTTTCATGAAGATCAGTTTATGAAGTACTTTGCAACAACTTTTAAACAAATTAACTGTTCTCTCTGTCAAGCTGATTTGGATGCTCAAGTATTTATGATGCTCAAATCATCTGCAGTTCTGAAAGGCAACTGCAGTAGAAAAAGTTCCCTATTTGTTGAAAGAAAATCAGCACTATAGAAGCTTCTGCACTTGTCCTCCAGAAACAGCAATACTAATTCTAAAAAAGGTCCTCCTCAAACTATGAAATGCAAGTTCCACCTCAACCTGCATTCAGTCCTTGGTTGCTCTCTTTCTGCTACAACAAAGATGCCAAGTGTAATACAAATAATGGAAAACTGGACTGAGACCCTGGGACTCATTTCACATAGCTGGCAGTGACAGCCATCAGAATGTAGCAACCTAGATCACTACCAACATGGGTCAGATGGATAATCATTTAAGGGCTACTTAGTAACATGATTAATTGCTAGATTTCAATTATTTTATATTTGGGAAGCAGGTGCATACCTAGGGCCCCGAGCAGCAAGGCACCCCATCACCTGCTTTGCCTACCCCAAAAGCCACGTCTGCCTTGATCGGCAGCAGGAGGAGCTGGCCCCTGGGGCTAGGGCCAGGGGCAAGGAGCTGAGGCTGGTGGCAGGAGGGAGGCCAGTGGTGGGGAACCAGGACTGTGGGGGCAGGGAGGCTTGGCAGCAGGAAGCCGGGATGAGGGGGGCCAGCAATGGGCCTTTGCCCAGGGCCCCCAATAGCCAAAGGCCACCCCTGTTGGGAATACATTGAGAAGACCTAGAATATAAAAGTATAGTTTTTTTTCTTGGCCTCCACTAGCAACAGAAATTGAATATAGTGAAGGGTATAGAAACAAGTACTACTAATAGTTTGGCAAAGTTTTAAATATTTCATTCCTGCATACATCTTTTTAAAAGTTAGAATTACTTTTACCGTTTCTTTTGTGGCATGCCACCGCAAATGAATGCTCATTAAAGATGTAAATCATCCATAGTGAACCATATAGTTAAGCACTGTTGCCTTGAGAAAACCAATAAATTCATATTGATAAACTGCAGTTTTATGATCTGACAGCCTATAAGGAAAAAGATCACTGTACTGTAAGGAAAACTGGTGCTCGTGTGGAGTACCAAAACAAGTCATTCTTTTAATATATTTACAGACCCCAAATGAATGTAAGACACCATGTGTAGCTTCCTAAGTAGTAGCAGCTTTCCAATAAAGTTGTCTTGAAAATGTCCAGCTTTCTTATATATATGTGTATAAATTTAATCAGTGAAGTAACGTCATCAACTGAAAGCCTGCCTTTTTAATTTAAGGGGCATAACATCTCCTGCTACTATTTGGCACAGAGGAGAGCAAGTGAATAGAGAGAAGGGGAAAAGAAGCTACTCCCTCAATAGGAACTTAGCTTCAGGGTGGGTAAAAAGGACCAGAAGGTGAGAGTTTGGGAGAATAGATGCTCTGTGAAGCATGTGTCCTTTCAGGGAAAGCTAAATTCAAAGAGCTTTGAGATACCCATCACTGTCAATTTCCACCCACAACATTTATACATGGTGGAGGGTGACTTAGTTGGGTAGCAGAGCAAGGCCAAGACTGAGTACAGTTTCAAAGGATATTGGGTATAACAGAACCAGTTGTTCCTACAGATCTTGTCTTCAATTAGAAGCACCAGACCAACCATGAGAGGAGTTCTCTTGCATTTCTTGTCTTCTATTAGATTGGAGCCATCATTCTGGCCATCGAAATTTGGGAAACATTCATATCATGCCCATTAAAGCCAACTGTTCAATTATCCAGAAAGTTTGCTCCCGGGGAGGAGAGCTCTACCTTTACTGGAGCTGATTGAGTACTTAATAGCTTTATCCTTATATATTCCAAAACAATATACACTTAGACTGGTAAGGTCTTTGAACTCTTCATTAAAATTGTATTTCAAGGCACCCAGTTTCATAAGATTTCAATGGAAGTCATGCATGTTTTCTACAGTTGCAGTAAATGCAGTACCATTGAATATTCAGGGCTGTAGTTTTTAGCTAGCAACCACCATAGTCATAAAGCTCTGAACTCTGGAACTGCAGATCTAGGATTCTTGCTGCAGCTCTATGTAACTTGGGCCTAGTCTACACTCAGCACTTTTTGGCAGCTGTCGAAGGGAGATACGCAAGGTACATAAAATACATTGCGCCTCTCCCTTTGTCTTTAACTCCCCACTTACCTCCCTGTCCACGCTGCACTCAGTCGAAGGGAAATGCTGTCTGTTCGACTTAGCACTGCTCTTCTTACAGGGCTGAAGTTACTAGGCTGAACTTCAGATAGATTGAGCGCGTCTTGACTGACCATTCAACTGAACCCAGAAGAGCGAACTGGCGGCAGTGAATCTGCTGCCATCAGTGTAGATTAGCCCTAAGAATTAAAGCCTCTCCATAGCAAATATTGCAACCAGAATCCCACTGTAAAAGATAGATTTTAAAACTTCTAAGAACAAAAATTCTAATGCTTTCAAATTTTTAGAGTTGGGATGTTTCCTTAAAAATAAGTGAATGCCCTAAGAATATTTAAAGAAGTCTCCCCCCTTTTGAAATGTTTACACACTTTACTCTTTCATGCCCTTCTGTAATTGAGGTAGAAAAAAAAAAAAAAAAAATCTATTCACTAAACCATCTCCAGTTCCTGAAGCAGTTCAGGCTTGCTTTTCAATCTCTTATCCACATATTGAAAATCTAACTGCTTACCCATGTGGGGGAAAAAATCTAATGAGATCCCATCCCAAGACAATAGGGCTTTGGTACATTTCAAAATCCTCCTTCCAATTCAGTTTTTTCCTTCATTATTTGTTTAAAGAATTAGTCAACATCATGTGGATGTCTTCATTTACCTCTCCCAAGACACAAATAAAATAAGCATCACAGGTTTCACTGAGAGCTCCATGACAGACAAGTTTATTGAAAGGATTCTTAAAAAGCAGATACTCTTAACGTGCTCCATCCACCCAAGTTCAGAAAACAGTTGTTTGGTTTCCAAATTGTGTGTGCATATTACAAATTGTACATTTTTAATATCCTCATTTATACCACATGACATGAGCATAAAATACAATGATTCTAATGGTATTTGGTATGCCAATTTATTGCTACAATTCCCAGCTAACATCGGGCACATCTGGAAATAGCTTGTCCAAGACAGTGACTGCAAGTTAGTGTTCCTGGGACTAGTGTTCTGACAAAAAATAGCTCTTAGACCTAAAATGCCATTTTGTTTTGCAAGCGAGCCCATTTTAAAAAATTATCTTACTTGACAGGAAGTGTTAAATTTAATGTTGTTTGACTATTCATTGCAAGATTTTAAATGCCTCACAGGATATACAAATTTGTTATCGTTGTTTGGCTTTTACACCTCCAGAAATACCCATGTGTGAGCAAATATGTTTTAAGTCTAAATCAAAGCTACTGTAAATTATGCAATAGAACACAAGAAATTTAGCAGAGTTGTTCAAGGGATGATGGTCCAATATCCATGAGTGAAATGCTGCCCCCTTCAAAATGAGTAATTTTGGGTGGGAAGGAAGGGGGCGTGCAGCGTTGCCATTTACCTTAAACCATAAGCTACCACATGTGTAAGTCACCGGGCTACTGATGCATTAAAACTATGCTAATTATGATTTAAAAACAGCTTAAAGGGAGGGCCATATTTACTCGGAATACAAGTTGTCCAGTGAAGTTATTTCAGTCCGAGTGAAGCACTGCTACTTTGCCAGGTCAGGTGCTATTTGAAGACTTATTTATTTATTTAGGTCAAATGATTCTCAAATATTTGACTCTTTTGCCAGCCCTTTTGATCAATAGTTCAGTCAGTTTATTGAAGTAAATCTCTGCAACAGAAAAGATTACTTCAACAGCAGAGGACCACTATATCCAGTGTGAAAGTAACAGGGTGGTATAAATATAAGCATACTCGGTATTACACATTATATATTACACACACTCCAGTTAACCATTTGACAATTAACTGAGTAGATGACTAGTTATCATGGGGTACAAAGTATTTTTGTAAACAATATGTTGAGAGATTTTAAGGAAAATCTGACTGCTGGAAAGATGGTCTTCCTGGATTTCTTTTATCTTTTTAAAGAAATCAATACTTAAAGGATAATTGTATGTAAGAATGCACTTTGTATTAAAACAAGGATCAATACTTTACAGTTTAAGAAACTTTACATATTTACATAAATTACACAACAGGAATGGTTTTAAAGTTCAGAGTGAGTCATCTAAAAGCTATTTCCCTTCAATTAAAACCTTTAATTCTTTCACATTATGGTCATTTGCAACTGCCACAGCATGGTTCAGCGCTCGAATACTTGCTAGAAGTTTGACTGTCTGTTTTATGTGCTCCCTAAATGAAGGGGAAAAAAAGAAGTTAATATACCTAGAAATCAAAACCTTGCAAGTCAAATATTTCAGAAATGTTCCACTGCTTATTCTTCCAGCTTGAGGATAATTTTTGGGGATTTTTTAAAATATGGATGACTGAAATCAGTGTTTCTAGATATGAAAACAAAAAAGTCTCTTGGGAATAGCAATCCTAGAAATAGAAAGGGAAGAAAAGATGCATATTATGTGGATTATTTGGACTCAGCTAGGGCCCTATGAAATAAATGGCCATGGAAAACACACCCTGGACTGTGAAACCGGCCCTTCCCAATGCTGCTGCAGGCACCCCAGATGGGGGGATGACCCCAAATGCTAGTCCTGACTAGGCTGTGACACTTACAGCAGCAGGGAGATCAGATTCACCTCCCTGCTGTCTTCAGAGCTAGGCACGGAACCGAGGATGGCAATCTTGCATCCCCCTGCTCCGTCCTCCCACAGTTCCATTTCAGATCAGGACCCCGCCAGTTACAACACCCTAAAATTTCAGATGGAAACAGCTGAAATCATGAGACTGACCACTTTTCAAATCCCATGGCTGTGAAATTGACTAGAATTGGCCATAGATTTGGTAGGGCCCTACACATAGCATAGTCTCAGCATGATCCTGGGCCATGTGTGGTGTTAGGTAGTGAGTCAGGGCTCCATTAAATAAACACACGTCTTGAGCAAATAAAATAAAATAAAGTAGTTTTTGTGCATGCCTCAAGTAGTAAAAAATACTGCTATACTTTTATAATAGATTGGCCTGGATTGGGTAGTACCAGGTTTAGAGTAATTAAACTTCAAGCAATCCCGGAGGTAAAAGTCTGTTAGGAAAAATTTAAAAGTCCCACAAAACAAACAATATTTAGACATGAAATTTAACTATCCAAATAGTTTCACAATTATAGAAATTCAAAAATCTAACATTCATGGGACCATCTAATTGAGCTGTGAAGTGGTGTCCAACACTTAGAGAAACTAACAAATGCAAACATGGGTTATATTTTGTTTCCCTTTTGGCACAAGTAATTTGACTATTTTTGCTTTGAAACGTTAATAGTAGTATTTCCCCAGATGCTGTGGGATGGAGAAGCCTAAATGCATAGCTACTTGCCTTTGCAACACAAGGACATTGCTCTACATGAACTTTTTTACAAAATTACATAAATGGTCAATCACACAATTTTTACGAGAAAGGCTTGGGATCTATAGTATACTTCCCTATATTTAATAAGTCACAGCACAGAAGAACTATATTAATTGGAACTGGAGCATTAGGAAGAGATCTTTTTGGCTGAATATCCTTTCAGTATTAATCCACAGTTCCAGCGAGAATTTGCTAGACAAACAGCTAGTGTAGAAAGAAAATACTAGTTTATAAGCTAGAAGGGCTAACAAAAGAAAATTTCATTTTCTATTGGGAGTCTCTCTCTTGCCACCTCTAATTCACATCTAGTACCATGCTATTGTCAGGATTTTGCTCCTAATAAATGAAGGATTAAAAATCCTAGTTTTTAGGTTTTGATTCTTGACAAAAAAGGATAAATTACTATATAAAGTTGATACTAGATTGAAAAGCAGAAACATCTTCTGGCCCAGTTTGGAAGTAGATAAAAATAGTATCAGCACTATACTTTGTGGATGATCAGTAAAGGGAGTTCTGAATTCTCTGACAATGTCAAAATTCAGATGTCCATGAAGCCATAAATTACTTTCAGAAACAGACATAAAAAGGACAGAGATCCGCTGTCAATCGCCTCTTTATTTCCTAGAAAATAATTATATGGCTGTCTCCTCACAGCTGTATACTGCTCCAGAATAAAGCAACATTCCTCTGAGAACCACTGTAGAAGCATCTAATCCCATTTACAGCCCAGTAGCCAGCCATTTTTGAGTTACTTTAAAGTGGGGGGGTTCTACTCTGAAAAATGACTAGAAGGCATCACAGTTTGTTTCCCATGTTTCCAATTCCATTTAAAAAAAAAAAAATCACTAAAAACAGATTTTTAACTTTTAGCTCAGCAAACTCATCTTCAAGTCATCTTTCCCTCTCATGAAACATAAGAATAAAGATTCTGCAGGCCAGATTATGTTTTCATACATCAATGCAGCACTTCTGTTTTCAAGTTATACCCTTTGTTAAAAATTACACAACCTGTGGGGTAACAGACAAAGGCTGGGCAATTACTTGACCACTTATAGCATTTAAGTGTTTAATCCCATTTACACCTTTAGGCATACACCCAATTAAACAGAATCTTATATGAGAATGGAAGGAATTTTTCCAATGGGTTGTATGGAGGGCATGTTTAAAACAGATGCAAGAACACAATTTGGATTACAGAAATCTATTACTAATGGAGCTGGGAGTTTGCATGGCAAGCAGCTAGCTGCAACACCAGCAAATCCCCAGCAAAGCCAAATGGAGTCCCAAAAGGCCACTTTTTAATTAATTGTTTGGAGCAGAACTGCACAATGAAAGCAAATTAAACATAACTTTTATACAATACACTAGCGATTCCCAAAAGCCATTGATATATCATATTAAGGATGCTATCTAAATTTTAAAAAGTGGGAACTCCTCCCAAAGATTAAATAATAATATGGAGATTTTTTGGCACATGCACACTGTGCATTATATATGTCAGCAGCATGAGCTGCCATTGCATTATATGATTCAAAATAAATTACCTTGCATTTCTTTTCTCTACGTCAGGGCATCCAATGCTGTTTCTGTAAATAGTATCAGCCAGATGAACAAGGTATCTACAAAAGTTTTCTAGCTGGGAAATAGTCTTGTCTCCTTTTAGATTAGCAAACCACTGTTTGGGAAAGCAGGCAATTACCTAGAGATGAGGAAAGAAAAAAATGTTAACAGCTAAAAAAAGACTAATACCTACGGTCTGATATGTTCCAAAGGGGTAGTCGTGTTAGTCTATTGCAATAAAACAGACAGAATCCTGTGGTACTTTTAAATATTAACAGATTTATTTATCGCATGAGCTTTCATGGGAGAAAAATCCCACTTCAAAGTGGGATTTCCTCCTACGAAAGCCCATGCGATAAATAAATCTGTTAGTTTTTAAAAGTGCCACAGGACTCTGTTTTTAAGGTCTGATATATTTTAGAAAGCCAGCAAAATGCCAGCCTTTGTGATAAAGCCTAAAATATAAGGAGTACACACACTGTGAGGATATGGAAACAACATAAAAGACGATGTGAGAATTAAGATCCTAACACGACACCTTAACTGACATGTTAAAATGTCACTAACAATATCCAGGAGAGCAATAAAAAGAATTCTAATTTCTTATAATGTATTTTTTTTTTTTAAATGCTTGTCTGCTGTGAAAGCAAAGTAACTATTCTATTTGTAAAGACAGCCAACAACAAATCTCAGGTCAGACCATGACAAATCTCCTTCATATCCGGGGGCCAGCCCAAAAACTTAGGTGCCCATAGGTGTGAGGCAGTGAAGGGGCCCCCACCACCAAGAGATTGCCGTCACTTCTCCTGGTGGCAGTGCAGAATGTGTAGGGCTCTCACTGCTGTTGAAAAGCTGCCATGGCCACTGATTCTTGAAGTGCTGGCCCGCAAACTCCCTCCTACCACCACTTTCAGCAATGAGGGAGGGGGAAGGGAAATGGTGCCTTTTTTTTTGGTGCCAGAGGGCATTTGCCTCCCTGGCTGCCTCAATGCTCCTAGGTGACCTGGTGCCCAGAATACGTCGAGCCCTGCCTTGGGCTAAGTTTGGGGAGCTGAATAGTCCCTTGCTAGGGCTCCATTTTACTTGACTGGAAATCCATGAGTTAGAAAATGTTTTATATAAAACATTTTTAATGTACATTTTACTTACACTTTGAGCTTTCTTAATGCTGTCATCTCCATACTCAGAATTCTGAAAAGCCATAAGGATATATCTATTTAGCAGGCCGTCTATCGATAACTCCTGTAGAGTTTTGTTTGACAGGATTCCATACCACTGGAGAAAGTTTCCTAGCAACTAAAGACACCAGAGAACACAAGAGTATTGACTATTTGAAGGCAAAGCATATGCAACTATTGATTAACTAGGAGGAAAAAAATGAATATCTTAACATTCAAAAAGATATCTTCAAATGTACTGACTGGGGTGAGGTAAAAAGGAGAATAACTTCTTAAAGTTCATTTTCATGGTTGAATAGAAGCAGTGAGATATTCTTCCCAATGTTATGATAAGACTGGATTTGTACAAAGATGAATGATTACAGAGTATTCTATTGAAAATATACATAAAGATAAACTACAATAAAACAAGGCTTTTATAGCCAAAATTTGTTCTATAGATTAAAGATTTAAAAGATTTAAAGTTAAGTGTAGTCTAGTACAGTGGTTTCTGAACTTTTCACCTTGACAGTGGAACAAATTTAAACAAAAAAGAACCCAACATCAATCAGTACTTCGGGGGCAGACTGTCTCCTGTTCCTACTTCCTTTCTACCATTTGCAAATGCTTTGGCATGGGAAAAATCCCCAGTTCTGATACAGCCAGCATGGGTTGTGCCTACACTTCACTCCTGACAGCCACTTGGGCAGAAGGCATATTGGGGCAGGAGAGTGGTTAAGTGTTATTTCCAACTAGCACATTGACCACAGGGAACCATGGCCAGCTGGTGCATATTAAAGCAGCTTGTAGACCAGTGGTTCTCATGTTCTCCTTGATTTCCACTCTCCTGTGCTACCACTGGAGGGGTTTAAGAACTGTCTTTTGATATCTGTGCTCAGGAGAGCACCTAGAGCTGGTGGAGCTCCAGATCCTGTTCTCTGGAATGCCCACAGTCTGGCCGGTAAATGGAGCTGCCAGGGCTACTCTCCTTCCAACCCTGCAATGAGAGTGCAGAGTACTCCCAATTCACATAAAGCTCCAACTGGGGTGCCAAGGAAAGTAGTGGAAGGCAGTTTGGGAGGAAGTGCCTGTTCCTACTTACTCCCTGTAGCAACAGGAAGGACTCAAACCGTTTCATATTTTAAAAGGGAGCAACATTTTAAATGAAATAAATACAAGTTTTCTTAAAAGAATAGCTGTCAAATAGCGCTGCTCAGTGTGAGATAGTTTGTGTAAATTTAATAAGCTATTTTGCATGTTTGCAAATTTGAACATAACCAAAAACTTCAGCTTACAGTCAACACATTCTGTCCTAAATAATGAAAAGAGAGAATGCTGAACTTGATAGCTGTTGTTGTTAGGGTGACCAGTTGTCCCAATTTTATAAGAAGAGTCTGGATATTTGAGGCTTTGTCTTATATAGGTCTTATTACCCCTCACACTTGTCCCAATTTTTCTCCTTTGCTAACTGGTCACCCTTGTTGCTATGTGGAAATAAATGGGTGTTAGTGGGTGTGGGGTGGATTTTGTGGTGTGTGTCTTGGGGTTACCCGAGTGGAAAGCTTTGTGGGAGTGCTTGAGGGAAAGCTAGTGAGGGTAGATATTGGAGTGTGGAGTTGGTAGTTGGTCCCTCACCTTCTCTCTGTTGCCTCCATATGCTGTAGTTGCTGCCACTAATAGACTCCTTCTCTACTCTGATTCAGCAGGTGGTGCAGTGAGGCCTAGCTGCTTGCTCGGCAGGTGCAACAGCAACTCCTGGCAACCAGTGGCAGCAATATTACAGCCACTTCTGCAGCCTACTGAGATATCTCAGAGGTTGTATGAATAAATGACCGGGCTGTCAAATGGGAGTGTCATGGAAGATGTATGACATTTTGCGGTCCTGACAGATATTCTTGACAACACACAGCCTCAGAGTCCCTAAACCACAAGTTAGACACCACTGGTTTTGTAGCTGAGCACTGAAAGGCCAGGAACTTAATTCTAATTCTGACTCTTGCAGATTTCTATGGCTTTGGTCAAATCAAATTACTCTGTGCCATTTTCCCTACCTGTGAAATGGCATACCTTTCTACCACATCTTAGTGAAGTGAGGGGGAAGGGATTATTGTTGAAAATTCATTTCAAGATGTGGCTGAATGTAACATGTGATGAATTTTGGTCTTTTACAAACATCACTTTCATTTTAATGGTTAAGAACTGACAGCCATACCCAGTATTTCCTCTAGAATACACACACAAAAAATGTAAAAGGAAAGAAAAGTTCCAGGAAGGCAAACAGTACCTTTTTATTTTAAATTGACTGTTTGTTGCCAAAGTGTTACAGGTATGGTTATGTATATGAACAGATTCACAAACGTATCCAAAACTTGGGCAAACTATCCCTTCTCTCTCCATTTCAGTCCATACACCCATCACTGGAAAATCCTACATTTACTACTGTTTGCGGAAGTCTGATCATTACCAACTGTGAAGTTTGTCTTCCAGCAAATGAGCGTATGCATAGACTGGAGTTTATTTATAAAGTTCATATATTTTATGTCAATTGAAAGGGAAAGCAACAATCATCTCTAATTTCAAGAGTCTCTTTTTTTAAAGAGCCACTTTAGAACTATGCATTTGAGAAGACAAGACATTTCCTCCATCTTTTCTCCATCTCCCCCAACCTCAAGCAGACCAAAATTACAATTATTCTAGAACAAGCAGTACATACAATGAAAACCGAAGGAATAAACAGGTGTCACTTGTACATGAGGCTGCTATTTCCTGCTTTTAAAAAAAATTAAAAATAAACAAAACCAAACCCAGCTGTTTTGTCCTTTAGCCCCAACCAAGGCCTTTGATTTCAGCTAGCCTTTTAATATTTTGACAGCACACTTTTAGAATTTTTTTCAGTTGAACTGTCAACTGCTTTGTATGTCAAATAAGTCCAAGACACAACTTTAATAGTTGTCATTTACAAAGTGATCTGTTCAAAGTCTCTCCAGTTTGTTCTTTGTATACGAGATGGTTTTAAAAGGGGATGAGAGTTTGTCAAAAGGTATTTTCCTTTATAGTATTTTAACTCAAAATTAAGTTTCTTAAAATTACAGATGTTCACTATAACTGTACTTGTATTCCCCACTCAAAACACCAAATATAGTAGTTTCATTAGTCTACAGAACTATTATTTTTTCAATCACCCTTTAACCATATGCATTATTAAGTAATTATCTAAAAATATTTAAGTGAATCTTACTTTAGTAGTATATGTCTGGAGGGCTCACCAGATATATTTGTTGGCTTACCTTAACTGAGGACCAAAACTGGCGTTGGAAAAATAAATAAGGACCAGAGTTCTTGTTTTCTAAGACACTGGAAAATAAAAGATTTTTCTAAAGTCATTTAATAAGTTACCATAAAAATTTCTGTCTTAAATTTATGGATTATTCTTATTTTCAAGATTGAAGGGCAGATTCCAGTAAAAACTGCAATATTTCAAATAATTTTTCCACCATTTTTACCTCATTATATTCTCACTGCATGTTAAACTTGGGGAGGGAGGGGGGGGGGGGGGAAATCAATAAAACCAAAGCCTAAGATTCAGCTATCATATGCAAGACAAGAGGCAACTGGTAATTTGGTAACTGCCAATAAAGATGTTTATGGTTGTATTGCACATTTAAGAGCAACTTACTTTTTGGGGTACAGTGGCATGAATACATCATCATCTAGTGTCCTTCTCATTCTTAGTAAAAGAGCCTTCAAAAGTGTCTGAAAAGGTTGAGATGAAAATGCTAAAAATGTTTGAAGACCTCCTTTAGTTCTTAGCTAAACTGAAGACCTCTTTTAAAAGTTAAAAAGTCAAATGCTTTAAAGTGCTTGAAATGGTTTAATTTCAGCAAAGTACAAAAATATATGCTTAACTTTAAGTATACGAATAGCCCTACTGAAGTCTAATATTGATATTATCTACAATTAACAAGTTTGATTAAAATACAGGCCTCCAATTTAAAGGGAACTTAAGTCAATGAGGCTACTCATGCTTAACTTTAAATAAAATTCTTAACAGTATGCAGTTTCAGGCCTTATACAGTTAATCTACCAACTCTGCTCTGAGTTATCTCCTATTTAAGGTTTGCATTCATACTCCATTAACTACTATAAGTATATGGCTGCAAAACAGCTGTAAGTTGTGGGACACATTCTTTTGTCATAGATAGAGAAGCAACTGATTTATACAGCACTTAATCTAGAGAAAGTTCTAGCAATACAATAAGCTACGAAAACAAAGCAATGATGTTTCCAGCTTAACTTTAAAGTGAAATCATTGTCCCATAAATAAGTTTAGTACATTTTGCATTCTCCTGTGCAAATCCTACTGTACATTTTGTACAGATTAAAATGGAGTTTTCCCCCTAGTTTGCCTCCCAAGCTGCTTCAGTGCATCTTTAGTGCTACAGAATCAGGCACTGGCACACCCAGTAGTAGTAAGATTCTGCTACTTGCTCCTAACATGTGTAGTTTTTTTCACTGCACTGCATACATTCTATAAAATAGACTCCCCAACAAGTAAAACAGAGGAAAAAAATGTTACCTGTGTGTTTTTGTTCTCTGCATTTACCACTGAAGGATATCCATTTACTAGCTTTAGTACAACTGCTACCATCCTAGATGTCTGTGTTGTAGAAAAAGGGTCCCATATACTTTCAGCAAGTACTATTAAAAATAATTAAGAATTACTCCACAGTTTTCTTTGCAAGTGCTCAAAAAGCAGGTATTAAGAGACAGTTCAAGCATATGGAAGTTCTTTTCTTCTATATTTACGTTGGTTTAATATTTGTAAAAAGTTACAAAACAACATTTTTAAGTTATACCTGTTAGTTTAGGGAGAACAACTCTTTCCACAATGGTAGGTAATAGTGAAATGTCAGCATCATCCTTCTCTTGCTCCTGTTCTTCACAGCCATAAAAAAGCAATGATTCAAACCACAACATACTCTCAAAATCTTGACACTTGGCCTATTAAAATTAAGAAGGCAGGTGTTAGTACCTTTAAATATTGTTTGAGGCCATAACAGTTTGTAAAAGAATCTGAAAAACTTAGTTACCCATCGTAAAACATCAGTATAATACATTTGATGGCCTAAGTTGTTTCTTTTTTTAAAAAGAAAACAACAACTTTGGAATTATGTGCCAAGTGTTCTAGGTATACTAAAAGTATTAGCCACATAAACAAGAAGACAAAAGGGTCAGATTTTTAAGAGGTGTTTAGGCACATAATGGGATTTTTAAAGGCATGTAACTCCCATGGAATTCTTGTCTGCATCTTTATCTAGCTCAAAATACCTTAGGTAAGGTCCCATTCACTTCTACAACTAAGGCACAGTGACTTACCCACAATTTCCCCATTAATAAAATAGGGATGGTATTTTCCTACTTCAGAGAGTGGTAGATAGGCTAGGTCTTTATTTGTAAAACACTAAGATCCTACAGATGCCAGAAGCTATACCAGTGAAAAGTATTTTGCTTTCTTATGTTCATGACATACAAATCACTGGCTACCAGCTCTGTACTAAACCCCAGCCCAGAATATGCTAGTGACACCATACTAACTACAGAATCTCAATGAAACATGTCTATAGGTCCCATTTGATATGAATGCTGTTTTCTAATATGCCCATTTTGTAGCCTTTGCAAACACCAGAATGTCTCATTCATCCATACACTACAGTATTTGTGATCCTTCTCCACATAGGAAGTTATTGGCATACTTCTATTTACACTACTTCAACCTCCTAGCCCCTTCTTATCATCAGCCTTGTTTCTATATTCCAATGTAACTAAATAAAATGAATAACCACATGACCATAAATTGTAAATGCAAAACCATTTGGCCTGTTTTTAACACACCTATATGTTTACTTCGGAAATAAAATAGCTCATTTTATTTTGAAGGTAAAAACAGTGAATAAATATAAATTGTTTTAAGATCAGTTTTCGCTTACGTGCTTTTGCTCTAAATACATACTTGGCATTAAGAAGGGTATTTGGTTACTGGATGCCACTGTCATTGCTTCCAGAGGGAAGAGAACTGCAGAGGCTGAATTTAAGTCAGACCTGTTGAAATAATCTTAGGGGACAGCAGCCCAAGGCCTAGTCTGAGCCTAGAAGAAACACTGAGTCCACAACAAGAGAGGTTATTTATAGGAGAGCTCTAAAGACTCCTAACTATGGACTAGGATCATAGTGGGATAACCAAAAACAAGACTCCTGTGACACAGCCCACAAAAGCTTATGCCCAAAGAAATTGGTTAATCTTTAAGGTGCCATAAGACTCTCGTCGTTTTTGCTGTATACAGACTAACATGGCTATCCTTTTGGAAACTGTGATACATGTGATACTGACAAAACCAAACCAAGGTCTTTGTCCTAAAAAGCTTACATCCTTATAACTTGAGATCCAAGACTTGAGAGAGGTAGACACAAAAGGACCAGGAGGGTAGTTCACCTTGTTTTGGGGAAAAAAAAAAAAAAAAAAAAAAAGATGTTCTGCATAACAGCTCACTTAATTTGAAGAACAGTATCTTACCTCCAAGGGAGCCCAGGTAAGGAGCTGAAGTCTTATTAAAGGATTAAACAGCTTAGGTAAACAGAGGCCAATATAAGCATCCTTATAGGAAGAGAAATACTTGGAACGCCAGGCTTCAAACTGTGATTTAATGCAATCAATTGAGTAGAAACTTTCTAGTACATCTTCAAAAACTTTGCTTGACTCCTTCAAAATGCGATCTAGGGGAAAAAAGTTTCAATAATTAGCTAGGGAGAAAAAAGTTTAAATAATTAGCTAGTATGCTGACCTTCTATCGTCTGCAAGAGCTTCCAGAAGATGGTTTTCCCAAACAATGAAACAGTTACTAGTCTTCTATAACTGCTGTTCATGTCCATTCCATGTTAGGTGTGTGCACATACTTGTGCACAGCTGTTAGATTTTTTTTTTTTTTTTTGCACCTCAGTGGTATCCACAGGGCCAGCTCTGCTGTAGTATATGAGGTGCCTTCGGCCCTACACCCCCTCAATTCCTTCCTGCCATTAACTTCAACAGCAGGGGGGGAAGGAGTGACATGGAATGGACGTGAGCAAGAACAAAAACAGCAGTCGTTCTCCATCTTGAAGAGCAACAGTTACGGAAGGTTAGTAACCGTTTTTTCTTCATCAAGTGCTTGCTGCTGTTGATTCCATGTTAGGTGACTCACAAGCAGTTCCCCTGGAGGTGGGCCAGGAGTTCATGGACATGCTACTTGCAATACTACGCTACCAAAACTGGCATCGTCCCAAGCCTACTGAGTGATAATGGGATGCGAAAGTATGAACTTAAGACCATGCTGCAGCTCTGCAGATATCTTGGATTGACACCTGCACCTGGAAGGCTGCTGCTGAAGCTTGCGCCCTGGTCAACTGATCTGTTAGAATTGCTGGCGGAAGCATCTTTGCTTCTTAGTACCAGAACTTGATGCAGGTGGTTATCCATGAGGAAATCCTCTGGAGGAAACTGGCAGACCTTTCATCATTTCTGCCACTGTGACGAAGAACTGTGTCAACCTTTGAAAGGATTTAGTCCTCTCGGCTGTGGGGGTTTCTCGTCTTCCTCTGTAGCACAGGGCATGGCTCACCTACCGGTGAATTCTCTGTATCTTAAAGTCCTTAAATCATGATTTAACAAGGTAAATAACTCAGTCATAGGTTGGTGGCCTATTGCTGGAGTGGGTGGGTGAGGTCTTGAGGCCTGCATTTTGCAGGAGGTCAGACTAGATGATCGTACTGGTCCCTTCTGACGTTAAAGTCTATGAGTCTAAAAGGCCAAAGCTTGTCTAACATCTAGGATGTGTAACCTATGCTCCTCACTGGATCTTTGTGGTTTCAGGAAGAGCACAGGCAGGAATATATACTGGTTATTGTTGAATTACACCATCACCTCTGGTAAAAAAGCTGGGTGGGGCTGTAGCTAGACTTGTCTTTATAGAACACTGCGTAAGGTGTGTCTGAGGCGAGAGCTCTGTTCTTGGAAACTCTTCTTGGTATGGTGACTGCTACGAGGAAGACCTTCCAATAGAGGAGCAGCAGAGCATCATCAGTGGCACTGGTGAACAGCGCCAACCAGGAGGGAGGCCTGGCGCACCTGACAGTGCTGACAGGGAGGTCTTCAATAGTGAGCGTGACCTGTGGGCTCTCGGTGCCGGTGAGCAGTGCCGAGGGTCTCAACAGCATCGGCTTGCCCCTTGACTGTGCCGATGATTTGGGCTTCGGTGCCACAGCGCTCTCTGGGGCCGGTGGTACCGTCTCTTCTATCAGCTCCCTGGCAACCTCAAAAGTCTCAGGGGTGGAGGAGAGCTGCAAACCTCCAATATACCCCTGGTTGGAGATGGTTCAGAAACTGGACTCAGCGGACCCACCATTGGACTGCCGGAGTCAATGGTGCTGATGGGCACGGAGCCGGGGTCGAGTGGCCTAACTCAGGTCTTGCTTTGGACCCTTCATTTGCTGACTTAGATGACCAGGAGCATCCCATGTCCACCTTCCTTTTCTTTGGCAGGGCTGGAGAATAGGACCGATGCCGGTGCATCCCAGGAGACGGTGCCGCTGGTACTGGAGAGTGACAGTGCCGGGGCTCCTTTTCCAAATCCTTAGCTCTTGCTGCCAGCAGTGCGCTCTGAACTGACGCCCTCCTGCTTAAACCCGAGCCTCCAGATCCCGCAGAACGGAGAGCCTCCACCATCATGAAAAGTGTCAGCCTTTGCTCCCTCTCCTTTGGGATGCGGGCTTGAAACTTCAGCAGAGCTTGCACTTGTCCCTTAATTGCAATTCACCCAAACACAGAAAGCACTACGAGGGTCATCCGACGGCATAAACTTTTTACAAGAGTTGAAGGCTTTAGAGCCTGGCATGCCCTGGGGCGATGGGAGGCTTCCAACTAGTGGGAATCCCTTAAGGTGCTTAACTAACAATGACTTAACAACAGTAAACACTAACTACAAAGAACTACCAGAACAAGAGCTAGTGGATAGCTAGCTATAAAGCAAGTAAGCACTGTTCCAGCAACTGTCAGGGCAATAAAAAGAACCAGGGGAAGGAGGGGGTCGGCTAAGCTATATATGGACGGTTACAGCCGACTCTGCGGGTATAGTCTAGAGGAAACTTTCCAGAAATCCATGCACGCACATCTGAGTTGGAATTAACATGAACAATCACTCGAAGAAGAACTTCAACTTCTTGAGATATCTGTTGAGGTGACTCTGGTCCAGAATAGGTCTGAGTAGAGCCCTGCAGATCCACGGGTATCCGCACCTCTGGATGCGGATATCCGCAGCCCCATTGTTGTGGATTGGCTGCAGCTGTAGATTCTATTTTTATGATCAATCCCTGCAGCTGCTGCTACAATCTACCGCATGAGCAGCACACAGGGGAACAAGGAAGTGCTACAGCCAATCCCAGTTGAGCTGATTGGTGGTCTGCCAGCCAATCAGAGTCTCAGTCATAACAGGCTGGGGCTTGGAGAGACACCACTCAGTCAGGTAGCATGCTGGCCTTTGATTGGTTCATTCCCCATGCCTTCCCTGCCCACTTCTTCATTTTCTTGTTTGCTGTTCATATGCCATGCTGTCAATCAAATGTCATTGGTGGCCAAGGAAATCTGATTGAACAGTATGCCAATCTCAAAGAAGAAAAGGAAAAAATGGGTGGGACCATATGACAAATGAACCAATCAAATGTTAAAATGCTGAATGTGAGCCCAAGCTCGGTTGTAGATGCGGTTCCAGATCCACATAAAACATGGCCTGCGGATAGCAGATCAGAAAAAGACTAACACTGGGCAGGTGCGGTCCGGTTCTGGTTCCACATTTTTGTAACCGCGCAGGGCTCTAGGTCTGAGAACTCCTTTGGCATTCAGTATAAGGAAGTATTGGAAATAGAACCTTTTCCCTCTCATGCCTCAGGAATTTCCTCCATGGCTCCTATCCACAGGAGAGTTTCCACCTTCTGGATGAGGAGTTGCTCATGAGAAGGGTCCCTGAAAACAGAGGGTGGGAGGGGGGAACTGAAGAATATTGCAGGGTGGAGCCATCTGATACAGTGTTGAGGACCCAGTGGTCCAATGTAATCTGGGCCCATGCAGAAAGAAAGGGGAAACAGGTGGTTAAATAATAAATGGGAGGATGGATCCAGAGGCCAGACTGGGGCACTGTCCTTGGACACACCCTCAAAATGCCTGTGATGGGCCAGCATGTGGTGGGTCCCAAATGGGCAACCAAGAAGGAAAGGGTAGGACCATGGCACGTAAACCCTTTAGTCCTCCTCCTGTAGTATCCCTGCTGCCGTGACTCGAATACCTAAGGGGTGGCTCTAGTAGCTGGAACTGTCTCCTAGGTATCTGCAGTATACACAGACCAAAAGGATCAGAGTGGTCATGGAGTGGCTTTTAGACCATGAAACCTGATGTCGGATTGCTGTACCTCCTGCAACAATCCCAAAGACCGCAGTCATGGACATCATTGCATGGATAATGCGGAATCCGTAGTATCCAGTGCCATTTGGAGGGAGGTTCTAGTCACCAGTTTGCCCTCCTCCAAAATGGATGCAAACTCCTGCCTGGTGCCTGTGGCAGGAAGTCCTTGAATTTGGCTATGGAGTCCCAGATGTTATAAATGTATCTCTCCTGAAGTGCCTGCTGGTTGGAGATTCTGAGCTGAAGATGGGCTGTGGAATAAATCCTTCTTCCAAAAGAAATCCAGTTTCCTTGTATCCTTTTTCTTTGGCATCAAACATGCTTGTCCCTGTCTGCCCTGTTCATTTGCTGCAGCCACTACGAGGGATTCAGGCTGTGTGAAAGAACAGGTATTCATAGCCCTTGGCTGGAACATACTATTTTCTTGCCCTTTTGCATATTGGTGACGGGGATGGGGTCTGCCAGAGGGCTCTGAACACCTTCAGTACCCTTTCGTATACTGGTAATGCGATCTTAGCCAGTGCTGAAGCAGCCAGGATGTCAAGTAAGCCATCTGCAGGTTTTCTGAGCTTCTCAGCTGCCAAGCCCAAGTTGAATGCCAACTTTTAAAGAAGGTTTTGGGTGGGTTTGTTGTTTTTGGAGGGCCTGAAAATCATCTGGTGGCACTGGGCTGACCACCGCCTCGTCTGGGGAATGAGGAAGATGGTACTAATGGGGGAAGGAGCGGCGCCTCTTCCTCTTCAAGGAGAGCTGTCTTTTCCTCTGGACCATGCAGTTTGGTGTCAGTATTGGATCCCAAGTCTGGGTTCTGCATTCTGTTTCCGGATGCACCTGCAGAAGACTGAAGCAACTAGGGTCCCAGTATTACCGAGATCCTCCATGGATCCAATATGGCCACTAGACAGGCCATCATCCTTGATGGCAGGTTCCTGCTGCCAGTGTGGCACCAAATGCTGGTGCGCCTGTCTACCTGTGTTTTGGGACCAGTAACTGGGCTCTCCCTCCAATTCTGAGAACAGTTCTCCTCTCAGGGAGGAAAGTGGGGCTGAATGTGGTGCCACCTATTAGTGGCAACATAGGATCAGGGAGCAGTGCCAGGGTCATAGTAATGGGTAACAGGATCACTAGGAGTGCTGCATTGGAGGGGAGTGGTGCCAGGATGGCAGCATGTGGCTAGGTGTCAAGCTGCATGCTGCAGGGGTCTGGCAACCGCCATTGTGCTACTAGTGATCGGTTCTGCAAGGGTGACGGCCAGCGTTGATGGGATCACAATTGGCAATGCATAGCTAATGAGTCCCTCCTCCGGATTGGAGACCAGGAGTGTGGTGCTGGGAATTGGAGTTGAGATGACAGAGATCTTAGCTGAAGTGCCATGGACTGGTGCTGAGATGTGGAACAGTGTGATTCAGCTGAGCCCTGCACCGGTCTCAAGGAGGATTTGCCCCCAGAGACCAATACCTTTACTGGTTCTGGTGCCAAGGGTAAGGCCAGCAGGGTGAGAGGTACTGGAAGAGCCATAAGGCCCCAGACTTCTGGAAAGGCTTAAGGCATCAAAGGTGCCGTTAGGCAAAAGGGCCCCCTTCTGCTCCCAGGAGCGGCTCCCTCAGAGGGCTTTCTGCCCTAGAAGGAGAGGCTGGCTCAAGCTGCTCCAGAGCAAGTAATTGGTCAGACAAAGGTCATTTACCCAACCCTGCCATTTTATCTCTCTGTGGTGCAGGGGAACTGCCTCAATCAGTGCACAGTTTCCTTAGCCGCTTCTTCAGTACCAGTGAAGGGCAGAAAGAGAGGCTCAGTGCCAGTAGGGCACTCTGGATCAATGCTGAAGTACTCAAAACTAAGTCCGAGTGGGAGGGTTCTGAGGCCGGTTTAAGTCCATTAACAGGGCTTTCAGGCAAATGTCCCTGTCTTTCTTTGTCTGTGGCCTGAAAACTTTACAGAATCTTACACTTATCCTTCACGTGTTTCCCCTAAACACTTGAAGCAACTGTCATGAGACTCGTTAAGCAAGAAGGGCCTGTGACAAAACAGCACATGGGTTGAAGCTTGGGGATTGGGGCATGCCCCATTGCTGGGCAAATGTCCCTAAGGGCACCACTATCTAACTTGAAAACTAACTAACTATTTACAAAGAACTATGGAACGAGCAATGGAAGAATCACTAGGTACTTTGCCTATGTAAGAGAGAAAGTTGATCCAACAACCGTAACAGGCAGAAAGAAAGAACTGAGGGCACCAGAGCTGGCCCTCTGGGTACCACAAAGGCCAAAAAAAAAAATTTTAAAAAATCTGACAGCCACACATGAAAATGCACACACCTCTAACATGGAATCAACATGAGCAAAGCACTCAAAGAAGCACTGCAGGAGATTGAGTCTGGAAACCGACAAAAGCCAAAAAAACCAGTTTTCAAATTTCAGCTCCTCTGTTTTACCTACATGCTGCAATTCAGTGCATAGATGCTGTAAGCATCTATTTGGTATATCGTTTTATCATGCAAATATGTTTTACATTAAGATCAGAAAGCTTTTGTAGCACAGCCAGTTTTGTGGCAGTAGTTGGCAGAAGTGTGATTGTATCAATAATAATAAATAAGGTGAAAAACGATGCGTCATACTCCAAATATCATGGTGCAACCTTAACACAAGCTAGTCAAATGAAGGTTCCAGAAAGTATGGATTCGGACATGTGGCTCTCAGACTGCACTGAACTATGGAAAACATGAATATACATGTATCACATTTAGTGAACATTAGAGATGTACTCTATTTTTACTGTATTAAGAGCAATTTGCTAGCCTAGCAGCTATCCAAGTTCCTGCTTTTTTTTTCCTTCTCAGCCCTTTTCTTACACTATGAGGTTCTCTTCATTTAAAATCATTCCTCCTTCCTGCAGTCCTAGTTTTCTTTGTTTTAAAGAAGTGTTTAACATCAGAGCATTAAGCACATAAAGATGACAAACTTCAAAGGGCCCTTCTTGTTGCTCTTCAGTTCCAAAAAAGAAAGTAGAGGGAAGTGTTACAGAGTACAGCACCACAGAGCTATATCTTTTACACTGGGCTCCCACAACAGTGATACCTAAATTAGGATGTATTAAAATGTCCCAGAGATCTTTAATTGCTATTATGTCCCAGTTATATGTGCACCATTTGAGCATTTTCAATCCAAAATGAATCTATAGTGTGCATATGAATATACGAAAAGTCTTTAATAAGTACTGAGCAGGCATAGCACTTCAATCTCTTTTATAGGCGCGAAGAAGCCAATTACACATAGCAGTTCAGGCACACAAGTTTTTAACTAGTTAACTGAGATTAATTGTTTTTGAACAAAGTTATATTGTACCTGGAAAAAACTAAAAGACATTTTCACATTCCTTTGTGAAAAAGCTAAACAGATTACTTTTATGCATGGACAGCAGTTTTAGTGAGACCACAGCCAATTAAAACAATGGCAATTTTGTTGCACCATAAAGACTAACAAATTTCTTCAGGCATAGGCTTTCATGGGCTGCAACCCATTTCGTCAGATGCATCTTTGTCAGTGGCATCTAAGAAAGTGGGCTGCAGCCCACGAAAGGTTATACACGAAGAAATCTGTTAAGTCTAAGGTGCCACAGGACTCTTGTTTTTGCTGTGTACAGACTAAGATGGCTACCCTCTAGAAATGGAAATTTTAGGGCTATATGCTTACAGCCCTTAGTCACTATATAGTCTATATAGTTACATATATGCAAGAAAAAATATTAAATAAATTAAAGCAAACTGTTAGTGTGACATAACTCCATAAAAATTGTCAATGAATTTTATAGATATTTATACAGAACTTCAGAAAAGATTTCTTTCACCTACCAAAGTCTTTGAATTCAGAATTCTATGGGATAATAGAATATCATGCCAAAAATCATCCCAAAATAGTTTTTAAAAGATTAGAGTTGTTCAGTTGTGTCCCATTGAAAAAAGAATTACCAAAATCCACAGGAATTTAGAAGTTTTACTTTTTGCCATTAGAGGGAACATATGTTTCATAATGCAATAGAGACCACTTAGACTTGTAAAGGAAAGAGACCACTAAATGTGTGAATCTGTATAACCGGTTGGGGAAAGGGTCATGTTGTCACACCTTACTAGACAAGTTTGTTCAGCAAGAAGGGAGAAAGAATAATTCCTCTATTTTGGCTAGAGTATCTCCATATAGTAAATTGAGTTTGTACATGATTTTAGACAGGCCTATTAAACTTGTTTTTTAAAGAGTTGATATTGTCCCTATGAAGTTCCATATTCTATACACATTAAAGACTTTTTTTTTTTAAAAAAAAGCAACTTCAAGTCATTATTACCCTGTCATTCTAAAGCTAGAGAAAAATTAATATTGTATAATAGGCTCTTTTGTTATTTTTTTTAAAAGAATCAGTGTTCAATTACATAAGTGAGTGACTTGTCTAACCTCGTTCCATGTTGAAGTTAGTAATATCTGTTGAAGTTTCTTCATCATCACTAGAAAGGCCTTCAAAGTGATCTGTCATCTTCCCAGTTTGCTCTCTTGCTTGCCTACGCCGGGCTCTGTAAACAGCAATACAAGTGCAGTATAAACCAATGATTATGATTTTTGTACAAATGAACAACAGTTTTAGCATTGCTGGTCCTGCTCCTGACCTCAAAAGACAGTAAAGAGATCCTTTCCATCCCCCACCAGGGGAGCTAGGAGAAAGAGGAACCCAACAAGGACTGTGGCAAGATTGGATGGCTTATTGACACTTTCAGTAAATTTAGCAAGCACCATCAAACTGGCTGCTTCCTTTACACACCTACACAATAAGCCTAAATATCTCTGAGGATATCCTTCCTAGCACATTGGCTGAGGCATGTAGCAACTATACAGAGGGACTGGGAGGGAATGAGATAGTTTTGTTGGAAACAAAACTGTAATAAACAAGATATGCACTTTTGTCATTTAACTGAAAAGTTCTCTCCATTACCACACAAAACAAATAGTCTGTAAGCTGCCCAGGGTGAGGACAGTGCTTTCTTATGCTAGTATATCACACAGGGACTTCTATTATAGTGAATGCAGCCATTGGGTGCTACCCTAAACACAAACAATCAGAAAAATCTCAGAACTGTACCTTCTAGCCTCCCTTTCTGCAGTCCGCCGTTTTACATGCTCTTGATAGAGTGCTCTGTCTCGTCCAAAAGAATCAAGATTCGGTGCCATCAGTGCTTTATCTGCAAGATTACATTGATTGAAATTAAAAGGTTTTCGTCTACAGTAATGGAATAATAACGTGCTGTCCAGTTGTATTTTGAAGCAGCTGAAAACACACAACCTCAGATGTTTGAATCTGTTACTACTAGAGGTTGAAACAGTGATGGAAGTTGGAATTTCATACTGAAGAAACTCCAAGTTTATTCAAATACAAAACTGGCTTCATCATGCTTCACTCTTCCCCTCTACTACTGGTGCTAATTAGTTATCAGCACTCTAAAGCAGTGGTTTTCAAACTTTTTTCCCTCAGGATCCAGTTAAAAAAAAAAAAAAAAAAAAAAAGCACATTTATGCCCACGACCCAACAATTACATCTTTCAGCAACGCATTCCAATCTTTCGGAGATGGCAGCAGGGGGTGCCGTGAACCAGTACCAGGTCCCAATCCATGGTTTGAAAACCAGTGCTCTAAAGCATCGGATGTTTCAACTGCTTGGTATAACAAAAATAGAAAAACTGTTCTTCTGCTATAAATATATCATTCAGCATGCAACATTTTAAAAATACAGTGAGAAGAGAAGTAAAGAGAGGGAGGTAGGAGAAGAGCAGCCCTGTAGCAAAGATTCAGTATTTCAGACTCCTATTAATCTAGTCTTGCTCCCTAGAACAAAATCAAATTCACTAAGTTACTTGGAGTTTCAAATACATATCAAAACCTACTAGGAAATAAAGCCTAAATTTTTTCATGTTTTTTTTAAAAACAACAATTCAATGACAGATCATTCTGATTAAGAGCCAAATTTAATGAAGTCGGTCATAAACAATTGACACAAAAGTATCCAGCTTGTCTAACCTTTGGTATAAATTCTAAAGTACTACTTAATAACAGATCCACCCACTAGAACATAAACATCAGAAGATTTCAACAATAGTGTCAAACTTCATAAAACTAAAGTTATACATTCTTACTAAGCCAGGTTATCAAATTAATCATTTAAGAATTCTAGTGATGTTTTGTCTTGGCGTTCCTATTTAAGAAAAGATAAATCCTTTCAGAAAACAAGAGCTGTAGACATTGGGTGAGGTTGTCGTTTGTTCAATGTTGCATCTATCAAGACTGTTACAGACTATAAAAGACAGACTAAAGTAACCATTTGGGGAACCTTTTTAAGTCCATTCCAAATGTCAACATTTTGATTTAACATTTGAAGGGAGCTGATTGTCGAGCTGATGTTTCTGTGGATCTCTGATTGGAAAACTGATGCTTGTTATCAATATCAATGGAAAGGACAGGACAGAACTGAACAATTTCAGGAGTCAGGAGAAATCTATGTACATCTTTACCAAAATATATCCCCAGGGCTCCCATGCCCTTTAAAGCCATCCATATGATGGTATCCAGACTCTTCACATCCCCAAAAATCACATTCTAATTCAACATGCCCCCCCTCTAGGTTCCCTAAGTAACTTGCTCAGCGCATACGTGATGTATCATGGGCCTCAAAGCAATCCATCCAGGGTAAACAGGAGAGTCAGCACAAGGTCTATGCCCAATTAAGTTCTCAAAAGGTTTGTACTGGCCCCTCTTCACATGGATGATTTTACGCTTATTCATAAGGCTTTGTGTGCGCTCTGTATTTTATTTCAAAAGGGACTTGTAGTGGGCATGAGAGTGTAGTTTTATAACTAGATACAAAATCCATTTTCCATTAAGGTCTTAAATAAATGGATGGATAATGGGTATAGGTGTGGGTACCATAAGCCAGGATCCAAGGTGAATTCTGATTGCTCACAGGATACATTTACAACATATTCAAAGAAGTGAGTGCAATGAAAAATTTTAAGTGGGGGAAAAAAAAATGTCCTTAAAAGCAGGAAACAAGATCGACCAACCGAAGGAAAAGTTTTCAAAAGCACCTGAGTGAAGTTTTACCTGGTATCATTATTATGTAGAATAAAAACTTCTAAAGGAAATGGTAGACAAAATGACTATTTTTTGCAGACCTTATTTTACACATTTAACAATGATTGCCAGATTGGAGATACTGAACAACTGAAAGACGGAACAAAACTGATTTCCACTTTTGGAGCTGTGGTTTTAAAAGACAGTTTTCTATTGTGTCTAAAGTATTTATAATATTTAAGAGGTATCTGAATGTTACAACTTAACCATGGCTAATAGAAGAAAGTAACAGTATTCTCCAACTGCCTCAGCTTTGAAGTGCTTTTTCTTTTTAAGGTTCTGAAATTTACACTGTTGAAATTTAACACCTTTACTGCTATTTTTTTAAGTCTTCAGATTACCAACGTTTTTAAAAATCCTGTTCAGAAATCACCTGTAGATATATAATGAATTCTGTATCTACATTAATGTAAGTATCTCAAAAGAGTGCCTGACATAAGGAAAAAGTTTCATGCCAAACACCACTACTCTCAAATATCCTGAATGCAAGGAAAGAGAAAATATACATAGTTAAGACTAAAAGATACAAGAGATGAAATCAAGAGTTAGAATGATTCAGTATTTAAATAAAATAGTTCAGAACACTTTAAATCTGAATTTGCTTCTACTTATCATAAAAGCAAAGATACTAAATCAATTACGCTCTGCAGTATTTAATTTAAATTAAACCATACTAAGTAAACAAGGTTGTTTAATGAATAATAAAAACCTTCAAGATGGACTGACTTGAATGGCTTGAAAACTCCGAAGATTCATCTTTAATATCATCTTGTCGTCTTTGGACAAGGCGGGAAGCTCGCTGTTTGTACAGCTGATGCATTGCTGACTCAAGTTCGTTAATCAGGGGCACCTGTAAAAATATAACACACTACGTAATATCAAACTCTTCAGGTGCTTAATTGTCTGGGGTACCTTACTATTCCAAGATGCAATGTAGGCTGTTGCACTTTTTAGATACATTAGCTGTTTTCTTTTACCAGCTGATACCAGTGGAGCCAATACATGCATTTGACCGAGTTCGCAGTAAAGGTCTTCCATTATAATACAAAAGTTGTACAAGTAGTTCTCACTGATTGAGCAGCAGTGTGAGAAGCCTGAACAGTAAGTTAACTGCTGATTTAAAGAGATGCAGAAATAGAGTGTAAAAGTCACAAAAATGTTCTGTGCAATTCTCTCAGGTATGTACTTTTAAGAAATGTTTTGTGCAAATGTTTACAATTAGCAGAACTCACTTTTACAACATAGATACTAGATCCTGATTCAAAGTTATTTTACTGAGAGGGTACACTATTGACTATGAGCAATGCAGAAACAAAATGTATACTGAACTTACTAAATCAGTTCCAACGAGTGATATCAGCAGTTAGTATTGCTGAATGTTATCACAAACATTGTTCACACACAACTGTGTATCTCAATTGATGCTCCAATTCTGAAAAAATTTACTCAAGTACATAATTTTCACTTCAGTCATGTGAGTAAAGCTATGCACTTGGATAAATCTTTGTAGGACTGCAGTCTAAGTCAGTGATGAGACACTACTCAATTTTTAATACAATGACTAATGTATTTCATTTTTAACTTTAGAAGTAAAATAATTATATATTACAGCAACTAGATTTTCCTGTGTCAGACTACAGATTCATTGCTTACGTTGGGTGATCCCAGTTCCAGGCTCAACGAATTAAAACTGGCCGTATTTCTATTCAAATACAATAGACAGTAATTCTCAGTTTATTTAGCAAGACAATTCATGTAATTTATTCACTTCTGGTATGAAAACACACTCTTGGTATGTCCTCCTTACCTCTGAGATATGTCTAGTCCAAAATCTTTCTGCTTTTTAGTTCAACCATTTTATTAATGCCTAACATCCAAGATTTTTATAAAGAAAGCCTAGAAAACATTTTTCTGAAACCTAAATGAGAACAGGAGTCAGTGTTTGGAAAACAGCTCCAACAAAGCTTTACATTAAAGATACTGTAGCTGAAATGACTAGCACATGTATCCAAAGGAACTACAGGTCAGGTTTTCACTGAGAGCAAGGGGGAAAAAATGTCTTAGCTCTTCACATTAGCAGTCTTGGCCTGAGAACACCAGATCCAACAGGTCAAAGCAGCTTCTTGAACTAATTGTAAATGGATACAGAGAAGTTAATATTTTCTAGAGTTAAATAAATGCTGAACTCAGATTTCCGAGACTCCTTTTTAAAAAATGGATGTAATCAAACTGTAACATTAATTGAAGCATGAAATGTATAGTCTAGCTTTATTGAGGTTTGTGTTCATAAAAGGAATAGCTTCTTCCCATGAGTATTTTATACTACACATTTTAACTGAAGAGCTAAAAGTTTTTAAATGTCCCTGGAGGTTTCTCCAATAAGAGTCTGAACATCAAAAGAAAAGCTATACTTGTGCATAAGTGTTTGAATATATTCAAAATAGATTCCTTCTGGAGCCCAAATAAATGTAGGAGTCAGTATTCCTTATATTCACATACTACAGCTGGGGATCAACCTGGAAGGCTTGCACTACCTACTACAATATTATACTTGTTTTAAAATTCATATGTATTATGTTAAAATACTCACTTAAGACCTTTAATCCCTTAACATATGATTGTTACATTCATTCTTCAAAAAATATAGGGGAAAACAAATCAATGTGAAGAGGTTTGTGCACAGTATCTCATTCCATTCACATCAGTTTTTATCTACAATTAAGTGTGCTTTGGTGATAAATCAATACACATCCCTAGCTCTATAGTCCAAGTCTAAGAATGGTCTCACCCTTCCAACCTCGTCCATATCAATACAATACAAGAAAGATATTAGGGCCAATACCCTTACCTTCTAAGAGAGCAAAAACCAATGTTGTGTTAATTCTGGTAGTATGGCTGAAAGCCTGCTTTGTTCTCTGACATTCTACATTCTCACAAGCTAAGCTACAAGAAAGCAAAAACCTTAGAACAAGAGACCACCTAGCTCCCGCAAGAAGTGATGGGACCAAGCCAGCAGGTGGCACTCTTCAAACCAAGTTACTCATTTAAATTCCAATGACAGCAAGGCATTGTAGGGCATTTGGCTGTTGGAGCTGCCATCCCTTGGATGAGATGTACAGTCAGGATTCTGATCATCTGTGATCATTCCACAACCTACAGCATTGTATGCAATGCAAGAGGTGTTAATTTGAATTTATGTTTAGCCAGGACAAGGAATTGATACATTTTGCCTAAAATTCTCCCTGCATTTTAAATGAAAAATAGTATTAAGGCATGATTCTGCAAACTTTTAGTTTTGACACCATAAGTCAGGTAAATAGTTTCAGCGAAATCAATGGAATTATCCATGGAAGACAACGCAGGATTTGGCCTTGAACATTCTGCTTTATCCTAAAGCCTGTGTAACAGCTACTCATGTTTACCCTAGTCTACATCTCAGTCTTTTGTGAAATACAATTCTGTTATATCTGAAGCTTTTTGATATTTTAAAGTAAATAATTTTAAGTAAAGATTTCTGCCTTTTTGGGGAGATGGGTGAAAGGTACATCGACAGCAGGGAGACCAGAACTAAAATGTTCTCGTTATTCCAGGAATAAGTCTATACACCACTAGAACTTCCGCGTCTCTCTGCTCAATATCTTTCTGAAAAAAAAAATATAGTCATGAACCCATCTGTGCTCCTTCATGCACAGTTTCCCAATAGTGCCAGCATATCTGTGAAATTCACTAACCACAATCTTGACCAATTTCAGTATTACAGGACAAGATGTGAAATCTTCCACAGAGGGGTGGTAAATGAACTGTATTATAAATTTAAAAACAAATTAAAGCAAATGTGAGATACCCAAGACCCAGAGCAAGCTGAATCTAAATTTTGCATCACCAAATTCAGATTGGAAATTCTGCTGCTGTTTCATTTAAATACAATGAAAAGTTTTAATGACCTAATATGAAAATTCAGCTGTGTGACTGCCCGTATGTTCTTTTATGCTGCCCCAGTTTCACCTTTTGATAGCTTACAGGTCTTTGTAGTAACATATTCCCTGTTTCTTAGAAATCTGTAACGGATTCTAGTGCAAATTCTGTGGCCACAGAACAAGGGAACAAACAGAACCTTGAGAATACCTAAGATTCCATACTGCATTTAAATATTCCTGATCAACTGGCTATTAGGCCCCCATCCTACAGCTCGATTTGTGTATGTCTATCTCTACAGGCTCCAACTGAATTTAAAGTAACTCTGTATGGATGCACGAGTGTGCCTGGGCGCAACTCAATTGCAGAAACAGAGGCTCAGTTCACAAGTAATTTTTGGCATTGTTTTATAGTATTAAAGTAAATTAAAGTATTGTTTTATACAGGCACTAGGTTTAAAATTTGCTCAAGTTAGGGATCTTTTCCCCCTAAGAAGTCATCTACAAAACATCCACAAAGACACAGCAGCAGACAATGATAAAGGCAGGCAGATTTAATAAATTCAAGTTTAAAGTCCTTCAATTTATACTAGGAAATTGACCAGTTTTTGTCATGACTGTCAGCAATAAGTGCCCTAACCAATGTTGAAAATAATTCAATTTTTAGTATCAGAACTGGTTTTGAGCCACTACCAGCCAACAGTCAGTTATTTAGCATAGATCAGGCTAAGAACTTGCACATATCCAGAACTGCACCAATATAAAGGTGTGCTTTTAAGAATGATTCAAATAGCAACCCAATGTGGATCCTCTCTTTTTAAAAAATAAATAAATCTGGTTTAAATAAAATTCAATGTCCACACTACGTTTTGCAGTTAAGAGACTGATTTTTAAACAGGTTTTACCTGTAAACTGGTGCAATTTTGAATACAGATGAGGTCTGAGAAGCCAAATCCGTAATTCATCTGGGTTGTACTTTAGACACACAACAACAAATGAGGCAGTAATAAATTGTCAGCTTCATTACCTGTAGTCAGCTAACAAGTCAGATATTTTGCTTCTGCAGCAAAGTAGCATTTAGTGTGGTTAGTGGATCAAATGAAAGAAACAAATTTCCACAAGGCTTAGTTTTGAGAACCAAGGTAGTTACTTTTTCTCTAGTTTGTTTTTCCTAACTGGCTGATCACTGGCTTGACAGTTAACATTAAAAAGATTAGATGAAGTCTCAAATGGCATCCTTCTCTTCAGAAAAATGTTCAAAAATAATGTGTTTTAAGTGCTTACACATAGGCTGTTCAGGAGCATTCTGCTTGATATGTAGTGGTGAAGACTCAAAGTACAGGTGGGGAATTTCTGAAGAACTCCACCAACAACAGACAGCAACTAATGTCACTACAGTAACAATCAACTGCTTTATCAACTTGAATGTTTGGTAGGTGTGAAAGGAAGCCTACAGATGGGATGGAGAAAGTGGCGCCTTTTACTGTTCTAATTAACCAGTTTTGTTGGTTTATGTAATGTATGTAAGAAATAGCTTCCAACTGCATATAAAATAGGAATCACTTTCAGGAAAAGAGGAGTGATTAAGTCTACCTCTATGCTCTTCTCTGCATGGCAATCATTTGTGTAATGTACAAAGGACCCATAAGATTAGATGCTAATAATCTTTTTTACCAAATTTAACTACAGTAAATTAATTAGATTTCAAAATAAATTAACTATTAATACTGATGATTACGGAATTGAAAGGATATTTCCATTATCTTAAATGGCAAATAAAATTACTTCTGCCAAGTAGTATAAAACAGACAAAAAGCATAAAGACTTCTGAAATCCTTAGCCAGCTATGCTGATTCTAAAACTTTTCCAGTCAAACAGATACCAGGACACTGCCAAATAGTTTAAGCTGTCAACTAGAAGAAAATTTACAGCAAAAATCAGAAACGTGTTATACAGCACTCGTTAAATGTTTCCAGAAAATGTCAGCATTGCACCTCAACTTTTTTTTAAGCCTGTTATCTAACAATTCACCAATAGTGGATACTAATTTTATCTGTTAACATGGCATCCAATCTGTATATACAGGGAAGTGCTTGAGTAAATATAAAATAAAAAAAAAATCACAATTTCTTAAACGTTCTTTAAACACATTTCAGTCATGTCAGCACTTACATTCCAACTGGAAGTACCCCAGAGATCTGTTATACTGTAAAACAGACTTTTCTTTACAAGCTTAGTATGATGAAAAATGACTTCATCACTTCTAAAACCAAACCTGCTGATGCAAATGCTCTAGATCTTTTTTATTTTTGGTACGTACAAAGAGGCATATGTTTTGGCATGTATTAAGCTTCCCTACTTTTGTTTTATTGAAAAGAGAATAATGTTTTTGCATTCTTACCTTTTCACTGAAACACTCAAGCAAGTCTTGGACATACCCTCGCATTTCTTGCAAAAATTTATACCGTTCACCAATACCCCCAGAAGACCCTTCTAAACGTTCAATTGCCTTGGTAGAATCCTCTCGGCTTTGCTGATGTTTCTCATGTTGCTGCTGATTGACTTTGTGCAATTCTTTCATTGAGTCCAACCTGAGAGACAAAGGGCAGATATAAAAAATTTACACCCAAAAGTCTATATAATGCAAATTGTTGAGATATTAAACTGTTTTAGAGTGAAAGCGTGCAAGCACCAGCTCTGTATAAGGAAAATATTTTCAAGATACATTCACTACCTGTAGTTTCTCAATGCTTTCTCCGTTCTCCAGTTCTTATCAGCAACGGCAGTAGTTTAAATTATGGTGGGCTAGACTCTGCAAGGTGTGCAGTACAGTCAACTCCTGTTAATCCCAACAGGTGTCAAAGGGACTTAGAACCTTGCAAGACTGAGCCTTAAGAAATCAAATTGGAAGCTAGGGCATTATGCTATATCCAAGAAGATATAGCTTGTACTAGCCTGTATTATACTGCACCAACTACTCCCTTCAGCTAATGGAAAGTTTTTTTAAAGGGGGCATACAAACCAGTTCTGAAGACACTTCCCAAAACGTGGCCGTTCATTCTAAAATATTTCTCATTGCAACTGGATTTTCCTACAATAGGATCATTTGGATACCTAACAAGCAGATTATAATGTTTAAGTCCTATAAACACCAGATTTTAGCCTAAAATAGAAGATCTTTATATATGTAGAAAAAAATCTGATTTACACACTTTATAAAACATTACTTGGTAAACTAAACATCTCAGTGTTCTTTCAATTCTTGACTACAAGATTTTTTTCAGTGTCCAGAAGATGCAACTCAGATCTGTCTTCAACAAGATCAAATTGCCACATTTTAAAAGCTTCAGTTCCACAGAAGAAATCCAAGAAGACTTTCAAACAAAAGTTTCATTGTCATCTTCCTTTTTGTTTTGTTTTTTTGTTTGTTTGTTTTTTAAAATGATGTGCCAAGTCAGTGGTTTTCCAATGATGAAATTCTGCGTTTGCTTGAGATTAAGGGATGACTGAGGGAATAGAAAGCTAGAGGACAAGTCTTTTAAATCTAAAAAAGATGGTCTGCCCTACCTGTCTTTAAGCTGTTTCTTTACCAAATCAATAGTAACAGGAGTCATCTCATTACTGGGAGTTTTGAAAGGAACTGTATTATCTGTTTTTTGAGACTTGGTCTCCGATGATCCATAAGCAGCATAAGTGTAAGGAATGCCATACGATGAACCATAAGGCATTGTCTGGTAAGAGTTCTGGTAGTACAGATTATTCACTTCAGTAGGCTGACTTGCTTGAACCTATAGAAACAACACATGTAATACTTAAAATGCTAATGTCACTCCTTTAAAAAAATACTTCATAGTTTAGTTTTGACACTGTCTATAGAGGCAAAAGTTATTTTAATCTCAATGGTTATAAAAATAAATCACTTCTCATAACCTCCTAATGCAAGACAGATGGGAACAAACAGAGCCAAGATGTGTTAACAGAATTATGATGTATAGAATAGTTATTAACAGAGCAATCTCTTCAATGCAGAATTTCTTAGCATGCTTATTATTTCTAGTAATAGCTCAGTGTACCACTAAATGAGTTTGAGTTTTCACAATCCAATTACTAAATATCCTAGGCTGTACTAATCTCTGCTGTCAATACAGCTTATCAACATACCATGAAAGCCCTTGCACACTCATAATTTTAGAAAACAGCTTTCAATGCCAACTAGTGTCCCCTTCAAATTCTGGGCCAGCTACTTCACCATTCCTGCAAACCCACTAACTGCAACTACCACATGGCATGATCCTATACAGATGCTGGATTCTCCATTAAGCTCTTGTTCAAACCAAAATAAAATTTCATTTTGTGCAAGGGTTTTTCCCCCCGCCCCCACTTTTTTTTTTTTTTATTTTAAATAAAAGTGAACCAAATTGTGGAATGAAAAGGTGACTTGAATTTAAAAAAAAAAAAAAAATCAAAATGCTGTGCTTTAAAACTGTCAAAATTAAAAATTTTGATTTGGGGAAGATTTTACTTCCCCCCAAACCCATCAACACAGTTTGATGGATCTGACATGGCAACAGCACCAGGCTATGCGTGTCTAATGACTTCAGGACAGGAAGAAGAGAAACAAAGCTCCCTTCAGAGTGCCATTACTTACTGGCCATAGTTAGCTAGTAAATGCTGGTCAGTGCTAATTACCCTTCCATAATGGATGGAAAGGAGGAGCAAGGCATCTACTTTAGTACAAGAGGACTTTATAAATTAAGATAACATATTACATCCCTAATCTCAGATCAAATTATACCAACAAGTAAAATACAAGCTTTAGTTTAGGAACTCTTTAGTCAATATATGCACTGCAAAGTTTTAAAAAATCCTATACTTTAAAAAAAAAAAAAAAAAAACCCCAAAAAAACCAACCAACTTTTTTTTTTTTTTTTGAACTGGTTGAATACTTGCCTGAGGTATATTAATTCCTTTTCGTATCTGTTCCTGCTCCCATCGACTGATTTCTTCATCCTGTTCCCCAGTTACGAGTGCTTCATCATCGCTTCCCTCGATACCTGAGCACACCAGGAAAACACAGACAAGACAAAAATGCAGAGAATGGATTTATAGCAAGGATATTTCAAATTCCATTAGTTAAATTTACATAATAAATAGGGTCACTAAAGACATCTTTTAATGCTTATTACATGCTTATTCAATAGAACTTTGCTAATCTTTCATGTTTGGGAAATCCACTGTAATTCATTTTCAAGTTAGCTAGTAAATAAACAAATCAATTGTATGGAACAAGCAATATTTTGTTCATCTGATGAGTATAATCAATTAATTTGTACTTAAAGGTTCACCATAAATATTTGCCAAATTAAGTTTCATCCAAACTTCAATAGAGCACTGAGCTATTCAAGCTTTGTTCAAAAGCAGAAAAGGGTTATTCTCATGTGCAAATTGAGAGGCCTCTGTTAACTAGATTCTACTGTAGCATAATTACTTAAAATGGATCACTAAGTTTTTATGCCACTGAGTTCAAATAAAATATTCCATACCAAAGTATAATGTGGAGGACTATGGTAAACCAGAATTGCTGTTAGTTATACAAAACATTGTTGAAAAGATCAGGGTGAACCTACTATGAAAATAGTTTCAGTGTATATTAAATATGCTACCTTCCTTCCAAAACATTTTACCTATTTCCTCTGCAATCTTTTGCCTTTGGGATTTTTCCTTCACTGAGAATACTATTCTCCTCTTCTCATCATCATCTTCATCATCACTGGCATCATTTTCATCTTCTCGAACAAGGCGGCCTTTGCCTGGCTCATTGTCAATAGGTGTAAAGTCCCCAAGTTCCCTAGCCATCTGACGCTTTTTTCTAGCAGCATGAATAAAAGCAGCATCTGGGATTTCTCCTGGAAACACATATTTACATGGTTAAAGAGCCAACTGTCGCACTCAAACTCACAGAGAGATGCATTGCTATTGCCTACTAACACAACAGCTGAGAAAAATGGTACTGCAGAGCCATCAACTCATTTGTGATTTTTATCAGTAAGCAAAACCAGATGAATCCAGCAATTCTGATACACAAGCCCTGAAAGATATTTCACAGGCTATCAGTATATATAAGCTGCATACATATATGTTACCTGTTTCATATAATTCATGTAGCCAAGTGGATAGTTTTCTAGATTCTTCTTGAAATTTTGTAAGTTTAGTCACAAACTAGTGTAGCTTTTCCTTTTCTCATGCGTTACTGATGATTAGGGAAGCCAAAATGGTACTAACCTTCCAATAAAATAGCTACCCAAGGTTTCGCAGTTTAGAATTCCTATTACTTGTATTAAAGTAGTGCAGGCTGGACGCACTCCAACAGGATGCCTTATTTTGCTTTCTTCAGCCTATATGGTAAGTATTTTGGGGTACCCTATTGAAGTCACTGGTATGGTGCAAGAAGTCCTAGTTGGACATCTCTCCCTCAAGTAAGACAGAAACATCAATGGGAGAAAGTGCCTGCTGCTCTCAAGTTTAGATCCTTCCCTTCCCAAGGAAGATCTGCTCTGCTTCCCTCAGCCAATTTAGCTGACAAGGGGGTGAAGAAGGCTGATTCCCGAAGGGTGCTGCTCCCAGAAAAAGGGTAGCTTCTTAATAGAATCTGGAGCTGTGGGAGGAGGTAAGAGAACAAAGAGCAGTGGCTGGATTTTTCCGTGCCCTGCTGCTGCTCCCAGCTCTCCTCTCATTTTGCTCAAGGTTTAGTCCCTTCAGATAGAGTGATTCCCATAGAACTTGACAAAGTACTGAGAAAAATAATGGGAAAATTGGGTGAACAAGGGAAACAAGAAGGCAGACATGACTGAAAACTCTTTACTACCTATCTTAGTTTGCTATGTGTCCCAAGTTACATTATTGAGAAGGAATTGTTATTTAAAAAGTTCAGCCACCGATTTTCCGTAAGCATGCTTAAAACATTAGAGGTTACAGATTAAGACAGTCCCTTCACTTAAAATGAGGAACACTGCTAGAACCAGTAATACATTTAGAAGTGAAGTTATCTTAAGTGTACTCAGTTGTATCAGTGTGCTATTTCTCCTAAAGCAAAGTGAATGAGTCTGGTGGGTTGAGTGGAGAAAATATTTTTTCAGCTAGGCACATGTTTACAAAGATCTTTACCCTCTACGTCATGTTTATGGCTGAAAAATCATTAGTTACCTATGGACTGTCGCATGAGGGCAATAACTCTATTCCCCAAACAAAAAGCTTCTTATATGCAAAACTTGCACAATTATTAAATCCATGAAGAATAATATTTCAAGCTGATTTCTTTGGCCTCTTGGGTCTCAAGAAAACGTTTCCTATTTTATTTAATCAAATTAATAGCATTTAAGAGACTCAAATTGGGGTAAAAACATTTTCTAAATTAAGGATAATGCCAAACTGCACCATGAGATAGCAAAAATAGAAGTGTATTTTCAGGATATTCCGTATTTCAGAGTTTTAGAGAAACATACTTCTGTAGCTAGAAGGGATTTTTATTTAGTTTTTAAAAGATCAGAGACTCTAGTGTGAGATATGCTTCATTTATTTTGAAATATTACCCTATGAACTTGGCATTTCAAGGAATTGCTATAAATACCCAATCTAAAAACAATGTGTTACAACCTCTGTTTTCAATGTCCCTTCACACATAAAGCTCTGCTATTTGATATTGTGGTAATTAAATGGTCCTATTTAGTTCCTAAATGAATCAGTTCAGTTTTCATAGCTCTTCAATATTCATAGTTCTTTGATATTCTTCTACAGGACCAGTAGACTATGGATGAACCTTGGGAAGTGGACACTTTCATTTACTTTTACATTTTCATATTTAGTCTCTGTTTGAGGGTGTGGAGCAAGAAGAGAGGTGTTAGTGGGTTTGGATATGTTTATAGTAAAGCTAGTTTAGATACAAGTACAAACCTGGACGAAGAACATTCAAAGACGATAAAGCATTTGAAAAAGCTCCCCCAGTTTTAGGCTTTTCTTCTTCCTTCTCACTTTCCACTTCCATCTCTTCTTCACCTTGTTCACTGTTTGCAGTCCCATCTTCTTGGTTTGCATCCTTAACCTGTCCTGTTTTCTCTATGAGCTGTTCAGCTGTAAGAGAAAAGCCTGTATCTCAGTTTCATTTTGTGAATTAAAAAAAAAAACCAAAAAAACCCCCACGTTTTTAAAGAATACCACCAAATATGCATTCCTTATATTTAAGCCAGAAATCAAAAGCAAAATACAGATGATCACATTCGCTTTTAATTACTTATAGTGGAATAATGTGTCTTATGTTGTGGCTTCAGTAAAAATATTGAAATTTTCTTGAGTTCAAACTACATAGACTGACCACTCAGAAAGACTAATGCAACCAAGAAAACATTAAACATGAAGTTCACACAGTCAATCACTTAAGTCAGGCAATGCCAGAATTAAGGTTGTTGGTGCAACCTTACTGTAGCCCTACCTAAATATGCATTAGGAAAGTCTTTAATGACTAAGCACATACTTAATTTGCACATGCATGGTAGAAATTTCCAGAGGGGTAGCCGTGTTAGTCTGTGTACAGCAAAAATGAGAGTCCTGTGGCACCTTATAGACCAACAGATTTTCTTCAGCATAATCTTTCGTGGCCTATAACCCACTTCGTCAGATGCATCTGACTAAGTGGGTTACAGCCCATGAAAGCTTATGCCGAAGAAAATCTGTTGGTCTACAAGGTGCCACAGGACTCATTTTTAATTTGCACAGGAACTCTACCTCATCCACTGCACAAGACAGACAATACCCACTGAATGAACAGCTGTCCATTATTTTATTTTATCCTCATTAAACAGTGTGTGGCCCCATACCTTGCTTTCTGCACACCATTCAAACCCTGCTTTGAAGACATAATTATTAATTTCAACACAGGCTTTTCTGTGATATTCAGCACTGTAGCATTTGAATGCTTTACAAACATATCACACACGAGTGTTGTGAAGATGAATGTAAGGCAACACCAATTTCCTTCTAAAAATGGGGAACAGGCACAGAAACGCTGTCAGAAATGCACACTAATTTGGTGTCCCCAAATGTGAGATGCCCATGGCCTGAATTTTCACATTTAACATGTCATAACTTTTTATCTGTTCAGAACACAGACCTCATTGACTATAGTTGCAGTTGAGAGCACTCAGCACTTCTGAAAATCCAACCCCAGGTATCAGAAACTGGTTACCAAAAAATAAGGAATATACAAAGGCCATCTGTGAAGAGTCTGGCTTAGGTGACTTGCCCAGCATCATATAGGTACTACTATATGACAGAGCCAGGAACTGAATACAGTTCTTCACAGCTCCATTCAAATGAACAAATAAGGCCGTCCTTTTATTCCTGATGTCCTCTGCCTCATTCTCTACACCTCGTTGGGCAGGCCTAGGATCTGCTTGTCCCCGCCCTGCAAACAGTATATCCCACACCAATTTCTGCCACAAATGAGGTAGGGATCCTATAGACAACAGGCAAGATTGATTCCCTGAGCACCAGACATTTTGTGTACTGACCAAGGCAGGGATCCTGAATGGGGAAGATAATTTTTAATTACATGATCACAAACTATTATAAATTGCATCTAGTGGCCAAATTAAGATTGCAAGTACAAGCTTCATTCTAGCATTTCCTCACTTTTGAGTGTTTTACTTTATAGCTAACATTCTTTTAATGGAATTCTTTATATAATTCCTAAACTTTTCATAAAATAGCAAACAGAAAAAATTCTATCATGTAAAATCATACTGAGCCTCACATGATTCATCAACAGGATATGAACCTTCACAGCACAGACCTACCCCACCTAAGATGATAGCAGCAGCTGATAGCAGTAGTAGGTTGCTGTCCTCCATCTGGGCCAGCTGTTAGAGGGAGATGAAGTGCACAGTTTGCCAGCAGGCTTCAGTTATTATTAGCTGACTGGGGGAATGGTAACTCAGGAATCCGATATTCTGTTCCAAGGGGTTTGTACTATAATGGTTAAAGAAATCCTTTGCCCAACCCCTTCTCATCTCAATCTCTGCTTCACCACTCCATGCACATTGATTGCCCCATTCTTACTGAACACAGATGTAGTTCACTTCTTCTAACATAGAATCTTAACATAAGGAACTCCACTCTGCCCATCCCTCAATAACTTTCCCTTCACTTTAATGCTCTCTTCTTAGCGCCTGTGTTGTAAAGGCACATCCTGGCAGAGAAATGCTAGATGCAGCTCCAAACACTAGCTGTTAGGAAGCAGAAGCACAGCAAAATTTAAAGAAATGAGCATAGCCTTGAAAGTCAAGAGCTAACTGGTTTTAATCCGAGCTCCAATAATAATCCACTGTATAGCTTTCTAGTAAGTGCCATCACCTCTCCACAGCTATTTCCATATATATATAAAAATGGAGATAAATTCAATCTACACCAAAAGGGTGCTTATGAAGATTAATTTAATGCTTACACAGTATGCTCTGAATGCATAAAGAGCTCTGATGTATTAACATGCTGAGGCTCCCTAAAGGACTGACACTACATCTTTCACAAATTTATAAACTCATTTTTATGAACAGTATGTAATCTTACAAATATTAGTTAATATGACTAGTAGTTTTGGAATTACCATCTGCTGGAGAATTGACCTCTGTTTTAACCTTTGATTTTTCAAGATCTTCCTTGTATTCTTTCTTCAGTAGTTTTACTATTTTTTTGCTGTAACTTGATTTCTTCACTTTAAAAACTTCTTCGGTTTCTTTAACAAAGAAAAATTGGAAAACATTACGTGACCTGCAAACAGATTTGTCACAAAAATATTTTACCATCTATCAAGTCTTTTCAGGGGGTGCATAGCACAACTTCATATTATAGTTATTAACAAAAGTATCCCATAAATCTAAATTTAAAATTTAACACACAAAATGAATAAAATCTTTGACAAGTTGGCATTGCAACGTTGCACGTTTGCAGTGCTGTCAAGTCCAACAATTTTTTCACAAGCCTTGTGGTAACAGGTGTTCTTCTTGAAGCCCAAGCTTCTAGAATCACATTTCTTTAAGTTTCCCATCTTCAAAGAATCTGACGAAGTGGGATTTTCTCCCACGAAAGCTCATCCGATAAATAAATTTGTTAGTCTTTACAAGTGCCATGGGACTCTTTGTTTGTTTTGATGAACAAGACTAACACGGCTACCCCTTTGGAACTTATCCATAGATGAGAATCTCATCTTTCATTTTTGAAAAAAACAATGCAAACCTTCCTGATTGCAGAGTATAACATGAAAGTAAGCCCTCACTGCATCTTAAAAGCTCAAAAACAAATGGAAAATGAAAAAAGCCTGACGTGCATTTTGTATGTAACATGATTTTTTTTAAAAGTGGAAGACCCCTCCTCACTTATTTTGTTACCTATCCAGCACAATATGGATTGCTGCGATCCCCCACCCCAACCCCTAAATGTTAGTTTTCCTTTCCTCTACCGGGTCCTTTTTAGAAACCACAAGTTCAAGTTCCAGAGGGATAGCCGTGTTAGTCTAGTTCAGCAAACCAAACGAGGAGTCCTGTGGCACTTTTAAAGACTAACAAAATCAATTTACTAGTCTTTAAAAGTGCCACAGGACTCCTCGTTTGTTTCACAAGTTCAAGTTTTCTCTTAATAGAAACCGCAGTAGGCAAGTTCACAGTCACGTGCAGCCCAAGATAGCCACGGAGCCTGCCCGGCCTCCCTGCAAGACTGCGAACCGCCGACGGGCAGTCGGACCCAGAGCCTGCCTCGGTGCGGTGCAGTGGTGTGTGTGTGACCTGACGGCCCGGTAGAGGCCTCCTTTCCCCACGGCCCCGTGACACCGACTCTCCCCTCTCCCAGGTTTGCAGTGCAGCCTGCTGCCGGGGCGCTCCGGTCTCCGCGCCGCCCGTCGCTCGCTCACCTTCCTCCTCGTCCTGGAAGCTGAGCAGACTGGCCCGCGGCGCCTCTTTGTTCTCCCGCAGCCGCTTCCGCTCCTTGGCTCGCCCGGCCCCGGGCAGCCCGTTCCCCTGCTGCGGCGGCGGCGGCAGCGAGGCCAGGCCGGGCCCGATGCCCAGGCCCAGTCCGCTCCCCATCCCCCAGCCAGCCAGGCCGGCGAGGGGGACGCAGCCGGTGGGGAGCGGCAGGAGCGGAGCAGCGGGGGCCATGGCGGCCTCGCCGGGCCCGCCCGTCCCCAGCGGCGGCTCCTGCGGTTCCTCGTCCCGGTCCCGGTCCCGCTCCTCGTCCTCCTCCTCCGAGTCGTTACGCTTGCGCACGTTCACCCGCCGCGCCTTGCGGAACATCCCGCCTGGCCCGGCACCACGCAGCCCCGCGGACACTCGCTCCGCAGCAGCAGCGCGCCGCAGCCCAGCCCCGGCTGCTCCCCTCCCCGCCAGAGCATGATAACCGGGAACCACAGCGCCCCCTGCCGGCCCGCCCGGCCACCCCCAGCGGCTGCAAGGGGAAGCGACGGCGCATCGCACCATAGAGTGCCGAGCCGGGCTAGAGTGCCTCAGGCAACCATAGAGAGCAGGGCTAGAGCGCCCGCCCGCGGCTGCTCAGTCGCTGCCATCTTGTGCGAGCGAGGGAAAGAGGGGGGAGGGGGAGGAAAGCGATCGATCACGTGACTGCAGTGGCTGCTCGGCTTCCATTGATGTGGGGCGGGAGGACGGCGCAGCGAAGGACGTTGGAAACTTGACTCCTATTGGCTTATGCGGCGCGTGGGGAGGGGCTTAGTCGTGAGCGTTTGTGTCACGTGGAGGAGGCTTGAAAATGAGCGCGCAGGGGGCAGGGCCAGAGACACTGCGCGTGGCACCCTCCAGGGGGCGAGAGGCCACCACACACCCAGAGCCGGGATGGTGAAAGTGACACCTACCCAGGGCTGTGTTTTGGCTCTGCTTGCTGGGTTGCTTTCCCACACCCCAGAGAGGGAAGGTTAATTCGCCCTTGTAGTTTAAATTTCAAAATAAAAACCTTACCGCTACTCAAGTTGCGGGGACAAACACGCAGTCCCAGTCCAGAGATTAACTTCTGTAGGCTTCAAAAGATCCTGGGTCACCCATAAACCACATGAAGCATCCCTGCTGTATCTGGGGGTGTGTGCTTAGCGAAGAGGTCCTGTGGCACTTTTAAAGACTAACAAGTTTGTTTCTCACATGAGCTTTCCTGGGCATAATGGCACTGGGGGAAGCATGTTAGTTGTGCATAGACACAGAGAGGGGTGCGTCCCAATGTTAATTAAAATAGATCCAGAGGACTAGACTGCTCAAATAGATCCAGAGGACTAGACTGCTGGCCCATCTCTACAAAGTGAACAAACTATTTTGATTCATACAATCTGTTAAAGGGGAGTCAGACCTGTAAACAAGAACTGTGAGGATAAATTGGGAGGAAATCAACTTTTGTAATGACGGAGCCGTTCAAGAGGATCTAGTTTGCATATGAATTCCAATTCTACAGTTTCACGTTCCAATCTGTTTTAAAATCTTTTTGCTGAACCCAGAAATGAGCATGTCTTTAACAGAATGTCTAGGAAGACTGAAATGTTCCCTTACTGTTTTTTGAATGTTGTCATTCTTGATGTCTGATTTATATCCAGTTATTCTTTTGTGCAGAGACAGGCTGGTTTGTCCTTATGCAGTCCACTCTTCTGCTTATTTCCTTGCATCTCATTTTCCTTTCTTGCCCTGTAATCCTCCCTATTCCCTTGTGCTTCCTCCTCATTCTGCCTCCTTCCTGTTTACTTACAGTTCATCCACAATAGAGCACTAACAGTAGCCATCCTCCCTGAGGATAGCCTGGCTTCCTCTTACTGGAAAAAATGGAAGTTGGGGGCCATATTTATTAGGGGTAGCAATGAGGGAAAAGGTTTCATGATGACAGTGGACAGCCTGATCAGTTTCTCCCATTAGAAGTAATAAGAGATGGCAACCATTTTAACTAAGCAAAAGTCATGAGTTTGGTGGAAGAAATCAGAAAATAATATTTAAAACAAAACATGTAAGATCAGAAAAGTTAACAGCTCACATGACACTGTTTAGCAACTTAAGATATCTCCGCAACCCTAGAATATAAGGCATCTACCAAGATTGCAGGAACTCTCCAAAAAAGTTCACTTTCCAACCAAAGTTGGCTTCCATGGTGGAGAAATTGCATGCAGCCTATCTCACTGTTCCTTTGCTGGGTTCCATCTTTTGGATCCAAGTCAGCACAGAATAGCTGGGAGGAGAAGGCGAAACAGCTATGGCTGACTGCCCTGGTATGCTCTGCTGGCAAGGGAGATGAGAACACCAGAAGGCGAGAGCAGAGACTACATGAAATTGAGTTGGTGGGGAGAGAATGGGTACAGGCAGCAGCAGAAGGAGGGTACAGAATTAATGGGAGAGAGATTGAAAGATGATGTGCAGCCTGGAGAGCTAAAAGGGCTAAAATGAGAAACAGAAGTAGATGAGGTCACTCAAAAGAGCAGCTTCCTCTAGAAACCCCTTGTCTATACAATCACTGTATTCCCACATTTAACTCATCACTTTGTAAACCTTGTTGAATGGAAAGGTGCTATATAACTAACTTTTGTGCTGTCCTAAATTTATGGTCGTGAAATGCTGAGTGGCAAGAAAACCATTCCATAACCCATGCACTATTGTCCATTCGTTTATGTAAATAGATGTACCAGCTTAATATGTTCTTTGATATTCCCACTAACAAGAAGCACAAGTTAATTCTAAAGAATTTACGGCAGTCATTTTCCTTACATGCTACAAACTGAGCCTGCTAGAGAATCATATGTAAACAGTAACCTTTTCATGAAAATACATTATTAAACACTACAGATCTTCATCTGGTTGTTCAACCAGTATTAAAGCATGGAACGTGGTGTACAATTTCTTAGGCATCTTACTTGAACTTGAACATACCTGTTTCACAAGAAGATATATTATTTGCTGCAAGAGAGTGCGAGAGATAGCAATGCTTGTGTATGGCCCATATCTTCCCTTTCACCTGCAGATGAGAATCATCCTGAACAGTGGCATTAATAGAGTTTGCAGCTCACACTGGCTATGTCTACACTGGCAAAGTAAGTCAAATTAAGGAGACTTAAGTTGACTTAAAGCCGCGTCCACACCAGGCTTTCATAAAGTCGACTTAAGAAATTCCTGAAGTCGACTTAATAAGTGTGATAATAAGTGACCAGGTGATATGGTCCCAGGGAGTAAACTGATGAGCCATTAAAGATACAATGGTTGTATTCTTTATGTCCTCAATGGCTCATCAGGATACTCCCTGGGACCATTCTACCTGGAAAATTCCTAAACATTAAGGAGACAATGGTTGTTCACACCCTCCCATCTAAGACATTTGTCCAGAATGACACAAGTTAAAGTATGGATATAATATCAAATTCTTAACTTCTAATCAAAATAGAATTCCTAGACATAAACTATATAATCATTCCCAGCAAATTACTACCTTTCTATTGATACCAAACATGACATAGTTCCTATGGATTATAGCATTTATGAGATATCCATAGAAAATAATATCATAAATGCTTCCCTAAATCCAGACAGTGTCACACACAGGGGTCTGCCCTGCCAGGGTCCCTATCCCCCTTTGCCCCATTGTACACAGGGGGTGCCCGCCCCCGCCACCATGGACCTGCCCAAGGTCCCCCTAGCCCCACAAAGTCAACCTGGAGCATCCAGTGTGGATGCTCTAGGTCGACTTTGTAAGTTCCCCTTTAAGTCAACTTTAATTTTAAGTGTAGACACACTAAGTCGACTTAACTAAGTCACCTTTAAGTCGACTTAGTTAAGTCGACTTAGTTAAAGTCGACTTAAAAGTGCAAGTGTAGACATAGCCTGGGATAGTAGCCATTTTGCAGAGTCTTTCTCTGATATGGACTGGAAAAAGGATTCCCTACTTCTCAATCAGAATTCTCTAGTGCCCATTTGGGCCCAGAGCTGAGGATTATATTGTGTGACTTTTATTGAGAATATTACTCTGAGCAAAACTAAGTGTAATTTTGTTTTAAGTGACCATACCTGGAAGACTTATGTGCTTTTCTATTTCCATACTAGCTTTCCCAAAAAAGCTAGAGCTTATATTTATTAGTAATGCATGTCTCCATTTTAAAAGGCATTGTTACAGTAATATTTAATTACTTTGTTATTCAACACCTTTTTACTAGAGGGCAGCAGATCTTCACAGTATAGTCACTAATCATCTATTAGATTCTCCTGATTTGTACCAGTTTTTATAAATGGTGTATTGATGTCCACAAATGAGTTAATTTGTAGACAACCATTTGGAGACTTTATAAGACAAGATTGTCTTAATCACCCAAAGACAATTTGTGCTTTCAACCTTAATATTCTTCCTTAGAGAGTTGGTGGCTAGAGCTCCTAATACTCTGAAATAGTATCTCTTGCTTGTTCATGAACAGCTATGTCTCTCTCAACTCAGCAACAGTTCAGAACTCAGCACTTAGAATTTATGAAGCAACCCTTAAAGCTCAAAAATCATTAGTAAGACCTCAGCATCATGAGATTGGTTTAAAATTCATGGGATGAAAATTAATAATAAATTTTGGATTATTTTTATTTGCTTTTCAATTTGAGCCTAAAGTGAGGATTTAGGCTACACTGGGGGTCACATTTTCACACTTTTCTTAGTAATCAGGAAGGCTATAAATTTTGTTTGTTTGTTTTTTATTTAGGATCTGCAGCATTCAGAAAACAAACAATTATTGCAAGACTCATAATAAAATCACGAGAGTTGGCAAAATCAACTAAAAGCCCCTTATTTATTTGACAGACTTGTTGGAGAAGGTTGAAGATATGTTCCCAGAGATGTTGGCAGGTGAAAAGGAGGCTGTTTGTAGCTGATTCACTGCCTGACTGAGTTCTGCTAGCTTCTGATCCTTTAAACATGCACGCACTTAATTTTACTATCACTGAAAGTAATAGGATTTCATGGCAATAAAATGAAGCATGGTTAAGTGTTTGCAGAATTGGAGGCTTAATTTGTTTCTCTTGAATGTTTGTTTTTTGAATGCTAGTGGGTATTAAAGAAATTGTGAAACGGGCATGCAGTTGGACCCAATGGCATAACACAAAAACTTATTAATGTACCATAGAACCCAGAAGCGCAGCATTGTACCAACCTTTTGTCCAGGCTGGGGCTATTGTGAAGGTCCCAGCAGAGTGGAGGGAGGAAATCATCAACCCACTTTAAAAGGGGAAAAGCCCATACCTTGAGTGCAGCTGCTACAGGCCAATAACTTTTTTATTTCTGGAAAAGTTTTTACATATGTCCTAGTCGCCCAGTTCCAGCCTCTCCTTGTGGAACACTATCACCCAGAGCAGTCAGACTTCACTGCTGAGTGATCTACAATGGACACTATAGTTCCTCTTCATTTTTTATCTGAGATCAGTCACAAATTCAATTGTCCTTTGGCAGCAGCTTGTGTAGACTTAAAGGTAGCCTTCAGTTCTGTCAATAGAGCTGACCTGTGGGAAGCCCTGTGATGCAGTAGTGTTCCTGACATCCTTCTGAGGTTAATTCAAGATCTACATAATGATTTAATGTCACATGTGCAATGAGGGACCCATAGGTTTGACTGGTTTTACACCAGATATGCGGTGAAGCAAGGATGTGGCATGTCCCCAGCCCTGTTTTGCTTTCCAATAGATTGCTCCTTGAAGATGCCTCCACAAAAACTGATATAACATAGTTCCACTTCTTTTACTGGCCTGGATTATGTGGGTGATATCGTCCTCCTCAGCCAGGATACAAATGACCTTAAAGACACGCTATAGTTCTTCTTGCATGTGGCAGCTGCCCTGGGACTAAGGATTTCTTGGGTAAAAACAAAAATCCAGAGCATCAGCGCAAAAGTTGTGATACAAGATAGCTGGGCTGCAGACAAACTATGGAAAAAGTGGACTATTTCATCTGTCTAGACAGTAAGTTGTTATCAAATGGGGGCAGGCAGCCAGCCATCCTAAGAATTTTTTTTTTTTTTAAATCAGCCTCAAACATGAAGGACTTGAACAGGACCTGGAGCCAAAAGAAGATGAAACTAAATACAAAAGTATGGATTTATCAAACCTGGGGACTTTATTGATCCTCTTATATGAATTTGAAATGTGGATGTTGCTTAAACAGGACATCGGGAGGCTGGAGGCATATCATTTGCATTGCCAGGGGCAACTACTGGACATAAGATGGTTTGATTCTATCAGTAACAGGAATGTATTATTGAAAACTGGCCATGAGAGCACCAAAGTCACCCTCCCCTGCTGGTTAGTACTTTTTGGTCACATAGCCTACAATGGAGATAAAGTCTGCACACCGTGGCTATGTCTACACTGGTAAATTAGGTTGATTTAAGGAGGCTTAAGTCGACCTAACTTAAGCCCTGTCCACACTAGGCTTTCATTAGGTCGACTTAAGAAAATCCTTAAGTTGACCTAATGAAAGCTTAGGTCGACTTAGTAAAGCCTGCCGGTTAGGTCGAACTAACCCTCCTTTAGGTCGACCTAAGCCCAGTGTGGATGCATAAGTCCACTTTCTTAGGTCGACCTAAGGGAAGTTAGGTCGAATTAATAAGTCCCAGTTAAGGGAAAGCACTTTGTTAAGTCGACCTAATAAGGTTGACTTTAGGTCGACTTAAAGTCAACCATATTAAGTCGACTTAACAGAGTCAACCTAACTTTTTGTAGTGTAGACATAGCCCTAAAGCACTGAAGATTGAACTTGTGGTCAGGAATGGACATTGCCCAGTCAAGGACTAGCAGCAGCCATACACTCGTTGTGATTACCCTGGCTTTACTAGATCAATAATAACCCTGCAGAGCCTTTAGGTATCTGGAATAAAGTGTTACAATGTGGCCACAAACACCCAGCACTACGGACCCTCGCTGTCTAAGTACAGTGTTGTTATTACTGGATGTTGTACAGACCAGTAAGTTTAGAATGTGAATTTTTAGACAGACATCTTTTTCATTATTTCCTAAAAATAAATAAATGAAAGGTCTTAATGCAACTACAATTGAAGAATGCATAAAAAGAGCTTTGTCCTCTTAATGGGTCAAACCCTGAGGTTCTTACTCAGTTTTCACTGAAGATTTACACTTCACCCTTACTCACTGTTTGCACTGGGAGTTCGTCTGAGTAATGACTGAGTTAAAAATTAAGTAAGAACTCATAGTCCAATGATTGGGAGAAAGGGAAAAGGTGCTTCAAATCCAGGTGGTTTGTGCTTTGTTGGAATCTGTTTTCCAAAAAGAGAAAATGCATCTTTACTGTTCAGACATAAAAATAAAATAATGCTGAATTCCACTATGTAAAACAGAGCCTTATATAAAGTAGAAGAGCACAAAGAAAAAAGTAGGTAAAATGCTGTTGGTAGTTACCTATATTATCAGGGTGTTTACACTACTGCTACTATTCATGGATATAAATAAATATTGCATGTGGTGGCACTAACTCGTATCTTCGTAATTTAAAACAGTAGCTGATTGTTAAAGATGCCATGATGATAAGCATGCTCTGAAAAGCTATATACATAGGTTTTAGAAATTAGATAGAAACTAGAAAGATAGAAATTTGGGGTTAGAGTGAGTTTATCCCCTCTCTGGAGACTGTTATATCATGCTTGCCAGAGAGATCAGGTACTGGTATTAAAAGTTAAATATTTCTAGAGAGCATTTTTTGTCTGTTTTCTTTTGTTTGTTTTTCACTTTTGGAATGTACCAGCCTGCACCAAGTTTTAAATATTGTTGAAATCTCTTTCAGAGAAGAAGTTCCCCATTCCCTTTTCAAATGACAGGAGCTGAACACTATTCTGTTTGTCCAGGAGTGCTACCACCTTTCCTAGTTATAGTTATGAGAAAGGATTTTATTTAAACGGGAAAACAAATTAATCAACTCCCCAGTCCCTTAACGCCATCACTCCCCTGGGTTGCAGGTGTTATCACAGTTTAAGGGGAAAAGTTTTATTAGATATCCCTTATTCGCAGTATAAGACTGTAAAGATCTGCTGTTCTGGATACTTTTTTATTATACATGTAATAATATAATTAATCTAGTCTTGTTGTGAAAACAGTAAATCACTGGCACTTCATCTTTAGTGACCTAACTAAATGGCTATCTTGGAGCCAGCTCCAAAGGTTCTATGCAATTTCTGCACCTGTGCAACCAACAATATTACTTTAATTAATATGAAGTCTGTCTAGATCCAAGTTTTGTGTTAATGAAATTAAGACAACACTGGATTAATTAAACAGCCTTCATAAAGGAGACATAATTATCCTACTAGCTTTCCAGTAGGAGAGGCAAATAATGTCTGTATGGTGCAAACTGCAAATGAAATAGGTCCCTGATGTACTTTTATGTAAAAAGATAAGAGATTCAGTACATCTAAATAAACAAATTCACTACTATCCATACATTTTCCACATATTTACTACATCACGCAGAATGTGTAAAAATGCATTGGAGATGGGTTATTATTGTCAGGTAGTTCCATACACAAAGGTACTTTGTCATGTTTGCATATGCCTAAGTAAGTTACATTTCATGACAAAATTAATCAGCATATCTCAATCTTTACCATTTGTCATTTTGAAAAAATTATATCACTTTTTAAATGGATTGTTTCACATTTTCTCTGTTTTCTTCTAAGAAACAGTTTATAGAATTCTCAGTGTTCAAACTATTTTGAAATCCCACATTTTGTGAGCAATGCCATTTTGATTGCGGTCAGAACTGACCCACACTTAGTTTACTTTTTGGTTTAAACAAAACAGATTTACAAAAGTTCCATATATTGTTCTATTGATAGGCTAACATGCCCCCTTTTTGTATCACTGAAGTTGTTGAATATATCTCAATAAATGAATGTTACAACGTAGCTTTTGTTACTAGTAGTTGAGAACACATCAGAATATGGCAGACTTGGAAAGTGGTCTGTAATGCTGGAGACATTTTCCACGCTATAGGACTTCAATAAAGAATGCCGGTTGAAAAGAGATGTGTCCAAGACAGAAATATACAAAAACATTTGCCTGTCTTTGTGCTGCACCTTCATTTTGTCTCTCATCTCATCGTCACTGCTATTGTAGATTGTTAAATTTTGCTCTAGAAATTGGCCTTTCACTTCACTGTTTATTCGGAGCTTTTGCAACCCCAAAATGGCCAGGTATTCTGTTGGTAGAGGAGTGGTGCCACAGAGTGAAAGCTTCAGGTGGTGCACCACGGTAAAGTTTAACAGCATTCCAAGCCCAGATGTATCTGTGAACCAAATTGTAAGATCACGGTGGCTGGCTCTGTCTATTGTAGAAGGCAAGATGGTTTTGCAACTGCACATGAGGTTCGCCAAGCTGTAGTCACAGTCATGAATATCAGCAGAACAGCTGCAATTGCGGATTGTGTTTTCCTTAGTGAAAATCAGAGTGTTGTTCTTCTGACCTCTTGCAAAACTGTTAATACAAAAACCAAGGAAGCCAACCAAAAGGAGATGATGTTTATGGCAGGAGATTGGAATCATGCTTCCAGGCATCTTGTCTTCTTTTACTCAGTGAATCTTATCACTTGCCATCTCCTAATGAGAATAAGAGTAGCTTTATTATACAAGGCTCCACTAAAATGTTAGTACTTTCTCCCACTCGTCGTCTGATTTGTCTACTCAGGGCTACATTGCAACTTTACAATCTGTCTGAAGTTAGGGGACAAGGTGGGTGAGGTAACATTTTTTATTGGATCTTTTATTATATCTTTTATCTTTTCTGTTGGTGAGAAAAAAAGCTTTCAAGCCATATAGAGCATTTCATTAGATTAGGGGAAGCACATATCTGTACCAATGCTGGTGCAGACCAGACAGCAATCTATGACTCAATTGGAATGTATTACCTATGGCTCCCTTGCACTGGGGAGTGAATAAATTGCTTCACCAGCTTATATTTGTACTCTGGCTGACAAGGGTGAAATCAAAGACAGGCTCCATCCCTCCCCACATCACCACCTGTCTCTCTTTCCCTCATCGCCCTTACTCAGCCATTGCGTCCATGCTCAGTCCTGCTCAGATTGCAACACCCCTACATAGCTAAGTAAGGGCTGTGACAATCTAGCCCTTAGAATGTGAACTTTTTGTGGCAGAGACTGTCTATTACTATGTTTTTGTACAATGCCTAGCACAATAGCATCCCTACCTTCATTGGAGCCTCTAGGCACTCCTCTAATAGAAATAATAAAACACAAAGATTTGTAAAGAACAAATTGTATCCAAGTCACAGAAGCACAGAACCTGGAAGGGACCATGAGAGGTTAGTGAGTCCAATCCCCTGGACTCATGGCAGGACCAAGTGCCCTCTTAAGCCATCCCTGTATACGAAAGCTCATGTCTTCTCTTCATTGTTTTACAGCTTGTATATCAAACCAACATGACCATTCTTCTCTGAGGCTACAGTACACGGATGGCAGCATATAGAGTATACACACTGCATATCCCCGTGCATAGGTATAAGTAGCAGTGAGGTACGGCTTACATAAGTAAAGATGTGAGAGAACCTTAGGATGCGTTCCCTACACAGCTTTCTACTCGCCCAAGTAGTGCCTCTCCTGTCTACACTGATATTTTTAGCATTGCAGCATCCTGAATCTCCAGCAATGGGAAAAGGCTCTGTCAGCAGGGAAATGCCGCAGCAGCTCTTCCCTGGTGGAGCCTTTTCTCCCTGCAGTGAAAGGATCCAGGAAGGGGAGGCATGAGATAATACACTGTTAAGAATAGCAGCATACAGCAGGGAGGCACTGATTGAGCAGATAGAGAGATGTGTAGGGTACATACCCTAAGGTTCTGGCATGTCTTTCTTCACTCGCCTAAGCAGTGCTTCACTATCTATACTGCTATTTATACCGGTGCTAGAAGTCTGTACTCTTGCCCTCTCATTCAGACAGTATCTTACAACCAGGTTGTTGTGATTTGCCTCATCCTGAAAACAAAACAAAACCCTTTTACTTTTCAGAAAAATTAGAACAGGCCATGAAGATTTTATTAAGTGAACCCCAAAAACATACACATTTGCTTCATAAGCATAGTTAGTCCTCAGACATAAAAAGGCACTCGTCCATGATGAAGAGCTTGCCATTTTGTAAGTAAAACACAAGAACACAATAATCACTCCTCTGGTCTGCTAACTGGCTAGACACATCACTCTTTTGAATTTGTCCTTAGATACTGATGCACTTTTACCAACTTATTTGCTTTTTCATCAACTAGCCTGTTCCACAGTTTAGAATTAACTAGTCCAAATAAGCTAAAAACCCACTTCATGAGTGATACTGGATTGCTTGAATGGGGATGCGGATCTTTTAAAAATTGACATAATGCTAAACTGAACTAATTTTACATCCATAATTTTTCACCATTTTGATGCAACCAGGTGTGAAACAACTCCTTTCTTGAACATACATTTTAAGCAGAAGATGAACAGAGACTGCTCATGAATGAATCTGATGCTGAAGAGTTGCTAAAGAGCCCGACACAGGGGCTAAATTACCTTCAAATCTACGTGTTCATGATGACAATGACATGGAAAATGTCTCATGTTCAGGATCATTAGGTTAATGTTTTTCTCTTCCATTTCAATAGACAGAGTTTCAGTGATAAATTTAATCTTGAAGAATCTGAAAAACTGATTTCTTGCACCTTTTGAGATGGGTATGAATCCCGACTTACTACTTTTCAAGGTTTACACTTTATTTCAGAAGTATTATCTTTTTTCATTACTCCAGATCATGCAAGAAGTTTATTTCCATTACTGCCTTTAACTTTAGACATATTGAGTCAGATAACTTTATAGAATGATGTCTGATAATCACTAAATACTAATCATATGTTTGCAGCATTGATCTGCAGCTTTCACATTTACTACTGTTACACAGTAAATTTAACACTGAAGACTAAAGACAGAAGAATAACCCAGTGAGCTAATCTGTTTTATTTAAAATTATATCTATATCTTTTATATGGTTCACTGGCCTTCAAGAAGCTTTTAGATTGTTTTTTAAACCAAACACCCTGCCCCCGCCCCCAACAGTTCATAACTCTGTTTACTGTCCTTGCCTGTGTGTCCAAAGTAGGGTGACCAAATATTCTGATTTTATAGGGACAGTTCTGATATTCAGGGCTTTTTCTTATGTAGGTACCCATTATCCCGCGCCCCCGTTCCAATTATTCACACTTGCTACCTGGTCACCCTAGTCCAAAGACAAGAGATTCCACTCTTTACCATGACCCTCTATGCAGTCACCATTGACATCACTCATTTTCTTTCCCCTCCTAGGTTCTATAGGACTATAATTTTATTACTGTCTTGTAATATGCATACTAACAAAAAAAGTTATTTTCTAATTACTTTCCTTTAAACTTTTTTTAGAGCCAGATTCAATGGTATATTCTTCTGCTCCTTTACACTACTTCAGCAAAGCAAAGTAGTAAAGCAAAGAAGTTTAACTACCTTCATTTGTGCTGTAGACAAAGTGGTAGATTCTTCATCCTGCTCAAGCTCCATTTGAGTGTAGTGGATGTGGGAAACATAAGAATTAGTAGGGACACCCAAATCTTCAGCCACCCAGCTCCAAGATTTTGCAACACCTAACACAATAGTACTTCATCCTGAAGGGGCCTTTGGTCCCTACCAGAGTATAAACAATAACTACTGCTACTACTACTACTATTAATAAATAATATCCTGCCTCAAGATGAGAGATAAGATACATAGGTGAGAATATATTTTTATTTGATTCTGCTTAATGTGAAATCTTCTACAGTAGCAGAAATTAGGATCAAATTCTGCTCATGTGTATGATTCCCACTGATGCCATCAAGAATCTTCTGTGAATCTGAAGGAAGAAATTAGCCCTTGGAATATTTAAAATGTTCTCCCATCTCTAGAATACATGTCCAGTGCATCAACACACACAGTAAAATGAAAAGCTGGTTATTTAAAAAAAAACGTGGGGCCTGCAAGAAACTAATAGTAATAATTTATAATACTATATAATTAATTAATATTCACAGAGTATCAGTCAAATCCTGATTTCATTAAACAACGGAGCCTTTTAATATAAAAAAAGTTTGTGTAGCACCCTATTAACGGAATACTTTAAAATGCATTCAGTAGATTGTTAGCCTACCCTCGTATTATTAATAAACCATGATTGATCCTCAGAGGACAACTTCCTACTAATGGGTTTAGTTCACATAGTAGAAGTCTGTGCTTTGGATCTAGATATTCTGGGTTTAGTGGGTTTAGTAGTAACCCAACGAGAAGCACTCTTATTTTAAGATACACTGGAAATTAAAATTATAAATATTTTATCTTGACAGAATGGCTTCGTTGTCCTCTCAATTACACTTCAAATGTATAGCTTATGTCCACTTATTTTTTTGAAGTTTGGTCACATACTAGTATATTAGCAGAAATTATGGTGACTAACAAATGTCACAGGATTTATACATCCAAGAAAGGAGGAAGATGAGTGTTCTACAGCAAACTTAAATGAGCTCAGCCCAAGGTGACTTAATTTCATACTCACCTCCCACGTCTAGCAACTATTTTAAAAATGAGAAAAACATGTTTCTCTTGAATGTAGGAGACAGAGAGCTTGTTGTTGAAATTAAATTGTTAATCCAAATTCCCCAGGATTATCTCTGACAACAACATACCAGAAATGCCAAACGAACATTTAGTTGATGTTAAACTTCAAAGGTCAAGTACACTCATGCTGTAGTTCCCCTGATATTATTCAGTTGCACCAGTGGTAAATTGGACCCTAAACATCTAAGGACCCAGTTATGCATTACAGTGAGATTTCTACCACGCTGCCTTCACAATTTGTTTATTTTTCCTTGGCTTAAGGCTATGATAAAATAAATCAGAACATTTACAGTATCGCTCGTGTGTCACAATTGCAGTAAAGTTCACTCACGCAGTGCCAAGAACCATTTGGATTTATCTGTTTTGAAGACAGTATTTTGCAAGCAAAATTCAGAAGGTTAGAAAAATGAGTTTAAACCTAGATAAAAAGATATTTTAATTAAAGTGCTGCATGAGTCTGAGGATCAGCATTTCTCCTGAATCACAAACTCCAACCAAAATCAATAGGAGTTTAGAGACTTTTCCAAGTAACTTCTGAAAGCTGATTGATAGGACAAAAAAAAAAAAAAACCCAAACCAAAGCAAAACAAAACAATTTAACTCTGGATCTAACTCTTTATTCCTCTGCTAATTCTTTGCACTCACCTGAGCTTTGTGCTTTGCCACTGTTATGCAGCCAACACAGGAAACTTCTGGTTCACTGTTAGTTTAGTCACAAGCTGTGTTCTATTTCGTGGTATTGCACAAAGCATTATCTCCAAAAATACTTACTATCCTCTTTTGATCCCTGCAATAAAGAAGCAATTAAAGCAGTTAGAACTGCATGCTGAGTTTCTGTGTGTCCTTGGCGAGCATATGCAGGCAGCAAAATATCTTTTGTAGATGATAGTGTCAGTAAAGCATTAAAATTACCTGCACAGCACTGATATTTGAACCTTTAATTATCTACAGAGAAATCTGCATTACATAACTCTTACTCAAACTACTGGGATGTCTATACACTTTGGGGGTTTTGAAAAAGGATTCTGTTGATTTTTTTAAACAAGTTTTTTTGCAGAAAGATTAGGGAATTAGTTAGAATGCAGTGATAAAACCTGAATACAGCATTTTAATGACTCCTACCCTTAGATTCAATTCTGAATCATTGGCTATATCTACACTGGCAAGTTAGTTCAAATTAAGGAGGCTTAATTCAAACTAACTTAAGCCTTGGCTACACTAGGCTTTCATTAGTTTGAATTAAGGGCTTCCTTAATTCGAACTAATAAATTCGCTTAAATTTTTCAAAGTAAGGGTTAATTCGAACTAGTTAGTTCGAATTAACCCAATGTGGCCATGTTAGTTCGAACTAACTGGCACATTGAGCTCAATGCAATTGACTAATTCGAACTAAGCAAGTACCATGCATGGCACTTGCTTAGTTCAAACTAAAATTTGCTAGTTCGAATTAAGATAATTCGAACTAAGATTAGTTCGATTAGTTAGTTCGAATTAACTAATTTGAACTAACTTTGGTAAATGTAGACATAGCCATTATTAGTTCAGTTAGAAAGGTGAGGGTCAAAACTCCACAGGCAGGAGAGGCCCTCTGGGGAGGGCTGAGGAAGCTGGAAACCTGTTACATGGTCATGATTCATGAGACATCAGAGAGTTTTAGAAGGCACTGGAAGTCAGAAGGGAAGAGAAGGAGTGGGGAGGCAGTTACAAAGGGGAAGGCACAAAGTTCTAAGAAACTGGAAAGGGAGAAGTGAAGTGAGGAACAAGAGCATAACAGAGAAAGGGACAAAGGACATGAGGATCAGAAGACCATACACAGAAGCTAATCTTTTAGATTCACCTAGGTATAAAAACCTTTTCCTTAGCCAAAATAAACAAACCTCTGAATTACTTGGTCACAAGCACAAGGACCTACAGCCTATTCTACAAGATGATCCTTCACTCTCTCAGGCCTTGGGAGACAGACCTCTCCTCACTTACAGACAGCCCTCCAACCTTTAAACAGATACTCACCAGCAACTACAGACCTAACAAGAGAAACATTAAAGCAGGTACATATACCTGCAACAAACCACGTTGTCAATTTTGCCCATATATCTGCACAAAAGAAACCAACATAGGACCTAATCAAGCCAGTTACCCCATCAGGGGCTTATTCACCTGCTCGTCCACCAATGTGATTTATGCCATCATGTGCCAGAAATGCCCCTCTCCCCTGCCTTATACATTGGACAAACAGGACAGTCACTGCGCAAAAGAATAAATAGACACATATTTGACATAAGAAATAACAACATTCAAAAACCTATAGGGGAACACTTCAATCTTCCTGATCACTCCATTAGTGATCTGTTAATAGCCGTACTCAGGCAAATGAATAACAAATCAAAGGTTCAAAGAGAAACTGCAGAAGTGGAATTCATATGCAGATTTGAATCCATAAACTCAGGGCTGACTAGAGACCATGGGTTCTTTTCTCATTACAACAGGTAATTTTGCTTTCCTTCCTCCCTCCCCTGACCTTTCTGCTGATTGCTGTACTCTACTGTTTGAATCCTAACTGCTTTGATTTGCTGTAACAGTCTGACCTGATCCTATGACTTACACTTCCCTGCATTTATTTTCTTCCCATTCTGTAAATTCCGCATCTTCAAGTGTCTGATGAACTGGGATTTTCTCCCACAAAAGCTCACGTGTTAAATAAATTTGTTAGTCTTTAAAAGTGCCACTAGACTCCTCTTTTGTTTTGATCACAAGCATGGCTCTGTAGACTTGGTCAACAATTTCTGGTTTGTTTTGTTTTAGAAGATTCTTCATTGAAATTTCAAATTTAAATTAAAACAAGAGGAAACATTTAAACAAGATTTTTTTGATCTCCCACCCCCCTATTCCTCAATCAGCTGTACTGATTATGTAGTAAGATCATGGGGGTTACCCCTTCCTGAAGCATAAAATCACCATGCACCTCTTAGGAAGCACACATATGGAATCGCAGAAAACTGTTGCAATTAACCTGCGGCTTTGGAGGTAGACTCTCTTAGGCCTTGTCTACACCAGCACTTTATGCTAGCAAAACTTTTGTTGCTTTGGAGTGTGAAAAAAATGTATCTTTTGCTGGCTTAAATGCTTGTGGAGCTGCGTTATGTATGTGGGAGAGAACTCTCCTGATGATGTAATTAAACCAGCTACACAAGTGGCGGTAGCTATGTTGGCAAGCGACTGTCTCGTGTCAATATAGCCCAGTTCACACAAGTGCTTATACCGGCAAAATTTATGTCTCTCAGGGCCCAGGGGGCTGATTTTGCACCCCCTGAACGACAAAAGTTTTGCTGGCATAAGTGCTAGACAAGGCCTGAGTTTGGATTAATCAGCAGAGAGTTTTTAAAAGCAGTGATGTGCTAGAAAGGGCTCTCAGAGACACTCAGAAGCCCTTTGTTAAAACTCCATCACTAAATTGAAGGGAAGATTAGGCTGATTTCCCTAATCTCTGGTGGGACTGGATTTGTGTCCAGGGTCACATGGCACAAAGTGGCCTTAGTGGTCTGGAGAATCAGGGTTATGGAATTTGCCTCTCCTCCCCACATACTCTCACTCTCTGGGTATTACTTAGTTATCTTAATAGAGACAATTTATTCCTTGGGCTCTTTAAAATACTTCTAAAGAGTAGTCTATGGAATGCAGAAGATTGCATTAAATGTCAGGTACTTTAATGAGATTTCCTAGAATAGGAACCTTAGATCCCCTTGAAAGGCCTGTCTTACACACCACCCCATTTCAAATCACAGTTTGTTGAATACTCCAGTGGCTCCCAACCTTTTCTCTACCGTGGCACATCTCGGTACCTTCAAAATGTTTCGAGGCACATCACAATTTAAAACTCACGAATATTCAAATTAACTCATGAATATTCATGAACTACAGCACTGGTTGGGAAATTCTGCTGTGGGGTGGCAGGGGTGGGAAGAGAGGGGAGGGGAGGTCAGGAGTCATGTGGGGTGGCAGGAGAGAGTGTGGGGAGCAGAGCAGGCAGGGGTGGCAAGAGAGAAGAGGGGAAGGGAAAACAGGAGTGGCTATGTGGGGTGGCAGGGTGAACCTGGGGAGTGGAAGGGCAGGGCAGGGGAGCATGGCACGGTGCCCCTTTTCAGGGATTTCCCTAACAACCCCCCTTACACCTCCTCTGAATTTCCCAGCACCCCCCCAGTTGTTAGTAACAGTGTTATACCAACTGGAAATTGGCCCTCATCCCCCCCAAATTCCAACAGCCCCCCCAGTTGTCAGCTAGTAACAGTGTTATACCAATTGGAAATTGGCCTTCACACACCCCCCCTGTAAATTTCAACAGCCCCCCTTTCAATTCTTGGGGAAAATCCTCCCTCCCCACCCCTGATAGGAGCCCGCCTGCTCCTGGGGCCATCGGGGCAGGCCGGATTGGGCTGCTGCCGCCTGCTCTCGGGGCCGCCAGGGCAGGCTGGATCAGGCCGCTGCCACCAGCTCCTGGGTGGGCATATAGGTTACATTGGCACATGACATGAGTGACGTAAGTTTTTGCAGCATAAGCGCTGGTGTAGCCACATTATGTTGACTGGCAAGAGCTCTCCTGTTGACATAATAAAATCAGTTCAATGAGCGGTGGTAGCTATGTTGATGGGAGATTGTGTAGTTTTTTCATATCCCTGAGCAACCCAAGTTTTGCCAACAGAAGTGCTAACGTAGACAAGGCCCAAAGCTCCAGTCTACCATTAGCTTCGGAGTAGAGAGCTGTTCAAAATCAATGAAAGGCCCTACTAGAAAACCCATTGTTCCTCTAGAGTAGAGCCATTTTATGCCAATGGCCTTTGATTGCTTGTCACTAGGTTCTCAGAGTTAGGCCTTGTCTACAATAGAAAAATAAGTCAACCTATCATAGATCAACTTACAGCCACAGCAGTCATTATTGTGATGGTTGATGTATACACTGCCCTTCTTTGGTTGGTAGAATCCTCATCAGGGTCTTTCAGCTCCCTACTGGGATCCCCATAGGTTCCCAGGGGGCTGGCCTCCCCCCAATCTTTATTCCCTGCTGGGAGCCAGCCCCAGGCTTCTTCCCTCCCTGTACCCTACAGGGAACTGGAAGAAACTGCCCAGGGCTTCTCCCCTCCCCTTTCCCAGGGGGAAGCTGCCCAGGGCTTCTCACTCCTGTTGAGTGAGATACAGCTGCCCTATCTTCTTTACCTCCTCCCCCCCTCAACTGCCTACCAGTAGCCAGGACGGCCTTGTGAATTTCATGGCTGAATTGCCCTGCTCCTGGTGGGAAGCCAACCAGGACTTCTCCACTCCACACTCCCCACCAGGAACCAAGAGACGCTGCCCAACGTGTCTCCATTCTCCACTCTCTGCTCTCCCCTAACAACCATCCAGCCATGTCAATTTCATAGCTCAGCCTTGAAAATGAGAAGGGTGTTCCAGCTCTCTGGGAGGAGTGGCTCCTGCTTTTCCCCCTGCTCACAGTCAGCTGCTCAGCTCTCTGGGCACCTGAGCGGTGAAACTGACAAACATGACAGCCCCACAGCCAAGGGACGCACTGTCTATGTTGACTCTGTGTTGCCCTGACTAAACCAAGATAAGCCATACACCCCTCATTGAGGTGGTTTATTACGTTGCCATAGTAGGGGAGATACGTTGGTGGGAGAAGCATTTGGCTTGGGCGCTGGGTTTTTTTTTCCTTCCTCTGTAGCATTGGGCATGGCTCACTTGCTGGTTGATTCTCTGTATTTTAAAGTCTTTAAGTCATGATTTGAGGACTTTAATAACTCATTCATAGGTTAGAGATTCATTGCAAGAGTGGGTGGGTGAGGTTTTGTGGCCTGCATTGTGCAGGAGGTCAGACTAGATGATCATATTGGTCCCGTCTGACCTTAGAGTCTATGGGTGTGTGTACACTTACAAATTAAATCGACCTAAGCTTGCTTATGTTGACTTAATTTAATCTGCGTCCACACTACATTTTCCTTAAGTCGACTTAAGCAGCAGCTTAAGTCGATTTAAGGAAAAATAAAGTTGACTTTATAAAACCTCGTTTTAAGTCGACTTTGCTGGCTAAGTCGACTTTATTAAGTTGACTTAGCCAGTGTGGACACAGAGTAGCCCTAAGTCGACTTTAAGTCAACTTAAAGGGCTTCAGAGCTCCCACACTGCCCACCCTGCCAGGGTGGCTGGCACAGGCAGAGCCTGGCATGCCCCCCCACAGGGCAGGACAGAGCCCTGCCCACCCTGCTTCTATGCCCTGCCAGTGTCCCTGTCAGGCTCAGCCCCCATTGTACCCAGGTACAATGAGGCAAATGCTGAGCCCCCTGACACTTTGCAAGGGGTTCCCCCCTGCCACCGTGGACCTGTCCCAGGTCCACCTAGCCCCTACAAGTCAACTTAGGCATCCAGTGTGGACGCTCTAAGTCTATTTGGCAGGGTCCCCTTTAAGTCGACTTAATTTTTGAGTGTGGACATATGAAGTCGACTTAAATTAACAAGTGTAGACATAGCCTATGAGTCTAGTCTGTACAGCTCCACTGTTTTGTTGACAAAAGTCAGCTTTTTCTATAGGTCAAAGAGTTCCACAGGTTGAAAGAAGTACTTCCTTATGTTTGTTTTAAACCTGCTTCCTATTAATTTCATTGGGTGATGTAACTCAAGTAGTGGCAGTCTGAGTACACTATTGAAGGCTTATGGGTCCAACCCTTCTGATGATTCATAAGGACGTAGGGAGACCGTTAGAGATGCACATTATAGAATCTATTCACATCTTTTTCTTAAACAAAAAATCACTTTACTCTACAACCTTCCCCCACCCCCAAATCTCGGAAATTATGTTAAAACAAAGTACATTAAAATTTGATATTAAGAGTGCAGCTCGCCTGCAAACTTCATTCTGTCCTCTTGTGTGCACATGCATATTATGGGCTTGTCTACACTGAAGCCATTGTGTTGGTCTCCACAGATTGATGCAGCGGGATTGATTGAGCAGCTAGTGGAGACCCGCTCAATCGATCACAGAAGTGCTCTTCATTCAACGCAGTAACTCCATCCCCCAGAAAAGAACAACGCTGCATTGAATGGAGAGCAATTCCCATTGGGACAGCCCGGTGAAGATGCTGAGGTAAGGGAAGGGAAGTAAGATGACGGGAGATACAGGATTCTACAGGACGTAGCTTATGTATCTCCTGTCGACCCAGCATGGCAGTGTAGATCAGGCCTATGATACAGTCATTCAGCACATGGATGACGAAAGGGCAGGCCTGATGCCAGGGCACTCTATTACAAGTTATTTGTTGTACTTAAAAACAAATACCTCTTCCACAATTTATAGGTGTAGTTTTTTAAAATATTAGATATTTTTTCTCATTGTTGCTTGTGAAAAGCTAGTAAAATCCATTTCCTCTCTAAAGCTTTTGCTTCCATTCTGTTGCAAGTTATAAGAAATAACTTGTGGGTATTGTTTTGATACCTAGCCCCACCCAGGTTAGTAAACCAATAGCTTGACAAAAAGTGCAAATGAATTTTGCAAACCAGTAAACAAGACAAATCTGGCAGGCTAATTTTGAGACTGGGAAGGTGGGCAGGGTTTGCTCCCTTATCTTTACATCTGCATCAGTTCTTCCAATTATACTGTCAATTAAACCTGAAAAATTCCTAGCACAAGAGGTAGCTGAGCCAGTACAGAGGTTTGTAAATTCAGAAACTTTCACAGTGATTATTAATGTCAGTGCAAGGAATTAGACTAGTGAGTGGCACTTACCAGTCTAAGGCAACTGAAAACCTAGATTTTGAGAGAATAAACAAATGGCATTTCTGATGTAAGAAAGCTGAACAAGAAACAGAGTGGATGTCCGTCTGTCTAAGACTGGAGCCACAGTCAAACATCCTGCTGAAGGATATCTAATGTTAAAAGAAATTGAGATGCACTGGTGACAAGTTCCAGAGGGGTAGCCGTATTAGTCTACTTCAGCAAAACAGACTCCTTGTTTGTTGTGATGTACTGGGTATCACATAAAATAAAGAAATAATGTTCTTTTTCAGATTTCATAAACCAATATTATAATAAAGCATACTCAGAATACAGAATTGGCCAATTTTTTCCCTGTGCCTAGAAATGCCTGTGGACAGAGCAGAAAAGAAGATGTAGCTTGTTTCTGTTTTGAAGAGTCTTGTCCCAGATGCTCGCTCCGTTATTTCAGTTCTGATTGAATTCAATACATACTCACTGCTCAGTAGTGTATTTCTCTTTCCACACAACACAATGAGAAAAGATGTGACTCTGCACTTTCCCCCCAGAGTTCTTCAATCCTTTGATTGCCAGCTTTATAGGAGCGGGTAGCAAATTTGCCAGCTGCTCCAGTTATGGAGACATTTCATAGAAAGTAGCAAAGAAGCCATATCTTCAGCTGCAAAACTTTCGTTGTCAGATGGAAACAATCCAACAGGACATATTAATCATTGTCATAAGCAGGAACAACACCACTGACTTCAAGAGTGTTTGGCATGCACATGCTAGCAATGGATTTGGTCCTGAATGGACAATTTTAAATGACCACCTAAATTTGGCTTATTTTTAAGAAAAGAAAAGCTAGCTAAACGTTGCACTGGTCATAAACTGACCATCCAGAGTAATTCAGTTTTGATTGTTTCAACCAAGGGTTTTTAAAATTGTGCCAGTTTTCTAGCATTTTATAGTTGTCTGAAAAGCTTCCTTGCCAAATGATATTTTTTCTTTTCTTACCAGCTTCTGGTAATAAAAGGGAATATTGTGTTTTTATTTTCATTTGTTTTTTTGTTTCTCATTTTAGATGCTTTCATTTGTTTTGATCAAGCCCAGTAATTTTTCTGTTAATTGAGGATCTGCTGTATATTAGGGAAACCAAAAAAGCAATAGTCTGTGGCTCTTATATAAAACTGCTGCTGTCTCAGGGAAGCTAAGCCCATTCATTGGAAGCCTCAAGCCTATACAATTAATTTCTTCACAGGATGCTTTCCTTCATTCTCTGTTCAGAAGAAAAAGTAATTTAAAACTACCATTGATAACTTGTGTTGACACAAGATTGTGAAAATGTTGTATCAAGCACTGAGGATCTTAAATCCTTATAATCTGGAAGTTTGACTAATGTACACAGAGTGAATTAAAAGAAAAGAAAACACTCAGCCCTATACTTCTATCAAAATGATGTTAAGAAGGCTGAACAAAATCAAAGACATTTAGAATTATAACTCTATGAAGACTGACCATCTTTCACCTTATTCATAGGTATTAAAGGGTTGTCAGAACTCCATGTTATGTTTCATAGCTCATGTACTGCAATAAACAGATAAGCATGACAGAAAGGATAGATTGGCAGCTGTGACTATGTAGTTTTCCTTTGGTTTTGTTGGCTTAAAACAGGCCATGCTATTTAAAAGTTATTTTTTTTATTTAAAAAAGAACTATCCCTCCCTCTCACACTAATGGTTTTGCATTCACACAGGTGTGCCTCTATAACAGCTTTATGCCAGATAGAGCAATACACATACCTCAAGTAGTTAGGAAGAATTATGAATCAGCACTCCTTTCTTTTTATCAAGGTTCAGACAGAACAGGCAGAAAAGCCTTCAGGTGCATGGACACGAGTAGAGCTTCATTTAGGACTCTGAAAAGGCTCAGAAGGCAGAGGCTGGGATCTCTGCTATGTATTATTTAAATATATCTTGCCAAGTAAAGTTATGAAGTTACTAACTGCCTCCCACAGAAATCACAAAACAGAAGCAGAAGGACAAAAGCAAACTTTTAGCATTTTAATCTGTTAGTCTTAATGAGCAAAGAGCACTCCAGACTTGCTTTCATCTTTGTATATTTTTATATTTAATATTGACTGTCTCTAGAAAAGTGATTTGAAAGAACGCATGAGATTTTGAAGGTTGCAATTATGTTCCAGTTGTGACAAACTGAAAGCTGTTGACATGCATCTTTCTGGCCTTTGAAGAAACAAGGATGACATTCCCCTTTTCCCACTATGCACAGTGTAAAGATTTTCTGTATTTACATGAAAGCCTACCAGATTTACTGGACATAGTTTTTAGTCCTAATCTGTAGAGCCCTGCACGAATACAGATATGTGGATCTGCATCTGATCTGCATCTGTAAGAAATGATCCACAGATGTGGCTATCTGGCTTGGTCCAGAATGTCGTTTACTATAAGGGGCTTTGTAATAGGTTAACTGTGGGGGCTGATGGGAGAGTTAGGAGTGTTTTTTATTTAGTCAGTTTATGTATTTATTTAGACTGCAGATAAATGTAGGAAAACCCCAGCACTAGTCAGTGGCAGCAATCCCTTGAGTTGAAGATCTCTTTCACGGATTTCATTTTATATGGATCTTTTGGTGACTGAGGAGTCTGATCCTTGAGTTGCAGACTCATTGTTTCAATAACCTAATGAGTAAGTTGAAGTTTTAAAGACTTTGAGGTTGCAGGTTCAGGACCACCCAGTGGTCTACTATTATCGTTATTAAACTTCCAATTATATTTATAATATCTTGCATAGCAGAGTTAAGGCTGCAATCTCTAAGTGTAACAGCCAAACAGTTATAGTGGGAGAACTGCTGGGTCAGAGGTCTCAGATTTGTTCCTGGGTTGAAAGCATTTTTTTAAAGATAAAATATGTAGAATTATAACCTTATACTTATATCCTGCAAACATTCATGTAAGTGCATAACTTTACTTCCGTGAGTAGCCCCAACTTTACTCATGCGAGTAGTCCCTTGAACTCCAGGAGGCCTATTCAAGCAAGTAAAATTATGTGTGTAATGAAGTGTTTGAAGGATTGGGGCCTTAGATACTAGAGAATGAATATCCTTGTTCAGGTCTGGGCATGTGAAGGATGCGAATCAGCATCCTTTTGAAATAGCAAGCTAGTGAATGCCACTGGATCAGTCACTGACCCTGTTACTGTTTGGTGGTTTATTCAAGTATGTGGTATCATAGCAGCCTGTTTTTCCCACTAGATGTTTTTGTTGATATTGGGAGAAAAACGTTTTCAGAGACATGGGGCCGTAATGTTTAAAATTAAGTGAAGCAAATTACTATAAAAAATAGACCCATAGGGAATAAGAAGGTATTAGCCTCCAGTAAGTGGGAAGATAATATTTACATACTTCACAGGGGTGTTATGAGCTTCACTTGATTAGAGCAAGACTGTTCCCAGCTCCGTACAGGTGGAAGAGAGTACAAGACTTCTCTCTCATGTACCTCTGCATAAAGCCTGTAGTCCACTGCTGCATTCCATGGTCTTCCTGAAAGACGGTATAATCCTAGCCCCATAGGCAGGGTTAGCATCCCAAAATAGTTCTGGAGCTAGTGCCCCAGGGGTATGTGTTGATGAAAATGCACACTGCATCCTGTCAAAGAATGATGCTGTGGCTTCACAGCCTGGTCATTCACCTTTGGCCTGCATCACATGTGCAAAGAGAGACCCAGGTGATGTAAAAACGCTACCAAATCAGAAAGGCCATATTTTATACCCAATTTGAACTGGTTAAATGACTGTACAAAGTACCAGGCAATGGTGAATTGGCCTCATTGTGTCTAGTGAAGCACAATGGCCCAGATTTTTCCATTCCACTGGAGCAACCTCAGTGAAATCAATAGTGTAAATCTGGTATAATAGTGGAAAATTAGGCCCACCATTTCAGCAGCTCCAGTATGGGGATGTGTCTCCATTCTGCACTCTATCATGGGCTCTGCCCAGAGCCCCAGTAGTGTCCTTAATGTTTAAAAAAAAAACACTTAGAGATTTTTATGTTGAACCTTTGGAATAGTTCATATCCAGAAAGACACAGACACAGAAAGAATCCATGCTTTTTGAATGGTTTTATAGGAAACTCTAAGAACCAGCTCAAACTGGCTGAACTAACATTCTATGGTCTAATACTATTGCTATAGCAACAAGTAAGCTGGATTACATATGATGCTACAGTAAATATACAACAGAGATCCTCAGATGGACGTAAAAAACCAAAAACACAGTAAAAGCACCTAAACCAAACCAAAACCGAAGCTCCACCATCATGGCAAAACACTAGACTAAAAGAGGCAGTTAGAAACAAAAAGACATCCTTTAAAAATTGGAAGTCAAATCCCACTGAGAAAAATAGAAAGGAGCATAAACTCTGGCAGCTAAGGAAAGGTATAATTAGGCAAGCCAAAAAATTTTTAAAAAAATTGGAGAGCAACTAGCAAAAGACATAAAAAGTAACAGCAATTTTTTTTAAGTACATCAGAATCACAAAGCCTGCCAAACAATCAGTGGGGTCACTGAACTACCAAGGTGCTAAATGAGCACTGAAAGGAAGACAAGGAGATTCCCACATCTGAGCCATTTGTTAAAATGAAAAATCTGAGGAACTGTCTCAGATTGAGGTTTAGGATTGAATTAATAGACTAAACTCTAATAAATCACCAGAACCAGATAGTATTTAACCAAGAGTTCTGAAGGAATCCAAATATGAAATTGCAGAACTACTAACTGTGGTATGCAATCTATCACTTAAATCAGCCTCTGTACCAGATAACCGATGGATAGCCAATATGATGCCAATTTTTTAGAAAGGCTCCAGAGATGATCCTGGCAGTTACCTGCCTGTAAGACTAACCTTATTATCAGGCAAATTGTTAGAAATGATAGAAAAGAGCAGAATTACTGATACATAAATAAACCCAATCTGTTGTGGAAGAGTCAGCTAATCCTTTGTAAAGGGAAATCACGCCTCACCAATCTATTAGAATTCTTTGAGGTGGGTCAGCAAATATGTGGACAAGGTATAGTGCACTTGAACTTTCAGAAAGCCTTTGACAAGGTCTCTCACCAAGTGTTCTTAAGCAAAGGAAGCAGCCCTGGGGTAAGAGGTAAGATCCTCTCATGGTTCAATAGCTGGTTGAAAGATAGGAAATAAAGAGTAGGAACAAAAAAGTCAGTTTTCACAGTAAGGAAAGGTAAATAGCAGGATTTCCCAACGGTCTGTACTGGTATCAATGCTATTCAACATATTCATAAATGATCTTGAAAAAAGGTAAAAAGTGAGGTGACGAAGTTTGTAGATGATATAAAATTATTCAAGATAGTTAAATCCAAAACAGACCTTGAAGAGTTACAAAATACCTCACAAAACAGGGTGACTGGGCAACAAAACGGCAGACAGAATTCAATGTTGATAAATACAAAGATCTACACCGGGGGTCGGCAACCTTTGCTGGCCCCTGTGCCAGCCCCGCCCACCACACCCATAGCAGGTGCCGGGGGGGCAAAAGAGGGTGGGGCCAGACCAGGTGCCCTGCCGGCCAAGGCCTAGGCCGGCATCAGCCAGCGGGCGGCCTCCGGTTCCTGGCCCTGGGGCCGGATCCTGTCCGCAGGGGCGGTGTGAAGCTGATGGCCCCTGCTGGCCCTGCCCCTTTGCTGGACAGCAGGAGGAGAGGGGAGCGGAGTGGAGTGGGTCACGTCACCCCGGCCAGCCCAGAGCCGCGCCACTGCCGGCAGGGTAGAGCCGGCCCCGGCCATGGCCGGCAAAAGGGCGAATCGGGTTGGCCCGGCTGGAGCAGCCGCTGCCGGTGGGAGCTGGGGACAGGAACCAGAGGCCGCCCACTGGCAGCAGCGGCTCTGGGTGGGCCGACCCGACCCGCCCTCTTGCTGGCCATGGCCGGGGCCGGCTCTACCCTGCCAGCAGCGGCGTGGCTCTGGGCTGGCTGGGGCAACGTGATCCGCTCCGCTCCCCTCTCCTCCTGCGGTCCAGCAAAGGGGCGGGGCCAGCAGGAACCCTCAGCCGCACATTGCAGCTGCTGGCCACGTGGTTTGCGGGGCCAGCAGGGAAGCCTGAGCGGCTCCGCATGTGGCTCAGGCTCAGCCCGCGTGCCAGCTCTGGCACGTGTGCCAGGGGTTGCCGAACCCTGATCTACACAGTGTGCAGTGACAGTCAAAAAAGTTAACAGAATGTTAGGAACCATTCAGAAAGAGAGGGATAATAGGACAAAACATATCATAATGCCACTATATAAAAACATGTTGTGCCCACAACTTGAATACTGCATGTAGTTCTGGTCACCCCATTTCAAAAAGACTCATATTAGAACTGGAAAAAGTGCACAGAAGAGGAACAAAAATTATTAGGGGTATGGAACAGTTTCCATATGAGCAGAGAATAGAAAGACTGGGACTGTTCAGCTTAGAAAAGGGATGACTGAGGGAGAATATGATAAAGGTTTATAAAATCATGAATGGTGTGGAGAAAGTGAATAAGGAAGTGTTATTTACCCCTTCCTATAACATAAGATTCACACAATTAAATTAATAGACAGCAGGTTTAAAACATACATAAGGACGTATTACTTCACACAGTACATAGTCAACCTGTGAAGCTTGTTGCTAGGAGATGTTGTGAAGACCAAAAGTAAAACTGGGTTAAAAAAAGAATTAAATAAGTTCATGGAGGACAGGTCCGTCAATGGCCATTAGCCAAGGTGGTCAGGGACACAATCGCATGCCCTGGATCAGGGCCAGATTAACCAGCCTGGGGGCCCTGGGCAGCCTCCCACTGTGGGCCCTCTACCACAGGGGACGGGCCCCAAGTCACATCGTCACTGGGGAAAGGGCCCTGTGGCCCAAGGGCACTCCCACCCTGGGCCCGCTCCTGTGAGTCTGCTGGGGGTGGGGGGAGTGGCCACTGGTGTGCAGCGCAGCAGTCTCCCAAGGACACAGTCCCTGGTGAGCTGCACGCCGGGCTGGAGCGCAGGCTGCACCAGCTGGCCTGACCCCCCCCAGGCAGAATGAGCAGGCTCTGGCCCACTCCACCTCCAGGGGCGGATCAGCCAGCCCCCCGGCTCCAGAGCTCATCCCGCACCCTCCACTCCTTACAGCACTGGCAGGGCAGGAGCACTCTCTGCGCTCCTGCCCTACCGGCGCTGAGTGGGGCAGGAGTCTCTGGATCATCAACGGGATTTTAGAGGCTGGAGCTCAGGGCCCCCTTTTGGCCGGGGCCTGGGGTTTAAGCCCCTAAAGCCCCTTTGATAATCCAGCCCAGCTCTTAATTTCCCTAAACCTCTGAGTGCTAGAAGCTGGGAGTAGATGACAGATCATACAATAAATTACTCTGTTCTGTTCACTCCCTCTGAAGCATCTGGCCCCAGCCACTGTTAGAAGACAGGATACTGGTCTAGATAGACCATTTGTCTGGAATATTATGGCCATTCTTATGTTCTTGTGACCATTCATCACTTACATGAGTAGGCCCATTGACTATGTTATGTTACTATTGTTGTAATATATTAAAGCAGCCAAACCCCAAGTTTGTCATAAAGAGAAATTTTAAACACATGTACATAGTTTATTTCATGGAATAATATTTGTCTTACTTTTAAATTATATATTAGTTATCATTTTCAGAACTTTCCAGACTTGCCTCTTATAGGAAAACACTAAAACTAAATAGTCTATAATAGTCATGTTTCCTCAAACATGATAGCTTTGTTCAGTCTTTTTGAAGAGAATACCTTACAAGTAAGATCTATTTTAGTACTGGTAATACTGACCATATATACACTGAATATATATATAAAATAGTTTTAAGATTCTGGGTTTCCAGTGGTTTTAAAGAATAGATATTACCAAAAAAATGTGTATATGCATGATGAATGTGCATTTATCTGTGTGAGTTCATGCATGTGCCAACCCCCACTGAATGATTTCATTTAGTAAACACGATATATTGATGATCAGGTGCTTGGTTACTCAATTGTACAATAGCCCACATTTTCAAAAGTGACGGTGATTTTCGGTGCTTGTGTGCCCAGTCTAAAATATCTTATATCATCTTACATTTGAAACATCTTACATCATCCTGCATACATATGCATGAGTATCTTTATATATGTAAGTAGTGTGGTTGTTTGGAAAAAGAAGGAGGAGTTGATGTACGGAGGGTAGGTGCGTCAGCACTTTTAAAAAAACAAGGCCCTTTAAGGTGTCTCAGACTGGGCGCCTGAAAGCTGAAATACCAAAATCACTAGTCACTTCTGATAAAGTTTCATTTTTACTTGGCTTCATGAAGATCTTGACTATAGAACAAAAAGGTAATTCTAGCTATTAAACATCACAGTCATTTTATTACAGCAACAAAAAATCCAATCTTTTTTTTCCATCAGCTGCACTACTTACATAACTTACTACTTACTTAACTACTTACTTAACACGGCTACCCCTTTGGAATTTGACTACATATGTAAAGTTACTCATGCGTGTGTATGCAGAACTAAGCCCTAGATCAAGAATCTTGCATGCAGTTAATTTTTATTTCTTTATGTCTTTTCTAACATGTGCAGGGCAGAAGGTTAAGTTAAGGAGAGAATATTTTCCAAGGTTGGAAAAATAATTGAGATTCTATTGACTAAAAAGATATAGTAAGTGTAAGTGTATTTTATTATTTTCTTTTCTTTGGATCAAACCCTGTATTAATAGAAAAAGAAGAAACGATGAAAAAGAGTAATAACAATTGATAAAGTTGACAGTGAAGTTATTGAGAACTATATATAATTCACATCATGCTTCAACTATTGTGTAATCATTCCTATTTATGCATTTTTGTAATTGATGCTATGATTTCAGAGCCAAGTAGCAGCATAATGTTTATTTCATTTGTTGCTTAATATATCGCTAACATGATTCTGAATTTACAAGTTAAATCAAGGAACAAACATAGATGCTGTTTTCCTGATTCTCCTCTTTCGCTCCTTTTCAAAAGGCAGTTTTATCCATAAAAAATTACACATGGGGGACCTAATCCTTACTCATCTATTCTGGCATTATTCACACAAATATTCCCATTGACTTTAATTAAACTACTTGCATAAAGAAAAAAATTGCAGGATTGGGCCAATTATTTCCATAGTAAAATCATTTCTTAGCATTATAGATTTATTATTTGTTTACTTTACTATCTAGAGTGAGCCAAAAATGCACAGATAAACTTTACATGCACATAGAAGACAAGCCTTCTCTCTTGAAACGTTTACTATCAATTTGACGTGAAAACAAAACCACGTATTTGAAATACCAACTTTCAGTCTGGAAGAGAGCATAAATTTCAGGGAAATAATTGTGCCATAACAGAAACTGCCTGTTGCAAAAACGCAGAAGATATTAAATGCTGCTGTTTTAATCACAGCAGTGGATTTTTTTAAAAAGACAAAACAAAGACAAGTACTTACGTTGCTAGGTTTAGTCTGGAAGCTCTTTACTGTGTGGTTTTCCACTTTATAGACCGTATCTATCCACTGACGCTTTGCTCTTGTTTGACAGGCTAGCTAATCTACAAGGCAGGGCAGAATGTGTGGTCTTGCACTCGCTGTTCTTTTATGTTTTACAGAGGCCAGCAGCTCAGGCTGTTTCTATGACAACCAGGAGAACAACTGAGGCCTACCAATTTCATTAATAACACAGCAGGAGAAGTACCTGCCTTTATTAGCTCAGTCCATACTCCTGATTGATAGCATTATACTTATCCTGAAAGCGTGTCCTACACTCGCACTATGGTTGTAATATACTAAAGCAAACATGCCACCCTAAACTTTAATGGGGGCAGGTTACAAAAAAGACAAAGTGCATCAGACACACTTTTGGTGCATGAATAGTTTACTTTTCAATATTTAGGACCACCTTAAAATTGCCCCACAGCAGCTGCTCTGGGAGGACAGCGAGAAGGTGCTCACTGAGTCCTTTCCTGCACCATGCAATCTGCTACTGCTGGGAGAGCAGCTTTGAGTGGTGTGCATACTATACCTTTAATACTGGTAGGGCAGGTAGGGCAAGTACACGGTTTCCAAGGGTGCTTCTCTAGCACGACTGTGCTTAACCTTGTTGGAAATTCCTCTGGGCTCTATTAGAATCCTTCTGCTACTCTCTGCTGGCTTTTACTAGGTTCTGTTGCTTTAAACTGGAAAGCCAATAGCCCCAGGACTGACAGCACCCAAAACCTATGGCTCTCTTTTAGGCCAGGTGGAACTGGAAGGAACAATCTGCAAATTTTCAAAAAGAATTTCCCCTAAGGTGCTCCAGCATAATGCTTCTGCTAACCACTTCTCAGGGGCTGCAGCTGTCCCCACCTGACCTGGCATCCAAGTCATAGAATCATAGAATTTTAGGATTGGAAGGGACCTCATGAGGTCCTCTAGTCCAACCCCCTGCTAAAAGCAGGACCACTCCCACTAAATCATCCCAGCCAGTTTTGTCTAACCGAGCCTTAAATGTTTCCAAAGACAGAGATTCCACCACCTCCCTCTGTAACCCATTCCAATGCTTCATCACCCTCCTAGTGAGAAAGTTTTTTCCTAATCTCCAACCTCAACCTCCCCAGCAGCAGCTTGAAACCATTGCTCCTTGTTCTGTCCTCTGTTACTACTGAGAACAGCCTAGCTCCCTCCTCTTTGGAGCAGTCCTTCAAGTAGTTGAAGGTTGCTATCAAATCCCCCCATCAGTCTTCACCTCTGCAGACTATATAAGCCTAGTTCCTTCAGTCTCTCCTTGCAAGTCATGTGCCCCAGCCCCCTAATAATATTTGTTGCTCTCCGCTGGATTCTTTCTAATTTGTCAACATGCTTTCTGTAGTGGGGAGCCTAAAACTGGACACAGTATTCCAGATGTCGCCTTACCAGTGCCAAATAGAGGGGAATAATCAGATCCCTCAGTCAGCTGGCAATATTCCTACTGATGCAGCCCAATATGCCATTGGCATTTTGGCAACAAGAGCACACTGATGACTCATATCCAGCTTCCTGTCCATCATAACCCCCAGGTCCTTTTCTACAGTGCTGCTACTTAGCCGATCGGTCCCCAGCCTGTAGCAGTGCATGGGATTTTTCAGTCCTAAGTGCAGGACTTTGCACTTGTCCTTGCTGAACCTCATGAGATTTCTTTTGGCCCAATGCTCCAATTTGTCTAAGTCTCCCTGGATCCTGTCCCTGCCCTCCAGAGTGTCTACTATTCCCCCCAGCTTGGTGTCATCTGTGAATGTACTGAGTGTGTAATCTATCCCATCATCCAGATCATTAATGAAGATGTTGAACAGAACCAGCCCCAGGACCAACCCCTGTGGCACTCCACTCATTACCGGTTGCCAACTGGTTGTTGACAATGGTTGTCAGTGTCATTGTTATCCACATAGGACCAAAACCTACAAAAGATAATACCAAACGTAGTGCTCATCACCTTCAGTGGTGAATGGGACTAGTAGGCAAACTTTTTTACCTGAGGGCCACATCCAGTGGATGGTGGGCCAGATGTGGCAGGAAAGGGATGGTGGAAAGGATGGGGTTTGGAAGAAGAGTGGCCACCCCACCCAACCCCAGCCCTCTCTCACCTTATTATAGCTAATGTATTCATAAATATATAAATATAAATCAATAAATATAAACACATATAAACATATTACCTACTCACTGAACACTTTTCTCTTTTTTTGCACTATTCACTGTTCTTACAGTCTTCTTTTTTTTGCACTGTACACTTTTCTTTATTTTTTGCAGTTGTTTGCACTGTCTACTTTTGAATTGTTTTTTCCATTTTTCTTTTTTTTGCACTGTCCACTTTTTTCGCATTGTTCTTTCCTCCCCCCCACACACTTTTTTTCATTACTGTGAGGGGAAGGGTGGAGACAGGAGAGGGGAACTGGGTGGGGGGAGGTATTTAAACTTTTTTTTCACTATTTTTTTGTATTGTTTAGGGTTTTTTTCTTGCTTTTTTTTTAATACCATGGGGAGAAGGGTTGGAGCTAGGAGGGGGGAGCAGGACATGCTGGCCCTGGCCCTTGCGGGGAAGCGCTGCTGAGCTCTGGCCAGGACACCACTGGGCCCTATGGGGAGCAGATGCTGTGCTCCAGCCAGGGTGCCGCTGGGCCCATGAATGGGAGGGGTTGAGCTGGGAGGTAGGTGAGAGCAGCCAACATGCTCCAAACAACATGCTCCGAATATGCTGGGTGGGCCCACGTGGTAGGAGAGGGGTGAGGCAGCCTGGCCTGAAGTGGGGTGGCAGCCGTGCTCTGAGCCACCTGCCAGGCTCAGCTGGCAGGCTGGATGAAAGGCTCAGGTAGACGATATCTGGCCCACGGGTCATAGTTTGCCCACCTCTATACTGGTAGCAAGGGTTGAAGGACTATACATATAATCAGCTGAGCTCACTGTCACAAGAAAGCATAGTTAGAGGAATTTCCATAAATCACTGGACAGCAGAGCAAGAAGCAAAAAATACTTTGGCAGGGCATTAGTATGGAATATATATCAGATGCATTAGGATCCAAGGGAGAAGACTTAAAAATAAAGGGTCAGATAGTTCAATTCTTATCTGGGCACAGTTCTTGTGTAAATTGATTGGAGTGTTACTTGAATAAGGTCAGTGGTATCTGAGTCAGGTGGAGTACTAAGTTTTCCATTATGATCTGTATTGCCAGTGGGAGTTGTGCAAGTAAAATAAATATAGATTAATTAGTAGAGATTCATACTGCAGATAGGAGAGCCACAATTCAGCTAAAAGGCAAGAATTTTGTTGGTAGATTTAAGAGTTGAGTTTGGATGGTTTTTTGCTATGGGAAATTCAGAACTATTTTGAATTTAACAATTTGCCTTTTGATTTCTACCTCTCAGAATTCCACTCTGAAGTCTGAATCAACAAGCTTTTATTTCAGAAAGCATAATTCTAAAAAGGAAATTTGCTACAACATGCTTTCTATTCTATAATATAGTATATATCAGGCAGATGTGAAGAGCATATATGGAGAGTTCGCTATAATTTTTTTTTCAGTTTTCATATCATATGATATTCTGCCCTTGAATTACAAGTAAATCAGTGATGAATTTGTCCCAGTATGTGTAAATGTTAGTATACCTTCAATCCACTTATTCCCCTGACTGCTCACTCTGTCATCACTCTTGAGAATCTGTCTGTTCTCTTTGCTAATCTTTTCAGTTCAGGATTGTTTAACATGGATGCCACCTATCTATTTAGAATCCCCATCATCCTCTCTCCCCTTTTTTGAAACACTTTTTATTTGTCATTTTACATTGCATTAATGTGTATGGGCCTCAGTCACCATGCCAGGTGCTGTGCAAATATATAGGAAGTGACAGTTCCTGCTCTGAGGAGCCTACTAGTTCCTCTTTTTGCATTACAAATGGCCCCAAAAGCAGTATGTGATATTGTGCCAAAGAAGAACTCTCTGGGCCCATTCTTGCCAGAACTTCAATTGAAGCAGGATTGCTAAACCCATTATGCCATCTAATCACTTTGGCCAGTGAAATATGGTGATGAGCTGTAAATAAAGCTGTAAAAGTTGTTAAGAAGAAAGCCACCACCTTTCCTTGTAAATTAAAAGTGTTTCTAATCTCTGTCTTTCGACTTCAGTGAGCTTTAGATCAAGCCCTCTGGACTGAATTAAGGCATTTAGTTCAACCCCTTGGAAAATATCAGGTAACAGCCCTGCCACTGAGAAGCACAATGGCAGTCCAATGAGCTAGTCTCAACACTCATTTAGGAAATGCAGCATATTTTCAGCATATGCCTTTCCACATGGCTGGTCAGCTCTAGATGTTACCATGTGCAGGGATAGGGGAGCAATGGTTCTGTTGCTGCCCCCATTCCATTAGCAGCCCCTGACTTCCACACAGAGTGTAGCTATATGGGTGGGTCCACAATGTGGCCCTATGTTTTCAGATAGGTTTTCTTGGAGTGGGGTTCCTCCAGTGCTGTGTATAGTTGATTAATTTTCCTCAGCTAAGCAGCTGACGAATTTCAGACTGGCTGTGGAAAACATTTGTAGCAAAAGATTTTGCCTAATTTCTCAGGTCAGGTTCACTGGTAGGTTTGCTGGCAAACCTGAGCTTAGTTTTTATGAGAAAAGAGAGTAATTTATGGTGACAGTTGGAAACCAGGCAAAGTTCAAGAGCTGGATCTATTTTCTGCTCAAAGTCAGGCAAAAAGAGAATGATTTGACTTTGTGTCATTTAGAAACATGAGGTTTATTTGAACCAGAAACTCAAAATGACACTCCAAAAATGTGAACTCTGCAGGATGATGTCAAAACCATATTTTGTATGAACAATAGTGAGCTAAAAGCACCATTTACGCAGCTTTCCTTCAGACTTGAAATTAGTCAGGGTGTCATAATTACATGATGTTCCTATGAGCAATACATAACCCAAAAAGGTAAATGGAGGGACTGATATTCAGCACCTGGTCCTCTTCCCAATCATCTCTGTGTAAGCAGGCACACTATACTGACTCTTACTGAGACATAAATATGCATCAAACAGCCTCACACAAATAGACAATGGCTGCTAATTTTACTAACCACACCTCCTAAAGTAACATGAAGATGATGTGTTTCTACTGGTATTTTTTCTTTGAAATTAGAGCCTGAAGATTACATTTTCTTAATGAAGATCTTTGCTAAAAACTCTCACTTAGGCTTCATATACATAGAGCACTCTGATGTGCCTGACTTGGCAAACCAGAGAGTTCAGGGTATGTCTATACTGCTGTCTTTGGCTCCCAGGGCTTAGTTAGGATGCCATTTAGTCCGAGTCAGAGTCAGCTGGCAAGTCCCTAGGTAATGGGCCATGATTGGTTTTATTTTCATGAAGGGAAGTTAAGTTTTCCAAAGTTTGGGAAACAATGGCTTTTAAAGGTATGTTGTCAGCTGATGGCCCTAGAACTGTCCCTATATCAATAATGCTTTTCTTTTTTATATTGAAAAATCTCTTAGCATTCCAAAATGTGAGCTGCGACAACTCAAGCTGTGATTAAACCTCCACTGCCACCTTTTTATACATGCTGTCAGTGATCTTGAATAGGATGCCAGGTTGGAGGCAGGACTGAAGGAATCCAAAATCTGCTGGTTAGAAAATTTCTCATGCTCAAGAGCATGGAAAAGTCTGGAGGCTGAGAGGAACTTGCATTTTGGCATATATCAGGGTGGTCAAACTTACCAATCCTCCGAGTTGAATACTATAACCTTCAGAAGTCTGAGAGCCTCAAGACATGCACGACTTTGAAGTATTTTCCAGAGCTCCTCTATACCACTCCTCCATTCTCTAAATCTCTGCCCACCAGACTGGGAAAGGGGAGAGCTCAGGGTTACTATTCTAAGGCAAGGGGGCGGGGATAGGAGCACCCATAAACCAATAGGAGAGCACTTCAATGTCCCTGGACACTCTATAGCACAGAGGTTCTCAACCTTTTTTCCGTCGCGACACACCTGACAGATGATGTTCCCTTGCATGACACACTACAGTCTGTCAGTGGTGATGACTCTTGGGCTGGGAGCGGTTGGGAGGCTGCGACACTCTGGAGAATGCAGCACTCCAGGACCTGGGTGGGGGCAGAGTCAAGTCAGTGCAGGCTGGTGCCCTGGTGGTTTAGCTCGAGGGGGTCAGGTTTATTTTTGTGGGGCAGGTGGTGCTCCCCCATTGCCCCCCGTAGCCCAGGATCTCTGTGTTGCAGCACCTAAGTCACTTTACTCATTTGGCCCTGGCTGCTGCCTGTGTTGGGCAGCAGGAGCAGGCTGTTGAGAGCAGCAGAGAGCGGCGGGCAGCAGGAGCCCCAAGCTGGCTCCAAGCTGAGCTGCCAATTTTCTGTGATACACCTCCCAGCTCTTCGCGACACACTTTTGTGTCCCAAAACAGTGGTTGAGAACTGCTGCTGTAGTAGACTTGAAAGTTGCTATACTTCAACAAAAGAACTTCAAAAACAGACAAGTGTGAAACTGCAGCGCTGGAACTCATATGCAAACTTGACACATTCAGAGTGGGTCTGAATAGGGACTTGGAATGGCTCTCTCATTGCAAAAACTAATTGTCCCTCTTCACACATTCTCATCTTCTAATCGCTTGTTGTGAACAGGCCTGTCTACCGTAACTGAATTGACTTTGTTAGCACTTGCCCTCCCCATTGTATTGTTTCTCTCCCTTGCATGTATATATATATATATATATACACACATACACAAGCATTAACTGTAGTTTCCACTTCATGCATCTGACGAAGTGGGTTGCAGCCCACAAAAGCTTATGCCCGAAGAAATTTGTTAGTCTTTAAGATGCCACAGGACTTTCGATGTTTAAACCAGTTTCAGATATAAACACCTGCCCGTGAGTCTTACTGCCAACTTCTGCGGTTTTATAAAACCAGCTTCTTTTTTTCTCAAATACTTTCCTCTCTCCAGTTGCAAAAGACCCACCCACAAACATGCAACATGGGAAACTGATTGAATGCAGATCAGACAGTGAATGTAGCTAGAGGTAAAATTCTATCAAATGAACAATATAAACCAACTGAAAAAAACAAGGAATTTTTTCTTCTGTAATCCTTTCCAGCTATAATTTTTGCCCTTATGTACACAGAGGTTGCACTAGTTTAACTTTAATAAGATATTAAACTGATTCCATGTATATGTCTCTGCACCATATAGCAGTCTGTTTATTTTGATCTTTGTGCACCCCACTCCCTCTCCCTATAATCAGGCAGAAAACCAAATGCAGAGCTAGCTTTTTGGATAATATTGACTTCACATCCTCATCTATTAGAGCATTGTTAGTCAGGAGCATGCTTTCAAGTAGGTAAATGTCAGTTCATTTAGTGCTGTACCATTAATCCTGATATTTGGTTCAAGATATTGTTTGCTTGGCTCAGGTTGTTATATATCCTTAGCCTTTGAAATGCTAATTGTCAAGCGAAAACATTCAGATGTAGTCGCAAAATAAGATGTCATTATCTTCAGGTCTTGCTCTGAGTGGGCTAAAAATGCCAGGAGTAGGTTTATTTATCTCCACAAATGAGAGAGATTTAAGAGTTTGCCTAAGCAGAATGTTTTCCCAGGCACAGGTCTCACTTATAAGATGCTCCATCTGACATAGCTGAATTGAAGCAATGTCCAAATTATATAGGTATTTAATATACAATAGTGCCATCTTGTGGTGTACTGTATCTCAGTTTGTCACTGGGTATTACACATACGCAACTGTTATGGACTCTTGACAAACTGGTTTTTGAACTAGGGAAAGCCTCAGATGAAGAAATGTTGATTATTAATGGGTTACAGAAAACATTTATTTTGCCAGTTACTACTATTATTATTTCAATTACAATACCATTGAATGCCTCTAAGAAATTAGATGAAGATTTCTATCTATCAGAGGAGTGAAGTTCTGGAACAGCCTTCCATGGAGAGCAGTGGGAGCAAAAAAACTTTGCTGGCTTCAAAACTGAGCTTGCTAAATTTATGGAGCAGAGCGTATGATGGGACAGCATAATCTGGCACCTGACTGATCTTTGACTATTGACTATTGGCCTATTGTGGAATGTTAGATGGGGATTGTTCTGAGTTACTACAAAGAATTCTTTCTGGGTGTTTTGGCTGGCAAGTCTTGCCACATGCTCAGGGTTTAACTGATTACCATATTTGGGGTGAGGAAGAAATTTTCCCCCAGGGAAGATTGGCATAGACCCTGGGTCTTTTTTGTGGACATCAGTAACTCAGTCTTAGGTAAGGGATCTATTACAGGAGTGAGTGGGTGATGTTCTGTGGCCTGCATTGTGCAGGAGGTCAGATTAGATGATCCTAATAGTCCTCTCTGACCTTATAGTCTATGGGTCTACAAAAATTGTGCAAAGAACCATATAAAGGCAAAATAAAAAATGGTCCCTGCCTCAAAGAGCTTGCAATCTAAACAGACAAGATAGCAGGAAGGAAATAGAGGCACAGAGTGTGGAAGGCCACATAGAAGGTCAATGGAAGAACAGGGTGTGACCGGGGCCTCCTGGGATAACCTCCTGGATGTACAAAAATCAGAGAAAGCTGCAAAACTGGGAGCTGAACTCCTCAAACACTGATGGGTGGTACTTAAACTAGTCTCCCTATCAGTTACAACCAGATTTCTGGTTCCCCACACCGGTTACCACAAGAAGTCTGCCAAAATAGAAACAGCCCCCTTTATTGCACTCCAGCTCCTCTGGTTCCCACCTAGCCACACAGTCCCTTAAAGAAACAGGCTCTCCTGACCCCAAAGGCCCAGTCACATCATACAGAACAATATAGGTTTGGATCTTACCCAAAATACTACACTGATAGTCAACATTTTAATAACTACAACTAAAGGTTTAATACAAAATGAAAAGAAGCAAAATATGAGAGATGTTAAAGGGTCAAAGTGAATCACATACATACAAATGATTTAAAGTTCATGTAAAGCAGTTTGCAGGCTTGTTCCTCCGGAGTTTGCAGGCTTGTTCCTCTGGTAAACACCCAGCACCAGGGTGGGCCTCAGTCTTTTGTCCAGTCGCAGAGGAATAGTTCCAGAGATGAGTATTGCCTGTAGACTGGGGACTTGAGACAAGATGGAGTTGGGGCTGCTGCCTTTTATCACCTCTGGCCTTCTCCATGCTGTGTGCAGTTCTCTCCAGTCAAAATGGAGTTGAGTCACACGTTCAAGTCCTAGTGGCTCAGCAGGTTTCTCCCTGGGCCCATTGTACCTGGAAGCTTCCTTAATAAGCCATTAAGGAAATAATGGCTGTAGACATCCAGTCTGGGGAGTTTCCCAGAATCATACTGGTTGAAATATAGATAAAAACATATTCCTAACTTCTAATACAGATGCAATTCCTACACATAAACTATATAATAATTCCCAGCAAATTACAACCTTTCTTTTGGTACCAAACATGGCACAGTTCCTATGGATTATTGCCATTCTGAAATATTAATAAGAAATAGTATCATAAATGGTTCCCTAAATCCAGACAGCATGACACAGAGCATAGAACCACAACCCCCTCATTTACAGGTCACTGCCCTAGCCACTTGAGCACACTGCCTTTCAAATGTGAGTGTTCTTGTACTTTCTAATACTGATACACACCTCTGCTCATGGCTTCACTTATGTGGTAACAGATAACTCTAACCCAAGTGTATGGGCTGGTCAGCAAAAAAGAGTGCTTTCTCTAGATTTAACCCTTCACAGGGTTAATACAAAGCTGACTGATTCTGGTGGGGAAAAGAGGTGCGGTGTTTTGTTTTTTACATGCTGATTTAAAAGAAAATTAGGCCTTGTGCATGCTACAAAGTTATTGCGCGGTAAGGCTCCTAACCACGTGATAACAATGTGAACGCACACACACAAATCCTTCTTGTTGCATGGCAACAGCCCTCTTGCTGTGCAACATGTAAACCACCCAGACGAGGGTGATAAGGCTTACCTGTATGTACGCTCCTTGCGCTTTTGACAGCCTCCGGAAATGTCCCAGAGTGCCAATTGAGGCCACTCTGGGTCACCGGAGCTGTCAAATTTGTCAATTTCACTGCTCTAAAAGAGCAGTGAAATTGACAAATAGTGGCTTGAGCCAGACTGTGGCTCAAGCCAGCAGCTGAAGCCCCCGCAGCGGGGACTAAAAGCCAGCCGGCCAGGGGCTGAAGCCCAGTTGGCCTCTGGGGCTCAGCTGCTGCAGCTGAGCCCCGCTGCCCTGGCTCCAGCCGCGGCCAGCTGAGCCCCGGTCCGTGGCGGGGCTCAGCTGATTCGGCCGAGCCCTGGCCGAGGACTGGGGCAGACACTGCCAGCACCGCGAGGCGGCACCAGCCCTGGCCACGGACCAGGGCTCAAGCTGGCACCGGGGCTCAGCTGCCCAGCAGCTGGAGCCCCGCTGTCGTCCTGGGCTCAGTGGGGCTCAGCTGGCCGGCGGCAGCTGAGCCCCACTGAAGCCCGGTGGGGCTCAGCTTCCGTTGGCCAGCGGAGCCTCGCTGAGTCCTGGTCCCTGGTGGGGCTCAGCTGCTGCCGGCCAGCGGAGCCCCGCTGAGACCCGCAGGTTGGAGGCAGGGCTCAGACACCAGGGCTCTGCTGCCGCCAGCCAGCTGAACCCAGCAGAGCTCATTCCCCATCTGGGCTCTGCTGGCCCGCTGAGCCCAGGGATGGGGCTCCGCTGGCTGGCAGCAGCTGAGCCCCAACTGCTGCAAGGGAGCCCCAGTCCAGCTGAGCCCCATAGGCAGGACTGGGGCTCAAGCCAGAAACAGCATTGCTGCCAGCCGAAAGGCTGGCAGTGGCAGTGCATGGTGGGATAGGTACCCACCATGCACTGCTCCTTCTAGCGAAAATTCAAAGGACTGTGTGAACGCTCCTTTTTTTTTTCTAGAAGGAGTGCTGTGTGGACGGGGTAAAGCATTATAATTATAACATTTGCTTGTCCTGCAACAACTTTTATTGCAGGAAAAGTCTATAGTGTGTACATGGCCGTAGACTTTTAAACTCCTGGTGGTAATTAAATTATAAATTGTCCACTCCACAGTAACAGCATTATTGGATAATGTTAATAGTTCAGTTTTTGCTGATTATATTTTAATTTTAATGTTAAGCTTCTTTAAAACTGAATCTCCTTAGGTGAGAAAAAAACATAGGCTCAAAAGGTTGGGGTGGGGCGGGGAGTAGGTATAATGTTTCACAACCTAGAATAAGATTGTGAATTCAGTAAGACTAAAACATTGCTCTAGAGATTTGTGAACTGTTTTCCCCAGCAGATTTGTCCATCCTTGAATTTGAGCTTCTTATATGCCATGCTCTTCCACAAAGGAGCAGGGCTGGATTAAGGGGCTCTGGGCTGCCCACTTTCATGGCCACACGACCCCGGGCCCAGGCCCAGGTCCCTAGCCCCCATTGCAGCAGCCGGCCTGGGGGTGGGATGGTGCTTGGGCACACTGGTCCTGGGGCCACCCAGCAGACCTTCCAGCCATGCGAGGCTGGTGTTCTGCACTGGAAGGGGCCCACCTTGCTGGCACTGCGGGGGCAGGGTCCTGGGGCCAAAGCCTGTGGTATACGGAGCTCCCAGTCCACCTTCTGGTGGCGGTGCTTCAGGGCCAGGAACGCTGTCAGGCCATCATGCTGGGCTGACACATATATCTAACATGACTGATGTCATTTTTCCCTTGGTTCACCCCATGTCTTTAATGTGTTTACATGAAAAAGACTACATGTGTCTATGTCTATATATTTCTTTCCATACAAATTAATAACATTTTTCTTGGCCTTAGGACAGCGAATTCACTTCCATTTACTATCTAATCTATCTATAACGTTCTCATGGTAACATTGGCTGTGGTGTCTTCCCACCCCTTTGCTTCTGAAAGGAAAGATGCTGCCACTGAGAGATTTGATGAGAGGCAAGAGGCAGAATATTTTAAATTCTTTAGGTAACTAAATATTAATCACATGCCCAACTTTAAGCAGAGTAAGTATTCATCGACTTGAATGCTAAGTCAGATGTTTAACATTAGGCACATGCTTAAGTATCTTCCCAATTCAGGATCTGAATCAAGAAATTATTTCAAGTTTTCGAGGTGAAGGTTGAGGAATATTGAAGGTATGAAGAAACATACTGCTCTGCAATTGTCCAAGCTGCATTAGGGAAGTTCTCTTGAGTATGGAAGGAGGCTCAGAGTAGAGTTCAAGATATGGAGCACACACAGTATAATGCCCTGTCAAAAACCCTGGGCCCAGCCCTCTGCCCCTGGCTTCCCTTGACTTCTGTACACTATTTGCCAAATGATAACATGCCAAATTATCAACAAACACAAATCTGTGGGAACACACCATTTAAAATATTGTATTCTTTACCTACATATTTACTCTGCAGGGGCTATCTTGTTGGTCAGATCTAAAGTAACTGATTTGGGGAGTTTAATTCTGCAAGACACATACAGAAAAAATAAATGTTCTTCATATACTCAGGGGCGGAGTTTATAAGAGGCAGGGGGAGGCACTGCCTCCCCTTGATTGGCCACTCTCTGCCTCCCAGCTGACCTGGAGCCACCACCGGAGGGAGGAGCAGGCCCCAACAGGAGCCGGATTAGGCTGGGTGGGAGGGGGGCTGGATTTTTGGAGCTGCCTTCCCCAAGGCATGCTCCAAAATCTGCCCCTGCATATATTGAAAAAATTCTCTCTCTCTCTCTCAATATCTCTCTCTCTTCACACACACATATACTACTGTATAACATAAGAAAAGGGATAATTTTTGTCTGGCTTTCAGGCGCTGGACAGCATGGGCCTGATTTTGCAAACATTTACTCATATGAGTAGTGCTTAAATCAATGGAACTGACATCTGGGTTACAGGACTAGATCATAGACTATAGTTCATTACCCTAATGTTGTCTTGGTTGGCATTTGAACCTTGCTAGTGTCATTTTACTGTTTGACTTTGTCATGGTAGCGCAGGGGCGAAAGTGAGAAGGAATTAGTTTATGGTTGCTGGGTATTGCAGACAATTGATAAAAAATTTTTTTGAGACCACTCAATTGCTTGATGTCTGGGTACATCTAGGAAGAGAGGGAAGTTAATGGTTAGGGCAATAGCCTGGGACTTAGAAGATCTAGGTTCAAGCCCTTACTATGCCACAGACTTTCTATGTCTACAATAGAAAAGCTAAGTTGACTTTTGTTAAGTCGACTTAATTTTTCTAGTGTAGACATAGCCCCTTTTTGACCTTATTAAGTCAACTTAATAAGGTCGATTTAGGCACTAATCCCCATCCACAGTGGCTTAAGTCAACTTAATGAGGTTGATTTAAGCGTTAAGTTGACCTAAAACGAGGTGTTATTAAGTCGACTTAACTTTTCCTTAAGTCAACTTAAGGAAATGCTTAAGTCGATTTAAGAAAGCCCAGTGTGGACATGGAGTAGTTTAGGTCGACTTAAGCCTCTTTAAATCGACCTAACTTGTAAGTGTAGATGCACCCCTAGAACTGGCGACTCTGTGTCTCAGTTCCCCATCTGTAAAACAGGGATAAAAGCACTAACTTACGACATAGGTTTTGTGAGCTAAAATACATTGAAGTGTATGTGATGGATCCCATATACATCTTAGATGGATTGAATGCTTGTGTTGGTCTTAGGTATAATAGGTCATTTTTATTAACTTTATGTGAGTTTATGAAATGTCATTGTATTCATATATTTGAGGCCAGATTTTAAATAAAGCTCAGCTCTAAGCCACACCCAGTGAGAACAACAGAAACTGCTAGCTACTGAGCCCTTTAGAAATTCTGACCAGTGCTGTTTATGTACCTTTGTTTTGTGCCAGAACTAGTTGCATTTCTTCTCCACTTTCTCCTCAAGCAGAAAGCTCTGGAGCACCTGCTTGAGCCACACACCATAATTTTTTAGTGCAGGTGCATGGCGTTAGGGGAAAGCAGCAGGCTTCTCCCTTGCACAGTCATGCCCCACTTGAAGGACAGGCACAGTTGCAGTCTCTGAGCTAAGGGAAGGACTATGCCTTTTATATTCTCTCAGGAATACACAGATTCCACTGACCCATGGAAGAGACCCAACATATAGGGGAAGGTATAATGCCACACCTTAAAAAGAGGGGTGGCAGTGTACATGCTTCCCCAGAACTCCCCAGCACTATCTGTCAGTGCTCCCCTGTGGCTGTGGAGAGTCCCCAGCACAAATCTGTGTCTTAAACAGAGAACCAAGCTCTACTTGAAATCTCATTTATGCCTGGGACATCTAAGTCTTATAATGTATAGACTGAAATTGACTTTGGTTGATCCTCAGTAGAGGGGAAAGCTCATGTCTCAGTCTGAAGTCTGCTAAACTGCTATGCCAGAAACTGCAGCATTATGAGCATTAAATTATAGGATTAATGACAATTGAGGGATTTCCTGTACCATGGGAGGACTTCACTTTTATGTAAACAAAGCACAGATGTGAGTGAGAATTCTAGGGATGTGTGAGAGTCCCACGCCCAGGCAGGCGTGAAGGGTGCCCCCTGCAGGTGCTTCAGGGGAATTAGCAGAGAGGGGGTGGCCCTTTTTCTGTACAGAGTCAATGGCTCCCGACCCCTCAGGCGGGCGGAGCAGGTACAGTACAAAGTCAGTGACCCCAGCCCCCAGGCAGGGCAGGGCAAACACAGTATAAAGTCAGTGGCCCTAGGCCCTCAGGCAGGGCAGGGCAAACAGCACAGAGTCAGTAGGCCTCAGGCCCTTCAGGCAGGGTGAGGCAAACACAGCAACCTCCGGATAGGGTTGCTGAGGTTGGTGTGCGATGGGTGGTTAGGGAAAAGGGGTGAGGGAGGGGGACGCAGGCCCACCCACTCCACTGCATCCCAGCCCAGGGCCCTATTCAGTGGCAGAGGCATCTGCCACTGTGGTCAGCGGGGGTCCGGCCGAAACACACTGACCCTGGGTTGCTCCGCCACTCACTAGGCGGTAGCCAACCGCCCCTGGGCTGCTTCCTCCCACCCTGGGGTTTGGGGTACCTGTGTCCACCGAGTCTTCCTCTGAGTCTGCAGGGTAGGTGGCTCAGGGGATCCCAACCAGCCCCTCGGTGTCCATAGGCGGGAGGTCCGGGAACTCCTGTGGCTCCTCAGCTGAGGGGAGCTCCTCGAGGTCATAGGATCCTCCGGCGGGTGTCGGTTCCTCAGGGTCCTCCGCCGAAGGGAGTTCCTCCAGATCACAGGGGTTCAACGGCAGTTCAGGTTCCTCCGGTTCCTCCAGGGAGAGGGGCTCCACCCTTGGTTCCCAGGGAAGCCAGGCAGGCTTACCCCAGCCTTTCGGTACAGGAATCCCCTCCCAGTCGGTGGGGCCTGGTAGGCTGGGTGGGCCGTACTGCCCCTCAGCCCGGGGTCCCTGCAGTCGGCCTTCCGGCCCGGCCTAGTCCGTGGCCCTTGAGGCAGCACCTCCTGCCTCCATGGCTGCTTCCTCCCCACTGAGCTGTCTGGCTGGGCTTTTATACCGCCCCTTCCTGCCTGGGCCCCGCCCCTCCACTTCCGGGGTGGCCGGCCTGTAGTACGGCTTTCTGGCCAGTGGGGGCTTTCAGGCCTCTCCTCTGACCCTGGCTCAGAGGAAGGCCCGCGTCCTTTTCTACAGGATGGTTTTTGGAAGAGAATGGGGTAGCAATCAAGGATTTTTTTTTTTTGCCAAGTGTTTGCCTCTTGGCTGTTATTTTATTACATTAGTCTATTTTATTATTTTTTTCCGTGCTTTTTTTGTTCATGTATGTGCAGCTTATATCTTTGTTTTAAAACCAGTAAAGACATAATGGGAAAAAAAAAAAGACTGACATTCAAAAGTATTTTTTCCTGTACTGATCTGTTTGATTGAACCTTCCATGGCAAAGGACCCCACAAAATAAACAGAGCTGTCCCGTGGGGTGAGCGGGGCCCGGGGCCAATTGACCAAAGCGGGGCCCCACCCTCCATGCTGGAGGGGAGCCTGGCGCCCGCTCCGCCATCCAGGAAGCCGGCCCTGGGCGGGGCGACCATGGGAGGAGGGGCTGCGGCGTGCGTGCAGGCCCCGCACTGCCCCGCTGGGAGCAGGACAGCACGGGGCCCATGTACCCGCGGGGCCCGGGGCAATCACCCCGTTCACCCCCCCCCCCCCCCCAGGGACGGCCCTGAAAATAAACAAACACATCTGAAGCCATTGTGGATCTGGTTTTTTCTTAGTTAAACATGCTTTTAATATATATTTAAACAAAGAGCAGATAACATCAAAACACTTATTACCTCTTGAATCAGGCACTATTCTTACAATTCACTTTACGTACAAAAGCAAATCATTATAAGCTCCTTCGATCAAGGATTGTGCCTACTTTTATTATTATTTATATTGTGGTTCTTCCTAGAGGTCCCAATCATGGATTGGGGACTCATTGTGCCAGGGCTGTACAAATACTCAAAGTGATAGTTCCTGCCCTGATGATTTTACAATCTTAGTTTGGACAGTGTACTGAGGACACTGCTGCTAATGGAAACAAATTAATAATAATAAATGGGTCAATCTATTGATTACAAAAAGGAGTTTAGTCTAAGCAAAACAGGATTAGACACGCAATTATTTAAGGCTTTTAAAAATACTGTTATGTTCATTTGGATATTTGTTTTCTTTTTTTCTCCATATTGGTTCTCCTTCTTGTTGGCGCTCTTTGGTTACCGCTTTCCTCTGATTGGGCAAGCTTAGAAAAGATCCACCCAACAACAGGGATAAGGGCAGGCAATTTAGAGGGAGGGATGAAAGGGTCACATGACCTCAGGGGAAATTTGCTGTGTGACAGAAAAGGTATTTAAGGACCCTGCACAGTACACAGAAGTGAATGGTGTCTCTCCTAATGGCAGCCATTGCTTGCATTCAGTTCCATCAGAAGAAGTTCAGATAGTACCTGTTCCTGACACTTATCTCATTCCTTTCACACTCACTGCCATCCTCATTGTTGTCCTCACTGTGGTTCCTGTTGTCAATCTCCCAGTGTCTTATGTCCTGTCGGTCTCATGGTCCTGTTTGTTCCCCAACTTCGTTTTGGCTCCTTATGATTTCTGTGAAAGAGGGTGAAAGGGAGTGTTTAATTCTTATCTTTGTAACTTACATCTTGTTAATTTGGGGTCTAGGCTTCATGCATTTTGGATGTTAACCACTCATAAATAAAGCCTTGTTTGTTTATGCATTAATCATCTCCTGTGTGTTACTAATTAAGTGATTACCAAAAAGTGATAGATACTTTATCAAGGGATAGAACTTGGGGAAGGGCCCTTTATAAAGATTGCACACCTCTTTAGTATAGAATTCTGGTAACAATACAAGCCTAGAAATGTACTGTAAGAGATTTTCATTATATCACTAAACATTCGTAAGATATGGAAATAAATGAACAAAGAAGGAATTCCTCCAAAACATCAGTTTTTTTATTAATGATTAATGACTGATTATTACTATTTCAGAATTTTGTGCTTTCAGTGGAGTTGCAGCAACAGTATTATTTTCTGAGGGTTCGAGGGAGAGCTGTAATGATCAAAGTTATATCTGCAGAGGGCACTGTTTGCCTTACTTTCTCTCAGAAATTTGGTATTGATCAGTGGGAACTGTAGTTGTTAGCATAATTTCCTTAATATTTACAACAAAATTTGATATAGCCTTACAAATATGCTTTATTTCACTAAGATTTTCATCAGGAGAGAAACGAAGCTTTGAAACTTGGTTTGTTGCCAAACAATAGTTTAAATGACATACTTAATATAAAAATACAGTGTCAGAGCCACCGGGGGTGTAAATCAGTATAGCACCATTGACTTCAGTGCACCATGCCAATTTACAACAGCTGAGAATTTGACCCCTTTTATTTAATAAGCAATACTTGTTGTAAAACGTGGTCAGGATTGTGCCCAGCTCTGTGCATGCTCATAGAACAGGAAAGGTCATAGGGAACCTCCTTTTCTTGTTTTCCATGCAAGGGATGGGCCCAATTCAACAGTTGTGTTCCCCGGAGCACACAAGGCAGATTCTGCTCTCTCGTTGATTTGTGATTTACTACTGGTGCAAAGCAGGCCTACAGCCAGCATAGCTAGTTACAGGAGCATCTCCCTTCTGCAGGGGGGGGGGGGGGATCCTTCAGTATCAGAGGCTGGGACATGGATGGTTGAAGGCACTTGTTTCCCTATCCTGTTGGCAGCTGGTGCTAGCCACAGACATCCTAAAGCTCCTCCAGTTTACTCACGTGGACTGGCCTTTTGCATAAGTGGTCATCAATAACGACTAGGGGGCACCATGGTGGTTAAAAGTAGTTTTGAACCCTTGCCTCCTCAGTTAGCTGTGGCCAAGGAGATCACAGTGTGAGGATTTGGGCCTAGATGAGTCTTGTGCCAGCACCAGAGTGGACAGGGAAGAAGAAAGGCTGGGTCATGGCCCTGTCCCATCTGATAGAGTTGCCCATATGCCTAAGGACATAGACACTGCACCTTCTGTTTTGGCACTGCACTCCCTAGGGCTTTGGGCCTGATCTTTGGGTTGCTATTTTTCTAATTGCTAGTAACTGGAATCCTAAATCCCTGCCCCTCCTCTTCTCAAGGCCCTGCCTTTGCTCCACCTCTTCCCCCGAGACCTCACCCCTGTTGATCATTCCTCTGTTTCCCTCCTTCCTGTTGCTCCTGGATTGTCTCAAGGAGCCTGCTTGCAAGGAGGAGGCGGCCCTGGCTGAACATGGGGCTGGTGTGAGTTAGTGACAGCACCTCCCACTGCCCCACACTAACTGGGCTTTGGGTTCAGGTGCCATTTAGAGATGCCAAGGCCTGAAAACTGAACACCTGGCTACCCAACAACCCTAAATGGCACCCGGACAAAGAAGTCAAAGACCAGATTGGCGGGGTAAAAATCGAAGCATTGACAACCCTAATTAATTCCTAATGACTTCAGTAGCAGGAGTGGGCTCTCAGCCCCTGGCAGGACTGGGCTCTGTGTCTGCTTCAAGCCTAATGCCTGTCTTTTTTCCCTGGTTTGTGACAAGGGGGAGATTTGTGAGGCTAGCAGGGGCTTATAATTTTGGTTCCTTCTGGCTGTGGCCTGGGAACTGTTGTCTAGGGAGTGGCTGAGAAAATCTGTTTATTTATCTGTATAATGGAATACTTTTGAACGATTATTCAGGTAGCCCAGAGACTGAGTTGGTGCTTTATTTAATAACACCAATAGAAATTAAGAGAGAAATAAAAATATGGGTGGGGTTGTGTATTAGATACAATAGAACCCCATGGCTCTGATTTAGAAACATGCTTAGCACCCATACACATCAGTGGGATATAAGAGCATGCTTAATGTCCTGTCTGGAATAGGAATGTTTTCCTGGAATGCCACTTAGGTGAGTAAAATACTTCGAGAAAAATTTATAACACACCACATTTTGAGACAGCGTTAGCAATGAAGTACTGCAGAACTTCAGAGTTACAACAGAGTTATAAACTGATTGGTCAACCACACACCTCATTTGGAAATGGAGGTATGCAATAAGAAACAGCAGAGACACACAATTTAAAAAGCAGACAATATGAGTACTGTGTTAAACACAAACTACTTAAAAAAGGGAAAGCTTTAAAAGAAAGATTTGAAAAGGCAACTGTTTCTGTGCTTAACAAACAAGGAATCCTGTGGCACTTTAAAGACTAACAAATGTATTTATCAATGGTTAAAAGCAGCATTTTTCTTCTGCATAGTGAAGTTGCAAAGCTCTATTAAGTCAATGTTCTTCTGAAAGATAAACTTTTGAAAGAACACCCATAATGTTTTGTTCAGAGTTACAAACATTTCAGAGATACGAACAACTGCCATTCCTGAGTAGTTCTGAGATTCTACTGAAATGGCAAATATTTTAACTACACATTAAAAATCCTTACAAATCTGATCTAAAATAAGCCTAAAAACCTAAAATGATTCATTTATAATTTTTTTAAAAATGTATTTTCCATTTACTTGAGACCATTTCTATTCATTTTATTTTTATCAGTGTTTTTACGAGATGACTGTTCCCATTGAGAGTAATAAATCCTATTCCTAGTGGTCTGTGCTTTCTTTAGGTAGATCTCAGTGTTTGAAGTGAGATGCTGAAAACAAGCATATCTTAACTGACAGTCAGATCCACATCAGTTAAAAGTATTGATACAATACATATACACCAAATATCATGGGAGATTTCTATAATGTTCCATTTCCTCTGGTTTACACATTCCTCTTTTTATGTGCACTAGAAATGACCATTTAAATGGTCATACATAATGTACATAGGAAGAATGGAGAACTCTTTTTTCCCATTTAAAGTATACACACTTGACATTCATCAAATCAAGCCCCCTTTTCTATTTCCAACTGGTCACACAAAACAAGACACCACGAGTGAAAAAGGGGGAGACCCTCACTAACCCAATATGTAGAACAGGGACAGTACAGTCTTTAAAATCTGCTTCATAGGACAATTATTTCCAGAGCTGCTGTGGGTTCTACATAAGATGAGGCACATCTTATTATAAGTATGAACTCTGCATACTGCAACTTAACTCCTTATCATCCTGCAGGAGGGTGATATTTATATGAAATTGACATTTTTTACCTTTATTTAAAACCCCAAAACATTCACTTAGGGTCCAGTCCTATGAATCAATAGAAAGACTTCCACTGATTTAGGAAGAGTGCAGGCAGACTTTGAAAGAACACATAATGATAAAAGATACAATATTTTAAAAATTGGTTCACATTCAGTTAAGCAGTCAATGACAGGAGAGTCCTTGTACTGAACTACATCTAAACTTCCTGTGTATTAACCAGTAACTACAGGAGGCAAAAGATGCAAGGTCTTGTGGTTGAACTGAAAGTTAGTTTGTTTTATTTTTGCTTCTGCTGCTGATTCAGTGTCTGACGTTGGGCAAGTCCCACTGTTTGGTACCCACTTAGTCATGTCTATTATTATCTATCTGATCTTGAAGATGATCCCAGCCCTCTATTACAATGTGCCAAACAAACAACAGATTTTGCTCCAGCCTAAAAGCATGGGTTCATCTAGGACAATAGGATACAGTAACAGAACCAACACAGACTGACTTGTGGGCTTTAAAACAAAAACATTTAATGGAGCAGGTGACTCTGCAGAAATTTTTGGAAGGAATAGCGGGAGGATGTATGGGGAGCACACATCAGGAAATGGTTCTAAGCAAAAGCGTCCTCCACAGCACCAATGGCTGTGAGACGCTTTCAAGAGGCCCAGAGAAACTACTTTTTAATGAAATGTTTTGTTTACTCTAGGGGGTCACTACTAATTGCATCTTGGAAAAGCCATTAATTTCACTGGATTAAATTGAACAACAATGTTAATTGAATGAAAACCTAGCCAGGGCAGCATGCAAATTATATTTTACTTCCATTTCTTCTAGCTCTGTGATAGTTAATGTAACTAACAAAACCTTACTAAAGTTTCAGTACTAAATATCGTAGTAAAGCTGCTACATTTAGTTAAGTCATTTTCTGTTGAGCTGAAGGATACATCATACCTGAATCTCAATTCCATGGTGCTAGTCTGATTTGACACTTTATTGAGTGATGTTAGTACAGTTCCCTGAATTTGTCCTTCCTGCTTGCAAATCACTCCTGCATCTCTGTGAAAAGAGTCCTCTCTGTTTCCTAAAAACAGAAGGAGAAAGAAAACTGCTTCTTGAGATAGGCACAACTCACCTCACTCTGCTATACCTACCTATTAGCAGATTGACTTTGATTGCATGCTTCCTTGCAGAGTCACCTAGCCTGCAGGCAGAGCCAGGAAACCTTACAACTTAAAGTACAACCTACAATTCCCACACAGTTTTCAATACAGGAGGGCTGCCAAGAATCGTGGGGCGCATGTTTTGTTTCTGAAAACCACATTTCAGTGTTTCAGAAACAAAGTATTTCAGGATTTCAGTTTTACCCAAAACATATATGTTTTTGGCTTTTTTGTCCTGATTCAAAAAGAAAAATATTCCCAGAACTAAAATTTGATTTCCTAACCAACTCTACTAATGACTGAAATTATCCCTGGTTTAACTTTTTACTTCTTTCTGATATACCTTCTGTTAGGAATTTCACCTGATGCAAACTTGTCTTTCTGCTCTCTATCTTTAAGTTACACCCACTTATTAGTGTTTAATCATCATAGACCACCATTTATATCAGCCCTGAATTTGACCCCTTTAAACTTACTCTAGACTCACAACAGTGTGAATTTTGATATTTCAGCCACCAAATGATTTTTTATGGTTTAGATTATGATTACAAAGTCACTTATCTTCCAGAATGAGAACTTTAAATACAACATTGCTCCTACTGTTGTAACAACTTCAGCATATATTTTCCTCGATGAGGCCTTGTCTGATGTTTAAGTATCTTGTATGTGTAGTTACCTAAAGAGCTTACTAACACAAGCCCATGTTTGCAAATCAAAGTTCTGAAGACAAAGGAAAACTGATTCACTCTGTCAATATAATTTATCCATTGTTCAAGTTCAGCAGAAATGCAAAATGGCTGACTGTTGTTACAGCTGACTTTGCTAATAAGCAAACAACAGAGAACAGGAAAAAGAAATTAAAACTCCCTACTTTGATGTTCCCCAGCCCTTTGCAGCCCACTGCCTTCTCATTCACCTTTGTTAGCAAGCCAAGTTGCATGGGTTAAAAAGGCCACAATAATGGAGAGCTCTCTTTTGCTCTTGCAAACACTCCCACCACGTTCTCTCAGCTTCCATTCAGCTACTTACTTCCTGTGTATAGGCCACCACATGCAGGATATAGAATTGGGGCCGTGCTAGGGATATGTAAGCCAAGCTTTTACTCATGTCGCCATCTCAGTAATCAAGGCATTGGGATTTGGTGAAGTGGTGGTAAACCACATTTTCCTTTATTTAAGCAGGAAGAATATGGTAGGAGTGAGAATGGTGGGAGCTATAGAAAAGAAGGGCGAGTGTGAGAGCTTGATTAGGTGGAATAGTGGGAGCCTCACGAGAAGAGCTTAAGCAGGAGCCTCCAGGTAGGGGCAGGGTAGTGACACAATAAACTGAGACCACCTCGAAGCAATGCAGCCCCTCCAGAATTACATTAAACTGTCACTGTGGACACTTCTGGAGTCTGAGCACCTTATACCAGTATCTTGGGGATACTGCAATTATGCTTCTTTGCTTTCTGTCACTCAGCTTAGATTAGAACTTAGACTATGTCTCACCCTTTCCCTACCCTTTGTCCTTGCTGGGCAATGATTATACACTAATAGTTCCATGGGTAACATTCAGATTATATCATGCCATGAAGTTTTGGATAAGTCATGTGCCTCAGTTTACCCAGCTAACACTATTACAACAGCATGCAGAGTGGTGTTTGGCTTAATTACTGTTTGTCCAGGCCATCAAAATCCTTACTTAACGAATTCATAGCTACAGACAATCACAGTCATCATCTCATCTGGGCAGATGCAACATAAGTTTAAAAGGCAGAATCTTTAGCTCTAAAACCCAATGAGAATCTCAAGGAGCTGTAATAGAAGAAGTGTGAGGACTTATATTCTCTGTAGACCTCCACCTTGAAAGCAACATGTTCACACATACAACCATGTCTGATTTCCCAGTCAGTAGTGGAAACTCATGTATTAGCCAGCACATTATGTTCAGATGAACGGCGTGCCATAAGCTGACCTAAAGGCCACAGAAGTCAAAGGGTATGTCTACACTGGCAATTTAGGTCGACTTAAGTAGCCTTAAATTGACCTAAATTACTCCCCGTCCACACTGGACTTTCATTAAGTCGACTTAAGAAATTCCTTAAGTTGACTTAATGAAAGCTTAGGTCGACTTAGTAAGAACCGCCGGTTAGGTTGACCTAACCCTTAAGTTGACTCCTTAGGTCGACTTAAGCACAGTGTGGACATGACTTAACCCTTAAGGTGACTTTATTAAGTCAATTTAAGGGCAGTTAGCTCAACTTACTAAGTCCCCGTTCAGGGTAACCACTTTGTTAAGTCGACTTAATAACAAAGTTGACCTAACTTTTTCTAGTGTAGACATAGTCAATAGGTGTGTGTCTACAAAGCTGCTGGTAGACAGCCTCCCAGCGAGGGTCAACAGACGTGCTAGTGGGGCTCAGGCTACTGTGTTAAGAACAGCTGTGTGGACATTGCATTAATGATCAGGCTCAGGCTGTGAAACCCAGGGAACGGGGATAAGCCGCAGAAGCTGCAGTCTAAGCTGGAGTCCAAACATCCACACTGCTATTCTGAAGGCTGTGGGACTCGCCTTCAGAGCTGTGTAGACACCCCAGGAGTCCTTCCACTGATCTCAGAGGACATTGGACCAGGCCCTAAAAGAACAATATTATTATCATTGTCATCATACAGAGCTTTCAGTTTTGCTACAAGAAAAGTAGTACGTTGGAGAATCCTTGAAAATGCACTGAGTGACAAGAGAGAAACATTTTCTCAGTTTTGAATGGACAAAAATAAATAAATAAAAATAATTAAGAACAAAGTGTCTTTCACCTGCCAACTAACACCTCCTTCAAGCAGGTATAGAATCCTATTTAAAGTAAAATAGAGTTTGATTTTTCTTTTGGTTGTTTAATCAATGTAGAACTCTTTTTACAATAAAGCATGTTGGGATTATATTTTATAATAACCATTTTTGTAGTTTCTTTTACAATTTTTTCAATTTTATATTCTGCCAAATAAATTTTCAAAAGAACAACAGTGAGAAATCAAAGAGCATCCACCCACACTGTTTCCATCTACACATACATTGTCAGCATCCCCATCCCCAAGTATTGAAAAGTCGACTTAACTTTTCTAGTGTAGACATAGCCAATGATTCCAATCCACACTTCTTTATATGACAGGACAAGTGTGGTTCAAGAATAAAAAAAGTCAAACAGACTCAGTCAAGTGAAGTATCTCATTCAACTCCACTGGAAATGAGAGACATACATAAAGACTCATACACACATATGGTGACAGGAAAACAAATGACAGCTAGACAGAGTGGGTTCAGGAGGAGTGCCATCTACTGAATCACCAAGGGTGTGTCTACACTTGTAAATTAAGTCGACTTAAGCTTGTTTAAGTAGACTTAATTTACTCTGCGTCTACACTACACTTTCCTTAAGTCGACTTAAGCAGCTGCTTTAGAAAGTCGACTTAAGCCAGTGTAGACGTGGAGTAGCCCTAAGTCAACTCTAAGTCGACTTAGGGGCCTCCAGGGCTTCCCCACTGCCCTACCTGCCAGGGTGGCTGGCACAGCCACAGCCTGGCATGCCCCCCCACAGGGCAGGGCAGAGCCCTGCCCACCCTGCCCCAGGCTCTGCCAGGGTCCCTGTCCCCCTTTGCCCCATTGTACCCAGGTACAATGGGGCAAAGGCTGAGCCCCCTGACACTTGGCAAGGGGTGCCCCCCCCGCCACCGTGGATCTGTCCCAGGTCCACCTAGCCCCTACAAGTCAACCTAGGCATCCAGTGTGGATGCTCTAGGTCGACTTTGTAGGGTCCCCCCTAAGTCGACTTAAAATTTAAGTGTGGGCATGCTAAGTCAACTTAAATTAACAAGTGTAGACATAGCCCAAGAGAGTTTCCTACAGGCAGTATTCAGCATGGCAAGTATTCAAAAGTCTTGAGTCAGGTCTCAAAAAATTCAGAGGTTAAAAATCGTGAGGTTTTTAAAATAAAATTGGGGTGCTTTTATGTGCCTTCAGGTATCAGAGCTTGAGGATACAATGCCTTCATGCCTTCAAGCTTTTCTCTGCAATTAGAAGTGAAGATGAAGTGCTTGTGTGCACTTGAAGTGCGACAGAGGCACAACTAACTGCCCCTGTGCTGCTGTAGTGCTTCAGGCTAGATAGTACCTACGTCAGTGAGAGGGGTTCTCCCTCAGCATAGGTAATCCATCTCCCCCGGGGGCAGTAGTTGGGTCAACAGAAGAATTCTTCCATAGAGCTAGCACTGTCTGCACTTTTCACACTTCTTTTGTGTGATGTAATTAAGCTGACAATTTTCTAGTCAAACTGAGGTTTATGATTCTCACTCTATTCTTGATTCCAGCAACTGCGGCTTATAAAAAACACCACCACCACCAAATACTACAGAGTCCTGTGGCGCTTTTAAAGACTAACCGATTTATTTATCGCATGAGCTTTCGTGGGAGAAAATCCCACTTCGTCAGACGCTTTGAAGATGGGAAAGTTAGAGAATGGGAGGAAATTAAATGCAGGGGAGTGTGTGACATAGGATCAAGTCAGGCTGTAACAGCAAATCAAAATAGGTGACCTGATCCTATGTCATACACTCCCCTGCATTTAATTTCCTCCCATTCTGTAACTTTCCCATCCTCAAAGCGTCTGACGAAGTGGGATTTTCTCCCACGAGAGCTCATGCGATAAATAAATCTGTTAGTCTTTAAAAGTGCCACAGGACTCTGTTGTCTTTCTACAATAGACTAACACGGCTACCCCTTTGGAATTTGACCACCAAATACTGTGAGACTTGTGAGAATTTGGCCACACTGACTACAGGAGTTTCCTAGAGATCTGTCTTCCAACTAATTCTTAAATACATATCGTTTAAGGCCAGAAGAGACCATTAGGCTCTGGTCTTGTGACTGTCACAGCCATTACATTTCACATTATTACCCCTGTATTGAGGCCCATAATGTGTGTTTGATTAAATTACATCTTCCAGAAAGTCATTCAATCTTGAAGACTTCTAGGGATGGCAACTCTACATTGCCATTAGTAGTTTGTTCCAATGTTTAATAACCCTCCCTGTTAAAAATGTGAGCCTGATTTCTAATGTGAATTTATTTGGCTTCATCTTCCATCTATTGTTTCTTATTATATTTTTCTCCATTAGATCAAAGAGTCCATTAGTACCCCACATCTTATCACACTTCAGGTATGCTATAATCAAGGCTCTTCTCAACCTTGTTTTTTGATAAAATAAATAGATTAACCTTTTAAAGTCTTTCATTCTAAGGCATTTTCACCAGCCTTTAAAATATTTTGGTGATTCTTTTCTGCATCCTCTTCATTTTTTCAACACCCTTTAAAAATGTGGATACCAGAAATAGATGCACTATTCTAATATCAATCTCACCAATGTCACATCTTTAAATCATGAACTGAGGACTTCAGTAACTCAGCCAGAGAGGTTCTGGGTCTATTACAGGATTGGGTGGGTGAGGGTCCAGGGCCTGCAATATACAGGAGGTCAGAGAGACTAGTGATCATGATGGTCCCTTTTGACCTTAAACTAAAAAATCACCTCTATTCTCCAAGGATAGATTAAGGAGCCCTGGGCTGCCCATTTTTGTGCCTCCCCTCCCCAGGGTAGGCAGCTCTGGGCCCACCCAGGCCTTGATCCAGCCCTGCTCTCCTTCCCCCAACCCTGTCCCCCCCAGCCCTGCCACTCTTCCTTTGGCCCTAGCCCCTGAGCTCTTCCCCTGGTGTTCCCTGGCCCTTATACCCCATATCCCTTCCCCTGCCTCCCCTGCCCCCCAGCCCAGCGCACCTCACCCTCAGTCCCTCATCTTTCCCTGCCCCCTTGCCCCACGCACCTTTCCCTGCCACCCTAGCCCGGCGCCCCTTTCCCTGACCCCCAGCTCCTGCATATCTCCTCAGTCCCAAGTCCCTTCCCCTGTCCCCCTGGCCTGCGCTCAGCTCTCAAGGACCCCCTTGCCCAGCCCAATGCATTACTTATCTTTGCTGGAGCTCAATGGGGAGCTGCCAGATGCCTAACCTACTCCCTGTCACAGGCAGCGTTTACATCTTCTGCCCTGCTCTGCCCTGGGCCTGGGAGTGCACCAGGGCAGGAGATTTAAAAAGGCTCTGTCAGTCTCAGCTCCCAGGAGCGGCTAGGGCACTGCACAATATATTTTCATTTCCAGGTGCCAGCCTGAGTGAGGCTGGATTTTGGAGGGGCCACAAAGCCCCCCTTTAGGCCGGGGCCCTGGGCTGTAGCCATTAAAGCCCCTGCGTTAATCTGGCCCTGCTGTACTCCTATTCACTACTCCTATATCTATACATCCCAGGACTGCTTTATTGTTTTTTGTCCCCACATTGCATTAGGAGCTCATGTTCAGTTGTTTTTTCACGATGACCCCTAAGGCCTATGCAAGGTTCCTGCTTTCCAGGACACTGTCCCTCACTCTGTAGGTATGGCCTCTGTTCCTTCTTCCTACACATATTACTTTGCATTTGGTTGTATTAAAATTAGAGTGACCAGATAGCAAGTGTAAAAAATTGAGAGGGGAGTGGAGGTGTCTATATAAAACAAAGCACCATATATTGGGACTGTCCCTATAAAACTGGGACATCTGGTAACCCTAATTAAAACTAAGTGCTAGGGTGGCTGCTGCTTAGTGTGGAAACAATGAGATCATAGGCCATGCAGGTATGACTGGAGATCAGAAAGCAGCATGTCTGTACTCTGTGCTTGAATAGAGCATTATAATGATCTATAATATTACCTATTAATCTGACTTCCAAAAATATCTCGTTTCTTCTGTACTGAAATGCTCATGGAGGTTCACAAGAGATATTTTAGTCTCCTTCACCATTCAAGTCAATGAGAGTTTTGCCACTAACTTCACTGGGGCCTGGACTTCATCTAGATGGTACGTTGTGTGTCACTGACTCTTCACATTGTTTAACACAACATAAAGGTGTTTGAGCCCATAGAGAATATTTATTAGTAATGATCTAAAAAGTTACACTTTTTAAAATGATTATGAGAATTGGGCGCCTGTCAGTTCTGTCTGAAGTCCTATACACAGAGCAAGTGTAGGAGAATTTGTTTCAGGGATGGGCTGCAATAACGGAGCAAGTGAGAGAGCAGGGTCGCTTCCCATAAGTCTTGTCGGTTCCACAATTTGTGCGAGAGAGCGAGAAAGAGAGTGACAGAGTGCATGTTCACCATCAGTTTGGTTTAAACCGCCTACAGGGAAGGACTTAGGTTTGCGGGCACCATTAAGGAAGTGTATTTTAAAAGAGGACCAGAAAAAATGGACTGGATCTTTATAAATATATAGGTGACATTTTCAAAAATTACAAGTGATTTTGGTGTCTCCATTTTTGGTTACTGAACTTGAGACACCTGATAGGGGTCTAATTTTTAGAGTGTGCTGGGCACCTGATCTCTGAAAACTGGGCTCCTTTTAAAATTATTTCAAGTCGAACACTTGGAAACGGAGGCTTCCCAAATTACTAATCACTGTGCGAAATGTCGGTAAGATCTACCAAACTGTAACAGAATTATAAACTAGGAACTTGTAGCGATTTTTTGTTTGGTTGGTTGGTAGGTTTTTTTGTTTGTTAGTAAATAGCAACTGAGATTTAAACAACTATGTTTAAGTTCATAGTGGTTTTCTTTCTTTTCTTCTTGGTGTCTCAGTAACCTGCTGACTCTGAGATATTTTGTGTGGTGTTTACTTTTGGTTAACCTTTTTTTCCTTTTTGCATAAGCAATGAGGATAAATACAGGAAAATATGCAAATAGGGATACTAAGGTGTCCTTTGCACACTGTTCAACTCAGTGTTAGCCAATTGTATACATTCTTGGACTTTTAAAAAAAACTAACCTAATTAGTTCATCTATTCTGTGTGCAGTGAGCATTTGAAGCAATATTTAATGAATGTGTGATTGGCTCCAACTCTGTAAATACAAATGAAAGGCAATAGCCAGCACAGCTTTCGCTTGTGAAGTCTCCCTGATTTAAAACATGGCTGTTTGGCATTAACGACCTCATTGACCTTTCCCCCTCCTTTTGGATAGCAAAATCCTCCACAAGGCAGCAAATGACTTTCAGATCCAAACACCTTGCATATGAAATGGCAGCCTCATGACCAAAAAAAGTAACTAAAGCCCTTTCTTCTCCTACCCCCAAAAATCTTCTTTTGAAGCGAAAAAGCAGTCTGGAGAAAATGAAGAGAGACTGCAATGAGCACTGTTTCTAGTTTTAAAAACATATATATGTAAAACATATATATACACATATATAAAAACCTGTATGTAAAATTGCAATTTTAGATCCTTTTCTAATTTTAATTATTAGAAATAAATGCCTCTTCCCACTCTTTTCCAGCAGTATATTTGAATTCATAATAGCATGTTGCCATGGCAAAAACTATAATCCTTTACTTCTTTGATGAAAACATGTCCTTATAGGAATATAAGGGAAAAAAAGAAAATGTATCCAGTGGCATTCAGTCCCATTGCTTTGATGACTATAGCTGTACAAGTGCTCTAGAAAATAAAATGGGTTTATTCACTGAAGGTATACAATCACAAAGGCATGCAAGAGAAATGTCAGTGCTGCTCATGGAGGCTGAGGCCTAGAGTTGCAGGTCCCAGTACTCTGAGTGTTTCATCTCAATGACACTTATGAAGTGAATCTTGTGTGGAGTACATTGAGGTGGAATGTCCTTGTGAGGCTGACAAAAGAGGGTTGGATATGTCAAATGGAATCAGGCTTAAAGAGGCTGGAGGAGCTGTCTATTGTCTCCAGCTCGTGCTATTAAATGTGGGATTAAAGAGGAAACAGCCCGCTGGCTCATTGGGCCCATTCAGGAGAAGCTTGTTCCGAAAAATATTGAAGGGGTGGCTTCTATTCAAAACCACAGCTGACACTACCAACCAGACAAAGGGACTTTACAGGGTTAATTAAAACCAGGTAATGGAAGGAATCAAGTACTGACACTTCACAAATGCCACAGTGGATCCAATGCAAGAGAAAAGACATATGGTAGGAAGAGCAACCTCCCTGCTGCCTCCCACTCTCTTATGTACAACCAGTGATTGACACTTGATTATTTTTCTGTGGAAACTGAACATTAGCAGTTGGTTTCTATTCTTCTGTCATGAAACATGAGCAAGATTGGTTAGCAAACAATGTCCCCAAGATCATCAGTCCATGTAACCCTACTAGAATTCCAGAGTTTACATGATTCTGTAGATGTTGGTTAAATAGTTGACTTTTGGTGTGCCACTCGCTATTTCTCTTTGGTTTATAAAATTCATTGACCAAAAAATTCTCTTATTGGACTGTACGCCTTCGGCATGCAATGCTCTCTAGGCACAGTGATTTAGCAGATCTATCTGTACTGCGCCTATAATTGGAAAGACAACTAGAAAACACTTTGGTATATTTCAGGGCAGACTAAGCCCCCAGTGTCTGTTGCCATAACCCAAGGCAGAGGGCACCTGGTGGCAGCAAGTTTGCCTAGAAAACACAGCAGTCGTCCATGGAGTCCACAACCATCTCTCTGTCAAGGGGTCAAGCAGCTAACTAACCTTCTTCCCAAATGGGCAGTACTGGCTGGGGAAAGGGTGTAGCCCAGGCTAAGGGGTTCTCTGTATGGAAAGTTATGCTGGTATAAGGTAGGCTGTACATTTAAATCACAACTACAGCAATTCCCCAGGTAGGCACTCTTAGGCCTGATCTACACCAGCATTGGCATTGACAGGAGATACACAAGCTACATACTGAAACTTGCATATCTCCTGTTGACTTGCTAACTAGTGCTTAGAGAAGATGCAACCTATGCCATTCTCCAGTTGGTATAGCTACTCCGCCTCCTTCGAGGTGATAGCTATATTGATAGCATTGTCTACCTTGAGGGTTAGGTCACTCAGGTGTATGGATTTTTCACGTCCTTGAACACCGTAGTTATACCAACATAAGTGGTAGTGTAGACCAAGCCTTACTCCGAAGAAGAGGCGTTTTTCAGGTTTAGTTTATATCACTTTGGAAACATAAAGATAAACCAGAAAAAGTCACTTTTGTTCCTAAATAAAAGTGTCCATCCAGGGAGTTACAGTAGTCTAACCACCTTGATTTAATTATACCTGTATAATTATACCAATATAGCTTCCGTGTAGACAAGCCCCAATTCAGCACATTTCTGGGTAATTTCTGCCAGCTGAACTCCTCAGGAGTCTGATTGGAGGTTAAAGCTGTTTCATCTCAATGGACTCAGTCTGTGCAGGTAGAAGGGAGGTACAGACATCACCAATATTGTGTAGCTGATTTTGCTGATTCAGAGGCCACAATTTATACCCATCCTCTGAGGCCACAGATGGGTAAATCAAATCCCTGAGCTGTAGAAATTTTATAAATTTTCCCCAATTGTAAAATCGTGTTACTAGCACCCCCGCACTTAAAGGGTATTGTAAATTACAAACTGTGAGACACTCAGATACTATGGTAACGGGGGCATAGATAGATAGATAGATAGATAGATAGATAGATAGATAGATAGATAGATAGATAGATAGATA
>ML685813.1:2174830-2335403 GCA_007922175.1 Pelusios castaneus | reverse complement strand
ATAGATAGATAGATAGATAGATAGATAGATAGATAGATAGATAGATAAAAGTTATTTGTTTTCTTTATTTGAAATTATTTGAACACATTTCAGACAAATGTCAAGACATCCTTTGACCCATTAGTACACCTGAAGAGAGGTTTGGTTCAGATGAAGGTTGAAGCAGTTTTAATTTTCTCCCATCCCTATGAACAAACCAATTAATAATACACCAGAATTCATAATCCACCTTGATCCAAATGGCCAGGGTATTCATATTTCATTCTGATTAACTAGTATTGTTTAAATATTGTTTCCTGTGCTAGGCATTTTACAGAACATAGAAAATACATATTCCTGCCCCAAACCATCTAGGAACCATTTTCTGCCCCATGCTAATATCTCTGATTACCCTTGCATAGGAGTATTCCCGGGGTGTAAAAATGGCATAACGAGAATATGTGTTTGCAGTTGCCTGATTTACGGTGGCCAAAAAATGGGGTTAGAAGGTGCAGCCGGTGTACTCAGCTCTGGAGCCATATCCTACTGATGTTAACAAGGGCACAGACAAGTTAAAAAGAAATCAAGTTGACTCTTGTGATTTCTTTTTTTGGCAATGTGCACAAGGTAATAATAACATTGAAATGAAAGCTAAAAAGGGGGTCTTGGAGCGAGGTGGGCTCTATTTGCATGGTAGTGCTTTTTAACTGCTTTAAAATTGACATCTGCAATTTTAAATTGAAAAAAAGATTATTTATACCAGATTTAACCTAAAGTGCAATATTACTGTAGATTAATAAAAGGAGGCAAAAGGAGGCATTATAGAAAAATCTAGAGACTCACACTGTATATAGACAAGTTCCAAAGGGGTAGCCATGTTAGTCTAGTTCAGCAAAATAAACAAGAAGTCCTGTGGCACTTTTAAAGACTAACAAATTTATTTATCGCATGAGCTTTCATGGGAGAAAATCCCACTTCATCAGATGCTTGAAGATGGGGAAATTTGGGGAAGTGGGATTTTCTTCCACGAAAGCTCATGCAATAAATAAATTTGTTAGTCTTTAAAAGGGCCACAGGACTCCTTGTTTGTTTTACTGTATATAGAGAAGGCGAAGGCACAGGCTTGCCTACTGGTGAATTCTCTGTATCTTAAAGTCCTTAAATCATGATTTAAGGAGGTAAATAACTCAGTCATAGGTTAGTGGCCTATTGCTGGTGTGGGTGGGTGAAGTTTTGAGGCCTGCATTTTGCAGGAGGTCAGACTAGATGATCATACTGGTCCCTTCTGACCTTAAAGTCTATGGGTGCATCTACACTTGTAAATTAAGTCGACTTAAGCAGGCTTAAGTCGACTTAATTTACTCTGTGTCTACACTACAGTTTACTTAAGTCGACTTAAGCTGCTGCTTAAGTTGACTTAAGGAAATTTTAAGTCGACTTAATAAGACCTAGTTTTACATCGACTTACTGTTAAGTCGACTTTATTAAGTTGACTTAAACCAGTGTAGACGTGGCTTAGCCCTAAGTCGACTTAAAGGGTCCCCAGGGCTCCCCCACTGACCTCCCTCCCAGGGTGCCTGGCACAGCCAGAGCCTCGAGTGCCCACACACAGGGCAGGACACAGCCCTGCCCTCCCTGCTCCTGTACCCAGCCCCTGTCCCTATCCTGTTCAGCCTCCATGTACCCTGGTACAATGGAGAAGATGCTGAACTCCCTAGCACTTTTGGAGGGGTGCACGGGGAAGGGGGGCACCTCTTGGGTGCCCCCCTTCCCACCATGCACCACTCCCAGGTCCACCTCACCCCTACAAGTTGACTTGGGCGTCCAGTGTGGATGCTCTAAGTTGATTTGGCAAGGTCGACTTTAAGTCGACCTAAATTTACAATGTAGACATGCTAAGTCGACTTAACAAAGTCGACTTAAAGTCAACTTTGTTAAGTTGACTTAGCAAAGTCGACTTATTTGAACAAGTGTAGACATAGCCTATGAGTCTATGAGAAATGCATTAGTGGCAGTGGCTATAATAAAAAATAGACCTTTTAAAGAAAAGGTAAATAGTTTTGTTAAAACAGGAAAAGTCACATAACAAAGTATTATTAGATATTGTTTGGCCTAGTCTATACACAGTTTATGTACCAGTGTATTTATTTTAATTAGGGGTGATTATTTTAATGGCATAGTTATACTGGTACAACCCCTAGTGTGGAGACAGTTAAACAGATATAAAGATGCCTATACGAGTATAGATTATTGTCCTTCCTTTATGGGAATAATCTATACTTACCATGGTATAACTATACCCACACTATAGGAGTTGTTCCATTGTAACTATGCTGCATATTTAAAGAGGTATAAAACATTTGTATTTAGACAAGCCCTTAAAAACACCCACAAAAGCTATTTTTTAAAAATATAATACTGATAAAAATAATTTTGGAATAAATGCATGTATGGCACAGCAAGTGCAGCTGCCATTGGAATCAACATGCTTACAACAGGGATGAATGTAACCTTTAGACTATAGAAAAATAGATGACCATATGGAAGTCTGTATGTCTGAGAATAATTACTTCCAGTGTCATAGACACTCTTTTAAAATCTCGAAATATATAACATAGACTTTATTTAAAGATTCATATATTCACAGATCCCAAGGCCAGAAGGGGTCATTGCGGTAATCTAGACTGCTCTCCTGTATATAACACAGGCCATAGAACTTCTTCAAAATAATTCCTAGAGCACATCTTTTAGAAATCTTGATTTAAGCATTGTCAGAATTGGAGAATTTACCATGACTCTTGATAAAATGTTCCAGTGTTTTATTACTCTCACTGTTAAAAAATTGTCTAGCTTCAATTTCCAGCCATTGCATCATGTTATAGTTATACCTTTCTCTGCTAGATTGGAGAGCCTATTATTAAATATTTGCTCCCCATGTAGCAATGTATAGAGTGTAATCGAGTCACCTCTTTATTTTTTCCTTGTTAAACTAAATTGATTGAGTTTCTCACATCTATCACTATTAGGTAACTTTAGTTATCTTTTAATCTTTCTTGGGGCTCTTCTTTGAACCTTTTCCAATTTATCAACATCCTTTATGAATTGTGGACACAATATTCCAGCAGTGGTTGCACCATTACCAAATACAGAGGTAAAATAACCTCTCTACTCCTACCTGACATCCCCCTGTTTATGTGTCCAAAGATTGCAATAGCCCTTTTAACCACAATGGATATATCTACATTGTAATTGCTATCCATGGTTGGCCCATGCCAGCTGACTCAAACGCAAGGGGCTCAGTTGTGGTGCTGTTTAGACATCCTGCCTTGGGCTAAAGCCCAGGCTCTAAGACCCTGTGAGATAGTAATGTCTACCCCACAATTAAACAGCCCTGCAGCCTGAGCCCCATGAGCCCAAATCAGCTGGCATGGGCCAGACGGGTAGTCTAACTGTAGACTTACTCGATGTCACAATGGGAGCTCATGTTCAGCTCATTATCCACTGTCATGCCCAAATCTTTTGCTTTCAGGATAGAGTTCTCCATCCTGTAAGTATGGCCTATATTCTTTGTCCCTAGATGTATACATTTACATTTACCTATATTAAACATATATTGTTTTCCAGTGGTTAAAGTATAATTTGACGGGCCCCAGAACCCTCCTAATCTCCAGGCCCCCTTCCCATATTGTCTGGGTCCCCTTCATGCATGTGCGGGCCCCAGCCCAGGTAGGAATTTGCAACCACTGCTCAGTACCACATGCTTCGGTTATCGCTCCACAAAAATATTTATAATTTTATACGGCATTTATGTCTATAGCAATTATTGTCACAAACTAGCAAACACTGCATAACACAATAAGTATTGTGATTAACAACAGTGGGGCATAGGACCTGCCAGCAGCCAGGATTTTTCTATTTTTAGGGGCTACGGAACTCTGGCCCCTCAAATTTGTGGGCCCTATAACTGCGTTCCGGTGCGTTCCCCCTTACTTTAACCCCTTTTGTTTTCTTGTGCTGGTTCACCAAGTGATTCAGATTTTTCTCTCTCAGTGACCTATTTTCTTTGTTATTTACCACTACCCCAATTTTTGTGTCATCTGCAAAATTTATCAGTGGTGATTTACATTTTCTTGCAGGTCATTGATAAAAATGGGCCCAAGAGATGATCCCAACAGGACCTTACTAGAAACATACCCATTCAATGATGTTTCCCCACGCACAATTACATTTTAAGTCAGTTTTTAATCTAGTTAAGGTGCACCATGTTAATTTTATCATTCTCTTTCTATCAAAATGTCATGAAGTCCCAAGTCAAATGCTTTACAGAAGTCTATGTTGTTACTTCACCCGTATTACCTATCACTTGTAATCTCATATTAAAAAAATACCAAGTTAGTTTGATAGGATCTATTTTCCATAAATCCATGTTGACTGACATTCATTATATTATCCTCCTTTAATTCTTGATTAATCCAGTCACGTATTAGCAGCTCCATTATCTTGTCTGGGATCGATGTCAGACTGACAGGCCTACAATTACCTAGGTCATCCTGTTTACCCTTTTTAAATATTGGCACAACATTCTCTTTCTTTCAGCTTCTGGAACTTCCCTGGTGTTCTGAAACTTAATAAAAAATCAACACTAATGGTCCAGGAAACGTCTCAGCCTGTTCTTTTAAAGCTACTGGATGCAAGTTAAATCCACTGATTTAAAAATATCTAACTTTAGTAGCGGCTGTTTAACATCCTCTAAAGATATAGTGAAATAGAAAGAATGGTATCATCTGATATTATCTACATCAATTGTTTTTTCCCCAAATACAGAACAGAATTATTTATGGAACACTTTTGCGTTGTCTGCATTATTATTGATAATTCTACTGTATCCTTCTAGTAATGGAACAAATATTATTGTCAGGCTCCTTTTTGTTCTTAATATCCTTTAAAAACTCTGACTTACTGTTCTTAACTCTACTGGCCATAGATTTGTCCTTGTCCTTACCACTTTTCTATAATTTCTATCTTTATATTTCTATTAATTACTATCAACTTCCTCTTTCTTCCAATTGTTATATTTTATTTTACTTATTATAGCTGATTTCACTTTCCCTCTCAATTAGGTCAGTTTTTTAAACAACATGGCCTTCTTCCTCAATTGCGGTTTTTTGGTCAACCAGTAAAGGGTTCTTAAATAATTCCGAATTATTATTCAAATTTTTCTAATTAAATTCTTCCTCTCAGCTGATTTGGCTCATAATTGTTTTCAGCTTTGTGAAATTGGCCCTGTAAAAGCAACAAATAAGTAGATCACTTAACTAGACTTTATTCTGTTTGCACATTATAAATGTTATCAAATCATGATCACTTGTACCGAAGTGTTCATTAATTTTTAGTTTTGTGATCAGTTCCTTTTTATCTGTCAAGACAAGCCCAATATAGATTTTCCTTGTGTTGACTACAACACTTTTTGTTAGCTAGGAAACTGTCATCTATAATGTTTAGAAATGTAAAGGATGTTTTAATATTTGCTGCATGAAACCTCCAGCATAGATATGTCACTCAAATTGAAATCCTCCGTCTTCATGCAGTTTTTTCCCCCCCATATACATTATACATAGATCCATAAGAAGAGCTTCCTGTTCATTAATGTGAATATGTATCTGGGATTTTCATTTCCCCCGATTCTTAGGGTCTGATCTGCAAAAAATCCCAGAGAAGGACTATTCACGTAAGAGAGAGTTTGCATGATCAGGCCCTTAGCTTTTAACCCTAGTGTTGCTTCTTGCTAAAACAGTGAGATGACAAGAGGTCAGATTAAATGACTCTTTGACCTCTTCAAGATCTGCGTCTGAGCAGTGTTGTGTAACGGAGATCTTTGATTGGTTCAGCTGAAGCACTAACGCAGGCAGTGGGCCATTCCTTTCAGAAACACCTTTTTTGTAGCTTCTGCCAGCAGGTAATTAGAAGCAAAGAGGTATCTGTTGTATGCCTGCATGTGTGTCAAATCAAAGACTTTGAAGTTGTTCAGTTAAGAGGATTAGTTACAGTTCCAGGGACATGTGGTAAAGACTAATCAAATGAAACAGAGTTCATATGGTTTCATGCATCCGTTAACAGTAGTAAGAAACATTTCCTTCTTGTAAAATGGGCATTTCATGCATTGTTTTCCACTAAATAACAACTGCTTTCATCAGTCCTTTTTGATCCCTTGAACCTTTATCTATAAAGAAAGATGTTTCATTGTTATCTTGGCAGGTTATCTGTTATAGGGAGTATCACAATCTAATAAGTAAAAGGTTATTTATTACATCATTATGAGGGTTGGATGTTTTTTTGTGTTTTTGTTTTTGTTTTCTTTTTGAAAAAAAGAGAATCACAATGATCCATACTACCGTGGGCTGGTAGCACTGAGATCAGATGAGGAGCTCTGTGAGTAGATTAGGATTGGCTGAGCAAGAAGATGGGGACTGAGAACCAGTGACTTGGAACAGGGAGACAGATCTGACAAGGACTCAGGGTCCAGGGGGAGAACTGGTAGTGGGCTGGATGAAAGAAAATTGGCTGAGGAGCTGGAAAGGGTGAGATTAGGATTGTCTTGGCAAGGAGACTGGAACCAAGACAAGAAACCTGAGGTGTGTGTCTTGGATCTGGCTAAGTGAAGGGAATGAGAATGGAACAAGGGTAGGTTGGAAGGAATGGAGCTGAAGGAGGTCACACTTTGGTGTATTGGGCAGAAGAGTGTGTATCCACCAGCAAAGACACCCTTCCAGTCTGACATGGAACCCAAGATTCCCAAGTCTCACCATTCCCTTTCTGTCAACAAATATCTATGGCTATGTCTACACTTGTTAATTTAAGTCGACTTAGCATGTCTACACTTAAATTTTAAGTTGACTTTGGGGGGACCCTACAGAGTCGACCTAGAGTGTCCACACTGGATGCCTAGGTCGACTTGTAGGGGCTGGCGGGACCTTGGACTACCAAATGTACCTGGGTACAATGGGGCAAAGGGGGACAGGGATCCTGGCAGGGCATAGGGGCAGTGGGGGGGCATGCCAGGCTCTCCTTGTGCCACCCCCCCGGCAGGGAGGGCAGTGGGGGAGTCCTGGAGAGCCCTAAGTCGACTTAGAGTCAATTTAGGGCTACTCCAGGTCTACACTGGCTTAAGTCAACTTTAGAAAGTCGATTTAAGCCAAAAGACGACTTAAAATGAGGTTTTAGAAAGTCGACTTAATTTTCCTTAAATCGACTTAAGCAGCTTGCTTAAGTCGACTTAAGGAAAGTGTAGTGTAGACACAGAGTAAATTAAGTCGACTTAACCAACCTTAAGTCGACTTAATTTACAAGTGTAGACGCACCCGATGAAACCTACTGGCAAAATCTGTGTCTCATTCCCCTTCAGCATTGCTCTATATATGGAGGATATGAGCCTAAGGCTGCTAGTAGTTATTCCATTAGCTCAAGTGGCAGAAGTTTGCATGGTGGATCTATAGGGTCCAACCTTGTTGGTGACCTATGGAGGTATCAGTATATTGCCACATGACGTAGTTTCTTTTTCTTTTTGCCCCCCCCCCCCAGTTTACTTTTTAAAAATAATTTAGAAAACTACATAAAAACTTATGTTGAAAGAACATTAAAGCTGGAAATTCAAGCACTTAGGCTACGTCTACACTAGAAAAAGTTAAGTTGACTTTGTTGTCGACTTAATAAGGTTGACTTTAAGTCAACTTAAAGCTGACCTTATTAAGTCGACTTAACAAAGTAGACTAAATCGACTTAACTTTAAGTCAACTTAGTCCACTTTGTTAAGTCGACCTAACCACCCTTAAGTCGACTTAATAAAATCGACTTAAGGGTTACTCCACGTCCACACCGTCCTTAAATTGACTTAAGGAGTTGACTTAAGGCTTAAGTCGACCTAATGGGTGGTTCTTATTAAGCCGATTTAAGCTTTCATTAAGGCAATTTAAGGAATTTCTTAAGTTGACTTAATGAAAGTCTGGTGTAAACAGGGAGTAATTTAGGTCAATTTAAACCTCCTTAAGTCAACCTAAATTGCTAGTGTAGACATACCCTTACAGATTATGAAAAGCCAGAGTACAACCTTAATTCATCCCCCTTGAGCATGTGCATTTTGATACAGACTTTAACTTATTGATTACATGCTTTTTTCCCCCCATAGAACCCTTTCTCCTTCCGTGCACAGGATGGAACATGGGGATGAATTAAGATTGTGTCATGGATGAGGTTCTTGTCTATATGAGCCTGCTTCATTTGTTGTGAAATTGGAAGGTATGTAATGAATGAGGTACTGTGTTGCCCAGAGCAGCCCAATGCTAGACTCTGCTCCAAGCAGTGCCCTTTAGCATGCATGTGTTCCCCCTTCTACTTCTCCCCTAAGCATCTCTGAATGTTCTGAAAGACTAGAGGGAAGCTGGTGACCTGAACCCCCCCCACCACCACTTTTCTCTAAATCTTTATTTTATTTCTTCTTCTGTCTCCTTTCCTTCCTACATGTTTACCACTGTATCTACATGCTTAAAAATATAAAAGCTTCCCAATCATATTTTACCATTTTTATTCAAGGAGCTTTATAGCATCTTACACTTATACTGTAAAAAAAATGTTTAGTCTTAGAAAGATTAGATCATTTTAACTGCATTTTTTGTTATGGGAACTAACACAGATTTAATATATATATATATATATATATATATATATATTTTAAATCTTGAACCATCTTCTCTGCTGGAATAACTAGAGCCCTGCAAATCTGCGGATATCCTCATTATATCCGTGGATAAATAGAGCCCTGCAAATCCGCAGATGTCTGCATTCGCAGATACAATGCGGATATCCGCAGACCATTTCTTACAGATGCAGATCTGATACAGATCCACATATTTTTATCTGTGCAGGGCTCTAGGAATAACTAAACTGAAATCAATGGAGTTATATAAGCAAAGAACTGGACTCTTAAACTTCATTATAGAATTTGTGACAATAAATACAATAGTTAAGGTTAAACATAAAGTCCATTCTGAACCCATCTTTTTTGTGGGGGAAAGAAGGGGCTGCTTAATTTTTCAAACAAATTCCTTTGGGCTGAAATTTTTCCTGTTTTGTCTCAGTTGGAAGATGACATTTTAAGAAAATTTTAAGAAAAACAATTCAACAATTTTTGTGTGATGCAATGACAAAAAGCACACTTCCTTCATAAGTTTTGATAGCAATGTTGTACTCCCTAACTAAAAGAAAAAAAATTACTGAAGCTATAATCAAACATTATTTGTTTTTATAGTCCTCAGGTGAAGTTAAAAGAATGAAAGATTGCAGAAAAATTGTTCAGGATGGAACATTCATACATGCATATTAAAAGCTAAACTGTTTAAAATATTGTGTCCATGCAGACTGAATTAGTTTTGATGTTCCCATACCTTTTAAAAGGATTCCTGGGTAAAGGCCTTATAGATACCTCAAGTAAGAATGTGCTTCTAAAGCAGTTTAGCATATCCTTTCCCTTTTTTCTTTAGCAATAAAATAAGAACAGGGAATGTAAATGCAAATTCTAACGTTGATGCAATGCTAAAGTTGAGAAACCAAGCAGAGAAAGGTCAACATATTCAAATAAATAAGGTTTCTACAGCAATAGTGAGTCTACCATGTTGCATTCAATACTCACTATTACATGGTTGCTATCCAAGTATCAGCATTTGCTAACAGTTACCACACAGTGGTAGCTGAAATATCCCAGTGTCCCATCCACCTAGAATGTGAAATAACTGAGATCTCCATCACCGTTGAATTTTTAATAGTAACCATTACCTGTAATATTTTTCCAATATTGTTTGTTAAATACATTATATAATGTTATTTAATGGATTACCATTTGTGCTGTTGTACATTTCATGGTATATATTTTATGTACAATGCAGCATTGCTGTCATTAGCTTCCATTATATTTCCTGATGCTTGGCCTCTCAGCTATAAACACAGAGGCACAGTGCTTTCATTAAATGTATTAAACACATTCCATGTATTTTTAGTTGCATTTTGTATGGTCACCCTTAAAAATGAGGTAAGTATCAACATTCAAGGGGACTGCTACTTGTGCTGGGACCTGCTGTCTGGGTAAACAGAAGCCTTCAGTCTCCAGGCCTGTCAATCAAACACCTTTCCCAGACACTAAAGTCCCATAAAAAATAAAATATTAAAATCATTCTACAAATGTTAATTTACATAGTGCTCAGAAATAGAAAGAAATTAGCACTGCTCTAGTACTGCTCTTTGTGTTGGCCAGCATAATCTCTCTAATCTACATTTTAGAAGCTGCTCACAATTAGCAGCTGCCCCTTTACATTGTAAGCAGCATAGGAAATTAATTGAATTTAGTGGATGCCATTCTGGATTTGAAACAACCCTTTATTTAAATCTTCAGGAGTAAAGAATTAATTGTAGTACATGCCATGGCTTCTAAAGGAAACAAAAGTCACACAGGAAAATATATTTCCAGATTTCTGAAACAGATGGGATTTTTAGTTTTAAAAGAAGAAAAATTCTTCCCAGATTTTAGCTTTCTGATTCACACTTTTCCTGCCCGAGTTCCTATTAAGTAGTTTCATAAAATTTCTATTGCGGCTAAATGCTCAGCTTTCTTATGTGTCTTGATTTTTTTTTCCTCCCCTTTTGTAATAATAAGACCTCCATTTTATTTTTATATCAGTGATGCAATTGATATCATTGTAGATGAGCTGGGCAGATACTGTTTTACCTGTCCCATAAGAATTTTCAAGATTAAAAAAATAAAATAAAAAAAATCCACTGTGAATTGGGATGAAATGTTGAACTCTCAAAAAAGTCTGCAAAACAAACTTCTTAAAAAAAAATCAGAGCAGGTGTTCAACATTTTTTGTTTCAATTTTAAGCTTTTTAGGTTTTTAACATATTTTACTATGTTAGCATACATTTCAAAATAAAAGTCATTTTACTGAAATGACAGTAATGAAATAACTGAAAAACAGAACTTTTTCATGGAGAAAAATGTTGAAATGAGGCAATTCCAACAATTTCAAAACTTTTTGTTCCCAAATTTTTCAAAACAAGAAATGTGTCAGAACTAATGAAAACAGTTTCCATTTCAACAGCCTGGCATTTTCTGATGAAAAAACATTCTGACAAAAATTCCCAATCAGCTTGACTTCAATGGAACGTCACACATTTACACCAAGTCTGAATTTGAGCCTTTTTCATTAAACGCAAGAGAAGTGATTTGAATATGACAACTTCCATTCTCTCACAAATTATGAATTATGATTATTATTTAAAATGTGTGTTGAGGAAGTGCCTACAGGCCAAACAGATTGCGGCCTCTCACCCTGTAACGTGCCCCCTCATGTTAGGTGTTTATTACCAGTAGCCTGGCCTCAGTTTTCCTGCCAGTATCTGTTCAGAAATGCAGCCTGTGGTGCTCTCTTTACAACTCCAGCCCTTTGATTGGGTCATTCGAGTCTCTCCCTTCCTGGGGTAAGAATGGGTCTCACCTCCAAAGGTTCTGAGATGGGCCGGTAATCACTAGCTCCAGGTCCAATATTTCCCTTTCCCTTATATGTCCAGGGAGGAACTACGGGACCTAAAATAGGAACAAAAACAAAGTCCAGTAGCATTCTGTGAGGACAGCTGACCCAAATCTGGAGTCTTAAGCATTCTGTTGAAGATGATGAAGGGAGTCAGGCCCACACTCCCTTCCAGGTCCCAGCCCAGCCTGTGTTAGGCTGTTTGCTTAGGTTTCCTGCTGCCACCATAGACTGCTTCCTACCTATGGCTTTTGCAAGTACCTTCTATATGGCAACCTTCCCATGATCCTTCTGCCAGGGAGTTTGTCTCTCTGCGTGGTTTTTCTCTACCTGACGCTGTGGAGCTCCTACACAGTGACTCTCCACTTCTCCAGCAGCCACCTGGCCTGCTCTGTCTGGGTTGGAGCCTCTGTCACTAACCAGCCATTTCTCACAGCTGGGGAAGTGATTGCTCTTTTTATTAACTCTTTAGTGTCCTGCTGCTGTGCTGATCTGTACACCCCATTACAGGCCCCATTCTGCTAAACCTTGTGCAGTAGCTGCCCCAAAGAGCTCACAGTCTGAAAGGCACACTTCCTCGTTCTTTTATGTGACTATTTTTTCAGTAAGAAAAATGGGCTGTGATTTTAACTGAAAATAACCCCCCCCTCCCCATTTTATGGTAATTTGCCAAAATACCATTTATATGTTGAAAATCAGTTTTAGCATTCTAACCCAGTGACTGAAAAGTTTGGGCCAGAACCGCAGCTGGTGTAAGCTGGCCTAGCACCATTGACTATTGAAGATCTGTCCCTTTGTTTTTATGATCTGCCCTAACATTGCCCCTTAAAGGCTTCTTGAAACCTACTGAAGTCAATGGGAGTCTTTCCACTGACTTCAACGGGTTATGGATTGGGCATTAAATTAAAAATACATGTGAAATGTTAGCATTTGTATTATATGAAGGCTAGCAAGGGCGTAGCTATAGGCTGTTGAGACAATCCACAATCTGTAAATAATTATTAAATCTATCCACCACTCCAACCATAGTAGTATCATCAGCATCAATCCTTCACCACGGATCTGCTCCAAAGAATGTGCTTTCATAAAATGAATCAGGCTTCAGACTCTTCTTTAATGCCACACTCTCCATCCCTTAAGCCCTGTCCTGTCTGCTACATTGCCACAGGCAGCAGTTTTGTATTATATTCAGTGGCATAGCAAGGGTGTCCGGCACCCACTGGTGCTCAGCCCACATTTATGCTACCCTGGGCGCCCCACACCTTGCAGCCCCCCATCCCGATGCCCTCCCTGCAGCCCGGAGCTTGGAGGCTTGGCCCCTATTGGCTCTCCATTGCTACGCCACTGATTATATTACTAACTACACCTAGTGGGGCTTCAGCTGGAATAGCGTCCCCTCCATGCTTTCCTACTGCAGGCTTTGGAACATCTTCCCCAACCCGGTTCCAAATATATTCAGCAGGGATTTAACAAATGTTTGCAAAGCTCTAGTGCCAGTTAGCTGCAGTGATATAATTAACTCCCATCTTGCTCTGCTGAGTGAAGAGGAAAGAATTCCAAGTGTGTCACAGTCAATCCAACCAGAGGAACCATCCATTCAGAGATGATCTGCGTCTATAGATATTGGGGGTAGAGGAATAGAGTGAGGGCAGCTGGCTTCGGCAGTGTTACTGAGCTTGCTCAATACAACCCAAGCAACAAATCTAGGGCACGTGAGCCTCCATGCTCCCCCCCACGTGTCACCTCTGTATCCTTTCCAGCATTTTCTCTAGCAACAGCTACCACCAATATGATTTCAGGAGGGAGAGACAAAAGGAAATTATTTGAAGCTTTTTTTGTTTCCGACAGCAAGCCAACAAGTAAAACTGGCACTGTTAGACATTGTTCGCAAAAAACAAACAAAAAACCCCAAACCAAAACAAATCCAGCCACCCAAACACATTTGATGTGTTCATTCATGTTTCATCGATACACATGACTAGTCCACGCACTCAATTAGTAAGCTAACTACTTCTGAAGTAGAACCATATGGTCGATTTAAAATGCCCTTTTACTGTTTAATTTGAGGAAATGATGTGCCCTAATCAACTGTCTGGATTAGACCTGTAATTAATGAATAATGAATCACGTGCTCTAACTGATTTTAATGTCACCAAATTACTCCTTTTAATCACTGGGAGTTGAATTGTTTCACAGAATGTTCCCCTAGGTTTATTTCAGTGGTCAAATTCTGGCACTGTGTGGTGAATGCGACGCATTACAAAATATTTTGCATTCATGTCACATTCTGTCAGCATGGAACATAGACCTAATGTGGACTTATCACAGCAAAACTCCCGTGGAAGTCATGTGGTAAGATCTTGTGTAAGGACTTAAAGGATCAAGCACTTAGACACAAAGCTCTCTGCAGCAAGGGGCCATGTTACAGTATTCTGTGCAACTATGGCACTTCCTGTTTTAAATGGCAGTTGGGTTTGGTCCTCCAGTGAGTGATTGTTCAGTTTGAATCCATATGAGGACTCCAAACTGAAGACTCTGAGATGGTATTTTTTTATATTGCTGGACCAGCAGCACTGCAAAGAGAGGGGAGTCTGAGTCTCCGCGCCTTGCCCCATGGTGGTTAGTTATAGCTGTGCAATACTGAGAGTGAATAATGTTACCAACTCAGGACAATAGTGTTTTACACTTCACATTTTGTCCTGGTATAAATGACTAGAGGAGGGGCAAGTCAATGCAAGATCAAACCCAGGGAATTAAGCTTCCTTGGGGCATCAGAATCGCGCCCACCTGCTCCTGTAACAGGTGTCTGAGTTACTTAAATTCTAAAAACTTGATTCAAAGACAAAGTTACAGAGATTCCACCATTTACTCTACTGCACACCACCAAGTGACCTGTGCCCCAGAATCTCTGCCAATCTAACCTGGGAGAAAATTCCTCCCTAACCCCAAATATGGCAAATACTTAGAGCCTAAACATCTGTGTGAGACACACCAGTCAGACACCTGGGAAAGAATTCTCTAATAATTCAAAGCTCTGCCCATGTAGTGTCCCCCCTCTAGCCACTAGAAATATTTGCTAATAGCAGTCGCAGATGGGCCATCTGCCACTGTAGCCAATTTCATCAAACCATCCCCTACATAAACGTATCAAGCACAGTCTTGACACAAATTCGGTTATTTGCCCCGACTAGTCCCCTTGGAAAGCACTTTCAGAGCTTCACTCCTCTGATGGTTAGAAACTTTTGTTTAAATTCAAGCTTAAACTTGTTGATGCCCAGCTTAGATCCATTTTTTCTTGGGCCAGCATTAGCCCTTAACTTTAAATAACTTATATATCCCCAAAAAACAACGAGAGTCCTGTGGCACCTTATAGACTAACAGATTTTCTTCGGCATAAGCTTTTGTGGGATATAACCCACTTCGTCAGATGCATGAAGTGGAAATCACAGAGGAGAGGTGTATATACACATCCCAGGATGGAGGAAGGCAAGTGTAGGCAGTCAGTTCAGAGAACAGATGGGGCCTCTCTTTCTGCCCCACCACCCCCATGCACATGATACAGTTCTGTGGTGACCTGGAAGCCTACTTTCACCGTCTCCAACTAAAGGAATATTTCCACCACACTACTGAACAACACACTAACCCACAGACATCTTCCTTTCAACGTAAGAAGAAGTCTGCATGGACCCCTCCTGATGGCCGTAACAACAGACTGGACTTTTACATAGAGTGTTTCCGCCGACATGCACATGCTGAGATCGTGGACAAGCAGCATCACATACCCCACAAACTCAGCCATGCTGAACGTAATGCCATCCACAGTCTCAAAACCAACCCTGACATTATAATCAAAGAGGCTGACAAAAGAGGTGCTGTGGTCATCATGAACAGGTCAGATTACGAACGGGAAGCAGCCAGACAACTTTCGAACACCATAGGCCCCATCTGCTCTCTGAACTGACTTTCCCTACACTTGCCTTCCTCCATCCTGGGATGTGTATATATACTTCTCCTCTGTGATTTCCACTTCATGCATCTGACGAAGTGGGTTATAGCCCATGAAAGTTTATGGTGAAGAAAATCTGTTAGTCTATAAGGTGCCACAGGACTCTCATTGTTTTTTGCTGTACAACAGACTAACACGGCTATCCCTCTGGAAATTTATATATCCCCATTGCCCCAGTGTTTATTTCTCTGATCTATTTATAGAGAGCAATCATATTTCCCCTCAGCTTTTTTTTCAGTTAGGCTAAACAATCCAGGCTCCAGAAGTCTCCTCTTGTAAGGCAGGTTTTCGTTACTTTGATCATCCTAGTAGCTCTTCTTTGCACCCAGGGACATAGCCAGCCCCCTTTCTCTGGCTAAGCCCCTGATTCTCCAGGGTGGGCTCAGCCAGTCCTGCTTCCAGTCATGTGACCGGAAGCTTCCTGTCGATGCTCCAGTTCCCTAGGAACTGGATTGTCCACAGGAGGAGGGTGGGAGGAGGAGCTTAAAGGCTGCAGTGGCTGCCCAGAGTCGGAGCTGCACAGGTGGAGAGCAGCCCACCCTCATGTGTTTGCCGCAGCACTGCTGCTTGCAGCCCCGGCCAGCTGCTGCTGGCCAGGCTGCGGTCACAGATGCGGTTGTGGTGGCGGAGCTCATGCCGTTGGTGGGTGCTGCATCAGATGGGGGTGGGCGGGCCTGCTGGCCAACAGGGTGGGCGCAAGCCCACCTGGGCCCACCCACAGCTATGCCCCTGTCTGCACCAGTTCCAGTTTGAGTTCATCTTTCTTAAACATAGACGACCAGAACTGCACACAGTATTCCAAATGAGGTCTCACTAGTGCCTTGTATGGTGATAACTCTTCCCTAATTCTACTGGAAATACCTTGCCTGCTGCATCCTAGGATTTTATTAGGTGTTATCATGGCTTCATTACATTAGCAACTCACTGTCATTCTGTGATCAACAAATATACCTGGGTCTTTCTCCTCCCGTGCCTTTTCCAGCTGACAAACCACAGCTCATACCAAAAATTCTTCTTGCTAGTCACTCTGTGCATGACCATTCACTTTGCACTATTAAATTTCATACTATTTCTATAACTCCAGTTTTCAAGGTCATCCAAACCTTCTTGTATGATATTCTAGTCCTCCTCCATATTAGCAGTACTTCCCAACTATGTGTCATCTATAAATTTTATTAGTGCACTCCCACTTTTTGTACCAAGGTCTTTAATGCAAATGTTAACTAATATAGATTCCTATCTTCTCCAATTTAACTAATAAGTTCTCAGGTGGAACAGCATGAAATGCCTTATTGAAATACCTCCTTACATAATTCATTATCTTCTTCCTAGGGGACTTTGGGAATTGACTAGATTGGCTCTGGAAGAAGTCATTCTTTGGAGGGATGACTAACACAACATAGAAAATGAGAAGAGTAAAAGCAAATCATAATATGGAGGAATAAGTAACATATCCTGTAAAATTCTGATTATGTTTTTCATCTTTTACATGGAAAGTTTTAAGGCCTAGTATGCAGTGCATATCCCTTAGAGTTTAGATTAATTATGCAGGGAAGCATGTCTGGTGGAGTTCCCTTCCTTCCTGCATACCCTTATACCCACATTCCTTCCCCATAAAGCCAGAGTAATCAAAAGACTTCCTGGAATATATTCCCATCTTCATGCCATGGAATTTATGCACTTAAGCCTATATTTTCAAACTTGGATACTTGCTGAAGTCAACAGGCGCTTGGGTTCTCAGCACCTCTAGAAACCTGGGCATTAATCCCAATTAGCTTTCATGGCAGTTACACATGTAAATGCTGAATCTGAAATGGGAATACACTGCTAAGGTTCCAAATTAATATCCTAGCTCAGATCAGGATAAATACTGAACTTATAGCAATCCTCTAAAGCTACGTTTAATCAAAGCAGATACTTGCACAAGAACACTTAAAATACGTAAAACATCAATAATGCTCTGGCTGGTGTTCATTATAACACTGAAACATTTTTTTTGTTATTTTCCATTGCTACCTTCACGTCTTTTATACAGAGGCTGAAATGATTATCCCTATCTCTCAGAAGCACCAAGATTTGGCATTATTGACCCCAGGCAGTTAATTGTGCAATTATCTTTCAACTCTGCAATGAAGTGCTGCTTATTCTTATGTTTTGAATTTTAAATCTTACTATTGAACTTCTGTTCATGGACCTTTAACTGAGCCTGGATAAAAGTTCATATTTTCCATTTTTCCTCACACTAATAAACATAAAGTAGCTGCATTGGATTATATTGTCTTTCCATTTAAAAAAGTGATATATTTTACTACTGTTTTAATACTACACTGTATAAATAGTATATATATAGCTCCTACTGATGTCTGTTGATCTCATAAAGCTTGTGAATAGGAAGGTAATATATATCAAGAGGATTTGAATGTTTGGAATTAAATGATGAAAAGGCCAACAACATTGACAGGGAAAATAATTCCAAAAGACTTCACTGAGCCAATGACGTTGTACTACTTTGATGCACTGTTCTCTCAAATATAGAAGCAAATTCCATATTCTCTCATTAACATGATACTGGACAAAATCTACATATTGCCATTAGCACTGATAGTTTCTCAACCGAGTCTGAACTACAGTTAAAGCTCCGATCAGTACTTTTATTATTACTGAAGTCTTGGCACGTGCAGTGAGCCTATCATCCCTCTTATGCCCTATGTGGTATATTTAAGGATGATCTTGTACTAAAGCAAGACTGGCTTTGGGAAACCTGGGATTCTATTCCTTGATCCACCATAGGCTTTCTGTGGGCAAGTCACCCAGGCCTATGTTTTCAGACATGTCCATTCATTTTGGATGCCCCTCAGTTTTTGGGTGGCTCATTTTAGGCACTTTAGGTCTGATTTTCAGAGGTGCTGAATACTCACACTGAAGTCAGTGACATAGCGAATGAAGAGCTGACAACACTTTAATAAGGGACTCACAATTGTTTTCTGTCTGAATCAATACATGTGACATTCTCTAGATAAAATACATGTCTTCACCCCAAGTCCATCCATACCCCAGGCCACCCCAAATCCATAAATTTCAGTCTTACCCCTGAAAAACTACATCCATGCACTGTCTCCCAGCCACAAACCCATTAACTCCTTTCCCTCTCTTCTTCACATTAGCTCACCTGCTTCTCCTATTAGCTTTGCGTGTAGGACAGAGTAGAATTTGGCCCTCAGTCTAATAGCTACGAAGAGTTACAGACTTGACACTGTACTTAACACACAACACTACAATCAAATTAATGTACAGTCTGGAAAGTGCTTTGGGATCTTCTGAGAAATGAGGAGCTGTGTGAATATAATCTATGTAATCTATCACCCTGTCTGCAAAACACACAGATCAGTGGTGTTTCACCAGCATACAACTGCTGCAACACAGTGGGGAATCAGGGCCATTGTATCACACCACAGGGTAAATTCTGTCCAGTGCATGTGTGTGGTTCCCATTAAAGTAAATGGGAATTATTCACGTATATCCAAATAGAGAGTTTGGCCCAATATATTTTAAACACCAATAAAACTGGCCATTTTATCAATACCTGAAATATAGCCCTGTGAAAGAGTACTTATCCACTCTCTCAGGACAAGCCCGTTTTATTTTTCTATGGATGATTAACAGATCATTAGGGTTTTTTGGGAGGAATTTCAAAAGGGCTTTAGGGAATCAGTGTATGTCTAGGCTCCTCTACAAATCCCAGCCTATATTTTCAACAGTTACCAGGGTAAAGGGCAAGTGATTGGATTTTGTCCCTTTGCTGGTAACATTTTATGGCAATTTCACAGGGTTGTCAAATAAAATGTACACATTATCCAATGTATTTGAAATAACATTAGGTCAGAACTGGAAACACATTTGATCTGTGTGGATATTTTGTATATCAGCAAGCAACTGCCAATTTATGCTGATACTCCAGATAACGCAACTTCTGCATCCTTTGTATGCAAATTGCCCTGGGATATTTAATAGAATGCAGAATGATCAAATAATTGTTTAGAGTTAAAACAATCTGCTCATTCATAATTGCTGATCACCTTTCTTTCCAAAGCATCTTGTTAGTTTTTCACTAGTATATTTCTGTTGTTCTTGTGTCACATTGCATATGGCTATTACTTCTGTTCCAGCTTTAATAAATACATGAAAGATTTAATAATACTGATTCAGATTTAAAGTGTCCTTCTGGTGATAAATCACCTGGTAAAATTTCCCCATAATGTACTCTCGCTATGATTTCTGCTTAGTTTAATTCATTAGTCAAAATAAGTCAACCTAGTTTATGAAAACCAAACCGTTTTTATCCAGTTCATATATAATTACTTAACAGAAGAAGTCAGAAATCTAAATAACTAAAGTTAATGACCAATACAATTAAAAATGGAAAAAAAATTGCAAATAGTGTTAACCAGCAGATATTAAAATAATCTAAAGGAATGTTTCAAATATTTGGCTCTTAGAATTAATCTATTAGACTTCCTACAGCTTTGCAAGGAAAAAAGAAGTGCAATAGTTTATTACAGAAACAGGTTAGTTGGGTATGTTCTCCACAATAAAATGTGGAAATAGATGCTACCTCCCCCTTTTTAAGGGTGTTACTTTATGGAGAGGGGAGGGAACAAGCCTAAAACAAACTAATTTTTGGTCATTTTATTCCTTTTGCAAACAGTCTGAAGGCTGCCCAATTTGTACTTACAAATCTGTGCCATTAAGAGACTGGGGACCCTAAATCCACATGCACACAAGTAGTAACTGTTTGTACGCCAAGCTGTTTGTAAGCCTGATTTGACAGCGTTGGGCTATTCATTCTTTTGTCAATTGTCCGTCTAAAAATGTTAACCTGCATGGGTCGTGGGGTATGGGAGCGCTAAGTCTTCCTTCTACAATTGTATAATGAACAGACTGTTTCATTAGGAGGACAATTCACTCTACAAATCCAGCCCAAACAACTTATTTCACAATTTGTGAGCAGAATTACATTTAGGGGGAGTTGTATGGCGGGAGGGGGGAAGAGGCGGGAGTAGGTGAGTGGCACACAATGTACTGAGGGATCAGTGTATTAGTACAAGTGTTCCAGTCAATTTCATCAGCAGTTGTGGGCCTGAATCCTGCAAGACTTGCAGCATGCAGATCAGCGGATTAGGGGGTCCACGGCATCAGGTCAAGTGTCTAGAGGGTAGCTGATAAACACCCCAAACCTGACAACAGATTTTTCTTTCTTCCTGCACCACTTGTTAAGTGTCAGAGCAAATCTTCTGAATGGCAGTGGAGTTTACTTAGAGGCCTTTTCTTCAAGAAGACACTCTATCCTTTTTCTGAAGCTTATTTCAGGTCTCTGGAATAAATTTGTTATGCATCCTTCACAAAAACCTATTCCCTCCCCCTCCCCTGATCTTAACTATAGCCTTTGTCTCAAGGTGTGTGAACTGGGGGAGAAAAGCCCTCCACACTGAGAGTAGCTAAGATCGAGTTCCTGCGGATTAAGATTTTATACAAATCAAGCACTGTGAAGATTGTCCAGAAAACTAATTTTTCATCAGACAAAAACCTTTATTTCTAAGGTAGCTACCCTTTAAGTAAATGTAATAAACATGTTTACCTGTTAATCTAACAGGAAGACTCAGCTGTATCCAGAAGTCTGAAAGTACAAATATGCTCAGCTGAGAGTCTGGCCCAGTGTCAGGAAGAGGCCCAGAGAGGGGCTTTAGTGGGTTAGTCAGGAACAGCTCTGTTGATCTTTTCTGTACAGATTTTAGCCCCCTATCTTTACTACTGTTCTGCTTTATCAGAGTAACATAACTGTATTGCTATGTTTGTTTGACAGTCTTCTGTCCCCGTCTGAAAAGAACAGGAAGGGTCTACTACAAGGTCTTAAAGGTATATTCCAAATGTAAAACTTAATTCAAAACAATTCTCTCAATACAAAAATGAAGATCTCCTCAGCTTTAGAATTAAGATGACAATGTGTAACCTTCCAGACTTATTCCAAAGGGTTAGCCGTGTTAGTCTAGGAGTCCCAGACTAAGGAGTCTAAGGAGTCCTGTGGCACTTTTAAAGACTAACAAATTTATTTATTGCATGAGTTTTCATGGGAGAAAATCCCACTTTGTCAAACACTTGAAGACGGGTGGGATTTTCTCCCATGAAAGCTCATGCGATAATAAATTTTAGTGTTTATAAGTGCCACTAGACTCCTTGTTTGTCTTCCAGACTAGATAGATAGATAGATAGATAGATAGATAGATAGATAGATAGATAGATAGATAGATAGATAGATAGATAGATGTTTCATACTCAGTTAGAATGTGGAAGGATGTGGTACCATTTCATTGATACATCAGTCCATGAGTAATAGCTAGAGTATATACCAATAGCTATAACCCAACAGTTCAAGAAATAACGTCACCCATTATATTTACTTTGAAGCTTGATGCTAAGTCAATCGAATGAAAGAGAATAACATAAATTAGAGATCGTAAAAACATTTGATGTCATTATAATCATTTTACTGCCAGTGCAAAGTGGTTTCCTCCTATATAATTTTGAGTATTTTGTTCAGTCTAATTTTAAATTATTCAGTTAATAGGACTTCCACCACTTCTCTTGGGAGACTATTCTGTAGTGAGGGAATTCTGAGAGAGCCATCTTACATTTGCCATTGTTCAGGTTAGTCTCATTACTCCTACTTATGCTACCTCTCTGGTAAGTATCTCTTTTCCTTTGTTGGTCCTGCAACGGGATCCTCTGATTGGACCCTTCTGTGCATGTGCAGTCCCACTGAATCCAAGCATTTAAGATCTGTTTGTGTAACATCCCATTGCAGGTCTTGATGCTTTTATTCTTCTAATAACATTTAGATATCACGATTTTCCATTCTGTCTCTCTATAGCTATCCAGAGCTTCATAGATAACTCTCTCTTTCTAGACACGCAGAGAAAACTATATCTATAACCCTTTTTCTCTTGTTTATGTTTGAAAAAATTATAATATAGAATTGAAGGAGACAAAAAGATGCCAATTATACTGCAAATATATCAACATTATATATGTCATACAAGTTCCAAAGGGGTAGCCGTGTTAATCTAGTTCAACAAAACAAACAAGGAGTCCTGTGACACTTTTAAAGACTAACACATTTCTTTATCGCATGAGCTTTTGTGGGAGAAAATCCCATTTTGTCAGACACTTTGAAGTTCCCCATCTTCAAAGCGTCTGACCAAGTGGGATTTTCTCCCACAAAAGCTCATGCAATAAATACATTTGTTAGTCTTTAAAAGTGCCATAGGACTCCTTATTTATTTTTATGTAATACTAGGCTTCCTGAACTTCTTGAGGACTGAGGAGTAAACCTTTTAAACCACCACATTTCAGTTGCCTCTCTTTGTTGCCAGATTTTTTCCCCATTCCAATAAATTATGTCTCCCAATTGTTCTAGCAATAAGGACCTCAAAGAATTCAAAATGACTGAGTTCTGACTTGGCTTTTATAAAACAATTAGAAAAATTGATTCCTTCAGTACTTACACATAAGTACCCTTGACAGTGTTGTCTCTGAATATAACATTCTCATCCCATTCAACATACTATGTGAGCTAGTCCAGTGTATTTTATATTCACTTGCTCCATAAGCATACACGCTGGAGACCTTCACCTTTTTTCTGAGCTTGAGCTGAGCTGTACCTCTTGTATAATAGTAGTAAGACTGAGCACTTAAAAAGTGGGCACCATTCAAAACTGGATATTTACCACCATCTAAAGTAACTAGTCTTCCTATGCTATTTACAGTATTCTCCATCCCTAATACAGATACAACTGCAAATATCATGGTGTGTTAAGCATCCCAGTAATCCCACGAGATGCATGGACGTATTTTCCCTAGACTTCAGAAGGTCTTTCTGATATTACCTTTAATCAAAAGTTTCCCCCATGCCTTACATAAGTTTTGTTGGAAGTATAATTCTGCCTATTATCAGATTCTCATACATAGAGACTTTGGGGTCTCTTTGGCATTGAAGGGCCTGTAGCTGTGGGAGGACAGGAATCCATGGATTCATATGATGATCATTTATTCCTAGTGACAAATCGTCACATGATGATTCTTTGTTTTGTGGTGATGATAGTCTAGCGATCAAAATTAATACAAAGGCTGGACCTTAATGTTCTTCATTTATCAAGAGACAAAGTAAAGTATAGGCAGCCTGAGCTCAAATATTCATATCTGTCCTTTTAAGTGGCCTATACTTTTACTTGAAGAGACAACCCTTTCTAGGGCAAGATGCAGTTCAGTCTCCTTGTCAATCTCAAACTAATCATATCTTCCACTGGAAAATTGCAAGCATGTTATTTTTGTGTGTGTGATATACACAACTATTTACTAGAAAAGCTGGAACCACCAAACTCATTTATTATAGGACCTCTCAGTGGCCTTGACCTCAGGGCTATTGATGGGAAAAATGATTGATCCAGAAAGCAACGCAATCCTTTCCAACTTGATTTCAAACACTTCTGAAGATGGAATCTGTTATGAATATAGCCATGGTGTATATATTGGGAATAGTTTCTATAATCTGGACTGATTATAAGGTTTGTGCATCTAAGTGACCTAATCTTGTTCAAAGTACATTAGAAAAAAGTAAGCAAAAAAAATAAGATGCACTCTTTGTTACAAGATGGAGATATAGAAAGGGCAGAAAATATATGGAGGCAAACTTTTACTTGATACTAATTCTTGGAATAATTAGATTTAAATAGTTTTGGCCCACTTTAGGACAATTTTTTTTAATGTTGACAGACCCCCCACCCCCCAAAGAAGATCTACTATTACCTGACTGGATAGATTGTTTTCCTCTTATTTGTAGACATACCAGACTTTAAAAAATGGCTCCATGGATTAGAAAAATGTGTTCCTGCTAAATTACACTATTTATGTATAATTAAATTCCATAGTTGAGATTATCAGTTATTAAATTATTTTTAAAAGATAGCACATTTTTTGTTGAGCGACAAGAGTGGTGTGCAGAAAAGCAGTTAGTACATGAAAAGAATTGCTAAGTAACTGATAAATAGGGTTAAGTTATTTAAACTGGCGTCACAAGTAGCTTAAACGGTATGTTTTGTATCTTCTTAATTTCCAAATACCTGTAGTATATTTGTAAACATGGCAATCTAACATTTTACTGAACAGTACATTTACATTCAAATTAACATAAATGAGGATTTAACAGCTGATTGCACAGTATGAATGATAGTAACTAATTGTTAAAGTAGTAAAGTTGTACAGATAAATAGTACTAATGTGAACAGTGTGGAATAAGATGCCTTACAGTGAGTACGTGTGAATTTTTAAGATCTCTGCCTGAATCTTGGGATGTGATAGATATTGACTACAATGTGGGCAAAATGGACAGTCAGAATGTGAAAGAAGGGAGACTCAGAAGAATCAGAGCTAGTTTAAGGGGCGGTGTGAAACCTTTTTCATGCAGGACTTCACCTCTTTTATAAATCTGATCAATGGGGCTCCATGGCTATTGAGTGCTGTTCCTCTTCTAGGAAGCAATTGTTTAGAGGTGTGGCTCATTTCAGGCATTTAATCTCAGTTGAATGGGAGCTGTGTTACCCATTTTGTTTTTGGTCCAGGGATCGCAGGCAGCTGGTCAGTGGAAAGCAACAATGACCATGAGTGTAGAATGGGGGCAAGTGCTTCTCTGCAGATGCCTGCATCCCCACCATTGACCTTGGTTATTTCCCTTCACAGGGTGCCTTGATACTCCCAGCAGGAGTCTAGCTTTTCTAACTGCTGCCATTGTAGAGGAGGGAGATGCTACCTGAGGTTTTTGTCCTAGACTAATAACATTTAGGCCCTGATAGACGTGCACAACAAGGGCCGAGGCCAATATGTGCGAGGCCACTGAAAGCAAAACACCCAAACACCCTAATTTTCAGAAGGGGGGTTTCAGCAGTCATTAGCCAATAAACACACACAAGTTGCATTTTGTTAGCTGAAGTCAATGTGTTTCACCACAGGTCAGCGTGAGTTACTGTTTCATAGGCTGACTGCTTTTACCCCCTGCATTTCTCTGCCTCCTGCCCCCTCTCCGGGCGGCAGCCAACTGACAAACTGGTGAAAAACCTTCACTGAAAATGAAATATTTCAGTAGCTATTTTGCAGGCTCATGTGCCAATAAATCTGGAGGCCTAATTTCAGACATACTGAGCCAATTCAAAAGCAATCATTCACGCTGCTAATGCACGCACTCCGAAGTTATCACAATAAAGAGGTAGTGTCACATACAGCTTGGAGAGTTAACCACGTGAAAAGGCTCCATCAAAGAGGCCAAAAGAGTAATATGTGGGACCAGATCCTCAACGAGGGTAAATCAGAGCTATGCTGACAGACGCCAGTTGAGAATCTAGCCCACTAGAGCTAAAATCTATCATTTAATAATGGAGGTAACAGATTTCAGTCCTGTACCTATAGAATGTTTCGTGAGCACACACCTACAGTCTGTATTCTCTCTGGAGTGAGAAACTTGCTTCTGCTTTCTCTGAGGAGATCTTGCTGTAACCTACGTTTCCTGCACACAAGAGTTAAGTCCTGATTCTTTAAGGGTATCTGACAGAATCTGCCCTTTGGTTTGTAAGTGGATATGGAAAGAAAATTACATATACTGAAGCCAATAGCCTCAAAGTGTCAGAGCTTACTTCATCATCACCACGGACAATGAATTGGACACATGTCACAACTGAACTTCAGCTGCCACTTTCACGGGGTGCCCATCCTCTGGCTCCCACTCCCCCCATAGAGAATACACAGATTTTTCTTATCCTACCAGAAATGAAGCTCACCAAGACAGAAAGGAAGGAAAGTCCTGCAGTTAAGGCAAGGAACTGGGACTCAGAATACCAGGGGTAAATTTCCTGGCTTGTCATGACTTCATTTCTGACCTTTGGCAAGTCACAATTTTTCTGTGCCTCAGTTTCCCCTCCCCTTCATCTTGTCTATTTAAATTTGTGAGCCTTTGAAGCCAGGGACTCTCTCTTATTATTAGTTTGTATAGTGTCTGATGTAATGGGGGCATCTAGGCACTACTGGAGTACAAATATTAATAAGGCAGACAATATATAGGAAGAGAAGTATGCTCAATCACATATGTGGTTCAACCAGGTCCTTCCCAGCTCTTGCCACCCTTGCGTTACTTCAGGGCACTGATCTTGTAGCTTTCTGAGACCAGCCTCCCTTTTCTGTCCCACGTTACCATACTCTATAAATCCAAATTCACCCCCACCTTGAGGTGTGGTCTGCTGTGTGGCCCATGTGTATGGCTGTCACGCAGAGTCTGCTCTGATCCTGGCTCTTCTACCGACCTGGTGGGTGAGCCTGGGCAACTCACTTCACTCCTGTTTTCCCTCTCACCCAGTGCCTGTCTATTTAGACCGCAAACACTGTGAGACAGGGACATCTTTTACTCTGAGTTTGTACAGCACCTAGCACAATGGAGCCCCAATCTTGGGTGAGACCCCAATGTGCTACCATAGTACAAAAATAAGTAATAAAATATTAATAAATAGTAATACATGAAAAGCCAGGGTAATTGCTTATTAAGTCTCTCTACCCTATTACTTACTTTACAATTTCAAAACTTCACTTTAGGATGATCTCTCTCCTCTGGTCCTGGCTTTCAATCTATTTCTGCCTCTCAAGGTAGCATTAAATGCCACTTACTTTTATAGAACATCTTGCCTATGAAGTGCACACACAGTACCACAAAAGACAGAGTAAACACATCACATCCTTGGGTCCCATGTTTCTTACATACACAGCAGGGGAAAATGGATAAGCATGAAAGAAAGCTGAAGATAGTATGAGAGAAATACTCCCCCATGTACACTAACAGAAGGCTGGTGCAAAAGGTTAGAAGACTTTTACAAATCCAGTTGTGATGAGGACAGGTACTTCACATGTAGGAAAAAGGTGCGATCACAAAGAAATTAAAATAATATTTTGTTCTAACTAAATTAAACAAAAACTCTGTAGCCCCTCAAAGAAATAATTATACTTGGGGTAAAATAAGGTGAATTTGATTGCAAATTCAAGGAAATGCAGTCGTTTTGGGACCGTCATCTGTAGTCCGTTTCCCTTGAGCACCCCCTAATAACTTGGCAGCTTTGTAAAGGATAGGTTGGAGGCAATCGGCTTCCTTAACTTAGAAGCCTGGTCAGCTGGAAATTGAAGAGTTGATTGTGTCTGCACTCCCCTTGGTGTCCTTGCCTTTGATGGTTTTATGCTCTGCTGTAGCTCAGCGTTCTATCATAAGAGCCACTTGCCAGGCCTTCGCAGCAAGGGAGAAAATTGTTGAACATATTGGAAGTTTCTTTTTTCTATCAAGGACTCCGTGTAGCATAACCCTATGATTAACATTATTAACCGGCCTGACTACTGCGATAGGTGGCTTTTATTGGGAACAATCACTTTAGGAGATCTACTAGAAGAGAATAAAATAATGACCCATACAGAGTGCCTTAGCAAGATCTCTGATTTCTAATTAGGACATTTTGAACATCTAAGGCTTAAAATCTGGACAAAGCAGTGTCTACGATCAGATGTTTATTAAAAAAGAAACTTCGAGAGTTTGTTAAAATGGGAGTCATTGTGTAAGCAACAAAATGGACATCACAGAGGCCCTAATTTATACATTTTAAAGAAATGCCAACAAAACTAACGGATCAAGCTGAACATGAAGGAGCCTGGGAATTTGACTTTGCCATGAACTTTGATCAATCAATGTAGAGCTGTGTCAGTATAGAGGTACCTATGGTCCAGCAACTTCAGAGTTATCTATATTTATGCAGATGTTTACGACAGAACCTAACGGCTAGCTTAATTCAGAACATAGGACTTTTATCATCCAACTGTCTCTTTGCCTTATTTATGCATCTTTGGAATCAAATCTGGGAGTTTCTTTGTGATGCCCCATATCCAAAGCAATATGGCTCACTCAGATGAATTATATTTACAAATATTACAGATCAACACTTTGAAGTACTTAATTAGATACTACCAGTGGTATTAAGCAATAATTGTTTCCCCCTGAAAGAGCCTCGAGTGTGGTGACACCAGCAGCTATTGAAAAATACTACCACCATAAAAAAATATGCTGTTGTATGTTCATACAGCCCCCTTTATTCTAAAGGGCCTGTCAAAGTGCTTCACAAAAAATACACATAAAGAACAACTAATATGTAGCACCTCTAGGGTGAGAAATAGTAGTTGGGAGTAGCCGACTTCACTACACATTAGTGTAGGAAAGTGCAAAAAGAGCAGAAATTCTGGCCAAGGGCACCAGAGCTTAGTCCTGCTGTTATGAAATATGCCAGAGGATCTTTAATACCCATTCAGAGTACATGTAAACTTGTTTTTTAAAGTCTAATTACAGGTATGCACAACCTGAGCCTGGGTCATTTCTTGGCTTAATTACTGTGATCTCTTCTGGAGCATTTACCTCTCTCAAAGTACTCTCACCGAAGCTCAGCTGTCTCTCCAGCCACTCTGATCATGTCACCGCTATTCAAAATTCTCCATTCGCTTCCATCGCTTACCACATCATGTTCTAATAAAGCAGTCTTGTCTCTGAAAATCAGGTTATTTCGGGTCTCCTGAATGTCCCTCTTCATATTACAATATATAATTTCAGATTCCTCAGCTAGTGTAAATCATCCAATAAGCCTGAATTCTCAATTACACCGAGGTGGGTTTAAAGTTATATTTAAAGTTACTACCAGGCAGCACAAAGGTGTCTAAATAGGACTTAAAATAGGACTTAGAGTGTTTTGCCCTGGAGACCGGTCATCTAAAGAACTGCCATCCTTCACTTTTATCCTGTGGGAGCTAATGACAGCCCATTCCTAAGAGGTGCTGAAAAACCATCGCTCTTATCGGCACAACACTTCCCCCAGTGTGCAGCAGGTGTAACAAGGCACACTGCCCCTTGAGATGGTACAGCTGACTCCCAGTGCAGCTTCTGGCCATCTCCTTGAGCTGTATTGTGGAGACAAGGGCCTGGTGGCCTATGTAAAATATTGTGGAAATTGACAGTGCTGTAAATGAGTTTTAAGAACAATAGTGAGCTACATAGTGCTCAGTGCATCCACCTTGTTGGAAGGAAAAGCTTAGTAAGCCCTGATGCATTTTACCTCCAGCTTCAGAGAATCGAGATATTCCTAACTCAGCATTTAGACCATTAAGCCATCTCCTGCTAAACATGGACCCAAGAGCACTACATAACATACCCAGAATAAATCAGTGTCACTTTATGGATCTTTATGTAGAATTTGTTGGGTGTTCTCTTAATCTCCTCCCTGTATGTTTATAATTTTTATCCTTCTTAAGGGCTTATGGCCTTATCTTAATTTTCTTGAAAACCAGATGCATGTAATGATATTTGTTTTTGTGATGTAGCCATCTGTTACTGTTCCTTTACTGTTTAATCTTCATTTCCACAGAGTTTAATAACTATGAGAGTGTGCATAGATTTTTTTTTTTTAATTAAAAAGATTCTTCACCATTCTAAGCTTTTGGGAAACCATCAGTTAGCTAACAAGTGTCATGCACAGTAAGACGACCAGACCCAATTCTGGACTCATGCTAATCTCAGTCAGGATAGCTTCACTGGCACTAAGGGAGTCATGCCAGCATGAAACTGGTGTGAGAGGAGATTCTGACCCTATATTAGACATGTGAAAAACAGGATTAATGTAGCAAGTGATGTGAAACAAAGCAAACTGCAATTCTTTAGCATAGTTCAAAAGGCGTTGTGTGAAAACCTGTTCTTTTGTGTTGCTGCTGCTAACAGCCTCTTTATACTGGGCAACCTGTTTATGCATCCTCAGGCAGTGCTTTTTTTGTGACTGTATGCAGGGGTACAGAGTACCAGCACCTTTTTTGCCAGCCCAGCAGGGAGGGTGGGGTCAGCAGGGAAAAGGAGCATGCCACTAGAAGAAGAGGGGTGGCGCAGGAAGAAAGGTGTGGGGAGAGGTATTTTTCAAATTTACTATCAAGATATGATTACTGGCACCTTTAAAAAAAAAAAAAAAAAGCACTGCCCCAGGTAACAGAATAATCATCTGATCTCCAAAAGTAGCTGCCGAAAAGGTAATTGTGGTTAAAGTGAAATATTAATTAGGGAGTTTCAGTGATTAGTGTTTCTGAAGTATTGTTTTATAGTTATCCTTGCCAATAAAAAAGGAGGAAAAGAACAAAATGACAGTAATCTTCTACCTCTGGCTAGAAGGGGTAATATTCACTTCATTCCACATAGGGCTTAGGTCTACTCTACCAGTCCATGCTTGCCATAGAATGGTGTGCTCCCTCCAGCTCCATCCTCCTGCATCCTCCCCAGACATCTCTCATTAAAATCCCTTTGCCAGAGGATCAGGGGTTAGGTGCTGTCAAGTTGAGGAATTTGAAGTTGGAGCTGGGTCCAATGAATCAGGTCCTGGAAAGTCTAAAGTCCCGTTTTGACAGCTAGAATGCATATGAAGTGGCACACAGGGGATTTTCTAGGGGCCAAAGAGCTGGACCAGTCTTCAAAAGGTAGCCCCTTTCATCTGGCTTCTTTGACGTGCAGTTACCTCAGTTAAAGAGGATACTGGGAAAGCTTTGCCCCCAAATAATGTCAGCTCTGTTGTGACCTAACACTCAGAAAGAGTGAGATGGGATGGGCCTGCCATTGTGGGGCAAGAAAGCTGGGAAACCATGTAAAGGGATGGGTGTTAGTCATTGTTTCAGTAATTTATCAAATAACAGGAGATGAATGGGTGGGATTTAGCTAAATTGAAGTGGGTTCCTGCAGAATGAATGACTGAATCCCCTTGTATTTTTATTTTTATTTTATTTTTAGCATCTTAGTGGAGGAGCTCTGTAAGCTATTTAAAATTACACACATAAAAACTGCATCAAAACAACATTTTAAGGTTGTAAAGTATTCAACAAGCTAGAATTAAAGTTATTAAATCATTAACAAAGTAAATGCCTGTGCAATTTTAATTTAGCTCCCCTAGTGTGCATGTACATTATGATTTAATTTTTAGTTACATACCACATACAATTTTTTTTCCACAGGACCCTTGTCTCAGTCAGTGCATAGGCTGGATGGTGATCTCTGAATGAGCAGCTCTTTAATATTTAGTTTTCTCCTTGTTCAGTATGTGGCCCCAGGCCTCATTCACTGTGCACTAATCCAGCCCTGCTCTGAAGACAGATTTACAGCATTTTCATTAGCTTCTCTGTGGCACTCATCACTATAGCAAGTGCTTCTCAAATGTGAATGAGCTGAGTTGCACAACACCCTTGTGAAGGGAGTGGGTGGTATTAGCCCCATTTTACAGAGGTAGAACTAACAACTATTGCTTGACCCTTTCTGCTCCATTCCCTCCAACCTTTCCTGTCCCAGTCCTGTCTTTTCCCCACCCTGGTTTCTGGTCCCACTGGCTTTCTCCTTATATAGCCAGTCCCAGTCTCTGTTCTCAGGCCTTTCATCCAATCCCAGCCACGACCAGTTCCCCCATTCTTTGTCCCCAGTCTTCTTGCATAACCAATAGCAGTTCACCCCAGACATCATGCTTCCTCATTAGATCTGCCTTCTTTCCCCCCATCTCCTTCCCCCACCTCTCTGGTTCTCAGTCCCAGATTCCTTGCCCAACTAGTCTCAGCCCTAGTCTTCACTGACGGCTGCAAATTCACCACCATCAGATCAGTCTTTCCAATCGATTGATCGGATCTGTGCAGACCCACTCAGCTAATCAGGAAGTCGATCTCTGAAGACCACCCCGCAAAGTAGAGTAGTGCTGAGTAAAAGGGGAGGCATTTCCCTTTAACTCAGCACACTGAAGACACCGTGGTAAGTAGGCAATAGGCAGTCAAAGGGAGATACACAAGGTATTTTAAGTACTTTGCGTATCTCCCTTCAACTGCCACCAAAATCCCACTGAGGTGTAGACCTGCCCTCAGTCTCTCCACCATCTACAGGCTTACAGACCCCCCGGCCCTCCACACTGTTTTCTTCCCCAGCTCCTGGCTCCAGTCACTTTGCCCAGCTATTCCCAGTCCCTCCAGTTCTCAATCCCAGTTTTATTGCTTAGCCAATCTCCTGACACCCAGCAGCTCTTTACCTCCAGCTATTCCCCATCCTTTCCACTGCTCCAGCTTTTGATTCCTCTTCATTCAAAACAGGTAGATTCCTCCTCCAGGTTACCAGGACCAGCGGGGCAGGGGAGAGGTGATGTGCGAGGGTGTGAGTGTCACTGAAAACTCAGTGGACAGTGTCTCCTTTTTCTCAGTCCAAGTGCCCAGAATTTTCATTGTCTTCAGCAGCTTAGAGCTTGCAATTGCAAGGAAAGTCTGCTCAGCCCTGGGCTACAGCATGCCCAGAGCAGGTGAAAGCCTCAGAGAATTTACCTGCTAACACTTATCAAATCTGTAGTGAGCACATGCAAACTGATTTTTTTCAGGGGCTTGTAATTTGGCCAAATTTGGATGGATTTTCATGGGGCTATCCAAAGGCACATCCCTGATACAAAGGCACTACTGAATTTCAACTTGCTTCAGAGCCTGGAGGCACTAGAATTTTTCAAATGAAAGGTTGCCAGAATGTTTTTAACATCGACAAAACAGTGTGATTCTCCCTTGCCTTGATTTTGGAAATAGCTTAATCATTTTGGCTGAAATTAAGAAAAAAAATCGGCCTGCGATAGACACCTGGCAAGGAAAATTTCCTCAATAATAGTTAAAGTTGTTTGGCAAAGTTTGGAACAATTGTAAAAAGGGTTGCATAATAAGAAATGTCAGGCAACCTTACTAACAGGCTGTGCTGCCAGTCTCACCTATCATATGATACTGATATGGCAATCCACTTCTATTTTGCAACAGAGTGAGTGCTTGAAAAAAAAAACTGTTCATATTCTGTGGTTTGTGTGTTGCCCTTGGTCTCCTTGAAAATGATCAGGATAAGAATGCAATATGTTGTCATTAGACATTTCCAATTCATATGAGCTTGATCAATCTGATCTGAACACCAAGAAATTTTTTAGATATTTTTAAATCACTTTTCTCAGCAGATACAGACACCCTAAGGCTTATTATTGGACTGGTGTGTCCTGTAGGGTCATGATAGACTACCGAGTGTGTTGCGGAGGGTTGGGGAGGTGGCTGGATTTGACTTGGAGGGAGCGGGCTGGAGTGTCCTGTAGAGTTGCAATATGCTGCCAAGTGTGTTGTGACCCACAAAAGGTTAAGAACCACTGCTACATATGTAGTATTTTGTTTATTATTAGTTTATCATCAGGGAGAAATGAAAAATACCTGTAAGCAAGGGTCCTCGCACTTTAAGGAATCAAACTGGTCAGCAGGACAGAGTTCAAGACCATCTGCCCTTGACAGCTGCTATGGTAACTGGTCAGTCTGAAGATCAGAACAAGTTAGTATTAGTTAGTGAAGGTTGCATTTTTGGCACTGGTTTCTCTCCCGGGGTCAGTGTAACATCCATTCAGTAACAGAGGCGCTAAAGGCTAAATGCATGACCTAAGTCAGAGTTCACTGCAGACATACAGATCTGAGCCATGACCCCAGAAATAGTTCATCCTGCCTGCAGAAACAGGAAGGCATAGAATTACCTAGTGGATTAAGGTTACCGTCTTTGAAATGGATGTTGCATAAAATCAGTCATTGTCAATAAAAGGAGTTTTAAAGATTTCTGAAGATGAGTGACCATAACATACATCCATATAGATTTTTTGTATGATCTTTTCACCTGTAGTAACTTTCAGGTCATAGGCTGGAGGTAGGGTCATCTCATCTAGCATGCCGAGGGCAGGATTATATGTACAACAGAGCACTGGTGGGTGGGGATGGGGATGGAGAAGAACAGTGGTGATATACAGTATGGCAGCAGGTTGATCTTTTACAACAGTGTGATTGGGAAAAATGTAAATTTCTTGTTAAATGATTACTTAATTGAAAGTAAAAGTGCAGATTCACACACACACACACATTAGAGCACAAGCACGATATAGACAACTTTCTTGAGTGTACCTATGTAGACAAGCTCTAAGACTTCACCACTTAGGGACAGACTGGGGTCTGGCACATTAGCACAGGAGATGAAGTCAGAAAAAGGCATCCCCTTACTCCTGCTCTCCCATGGCTGCTGGCAGTGCAGAAGGAGAAATAGGCCAGGTGGACTGGTTATGTCCCACTCTTACATAGGTGGCAGGCACGGGAGCTAGGCATGTGCCTTGGATCTTCCCCTTTCCCCAAATGTACCAGGCAGCATAGCTGTGCCAGTGTGTCAGACGAGTCGCTTCCTTGTGCAACAGGTAAATAAGGAAAAAGACTATGATTCTGAGAGCCTGCTCTGGACTCCTTCTGGGGCCGTGCGACAGTGGACGGCCCTTCACTCTGCATCTGTGGCACAGAGTTATGACTGAGCCCTTACCTCCCCATCAAAAAGTCACAAAATTCTCACTGTCCAAAAGAAAACTTTACTTAAACACAATCACTAATTAGAGACAAAGTCCTTCTCAGTCTTTCCACTGTAAGCCAGAGACTACAGCCATTCAGACATTAACCTCCATATGTAACCTACACAAGATGCCGCCCACTTCAGAACACCTCATTCCCCTTTCCAAGATCAGTCAGGGACACAATCCTCCTGCAAACTTAACTCCAAGGTGACCTGGGAAAAAGGTTTTGCTACAAGAAACAAAGGGATGTGGCATTTTAAAATGACCTCCATATGAGCCTGAGAAATCTGAGCTGAAGGCTTTCTGGCATAGTGAATGACATCACAACTCCCACAAACAAGGAGAAGAGCGATATTTCATCCCCACCTGTCTGAGTGTATGGTTGTTGTGATGTCAGTCTCTTTCAGGGAAGCCAGAAATTGAGCAGGGAAACCAGGAAGCAAGCAGCACAGATTTCTTTGGTTCTGTAAATGGGCATAATTGTCTCCATTCCTGTTTAAATAGAGACTAATTGCATTTCTGAACAATGGATAAATACCATTTTCCCCTCTATGGGTTGATCTGACAAAAGAACTTGGAGAATTTTGCAGTTCACCAGAATTGACTAATACAGGTAGTTAAATGAACCATTAATGGTCATCTGACAAAAGACTTCCAATCTATTAATTAAGAAACTGCACCTGCAAATAATAGGTTTTAAAATGCCCTTTTGCCTCAACCCTAAACTCCTTATATTGAGCATAAAGGGATTTGAACTCACCAAGTTGGGAAAAAAGAGCAGTGAGCCTTAAAGGCACAGTGTGACAAAGATACAAACATAGTATTTGATATCAGTCCGTTGATACCACTCAGTTGTGATAAGCTGAACATCAGAAGCAGAACAAAATACTACATATGGGACCAGAGGGCCACATTCAATCCAAAAAAATCATTCTTTTAGGGGCTCCACATTGGGGGTGTGGGGGAAGTAAAGAGGAAAATGTATTTATAATTCATTGCCAAAAGTGAGAAGAAAAGGCAGATTTGGTCAGTACTGGCTTTTAGGAAGAAATTCAGGCAGCTTCATTACTGTAGTGATCATAAACTCTACCCTGTCAAAATGTGTCCCAGATTCTGGACAATGCACAAACAAGATGCTAAGCTGTAAGCAGATGAAGACCTAAAACATTTGGCTATGCCAGAAGGGGTTGAGAAATTGTCAAAGGAATATGTGAGTCCCCTATCAAGAGGAAGAAGAAGATTCAGAGCACAGAGCAATGAGCAGTGAAGGACGTTTGGGCAGACTATTAGGTCAATGGCAAAAGAAACAATATGTTAATATAAAGACAGAACCAAAATTTAGTGCCAAAACCTTGATGAAGAGAGACAAGGGAGGACAGATAACAGCTGGATTTTGAAAGCTTAAGTTTATATACTTTTAAGTGGAGAGGCCAATAGAAATGGACAAGTGTAACAGAGTGGGTGCATGGATGTGTTAGAGATGGGCCCAAACTGCGAAGTTCAGATCCAAATCTGGGTTCACATTTTCTGTTTGCAGAGAGACGAAGGGTGAGTTTGACCCATCTCTAGAATGAATAAATGAAGTAGGAAAAAGTGTACTTAAAAATGTGTTCCTGGTAAAATACTGTCCCCAGAGAAGTCAATGAAAAAATATCCTATTGACTTAAATGGGCCCAAAATTTCACGCTCAGGTCTCAGTGAGTTAAATCTTATTTGACAAACTGTCTGCTTGTTTTAACATTTAACTCACTGAGAACTGAAGATGAAATCCTGGCCCCACTGAAATCAGAAGTTTCGCCATTGATTTGGTTGACCCCAGGACTCCATCCTTAGTTCTCGAACAAGACGTCATTCTATGAAGTAACACAAATTACTTTATTTGACTATTTGTAAGCGCACATCTTTGGACAACCTATCAGTTGCTATGGCTAAATCACAGTGTCATTTTCAGGCCTACGTTTTTTAAGGATTTGCTGCCTATCATTGTTGAATAGCTTATGAGTGCTACCACTTAAGGAGGGTCCAAATCATTTTTGAGTGACAGACGTGCACTTCCATTTTAGGATAATCAACCTAAACCTTTGACAATGTCTTGTCCTGCAAAAAATAAAAGTCACCACAGACACACTTTTAAAATGGTATTTAATTAATTATATCTGAAGCTTATTGGGGGTAACTCCATGGATTTTTATGGAATTTAATCTAAGATTCCTTAGTTTATTTTTAAAGAATCATATTAGTTATTATTCATAATATATTATCAAATGTAATTATACAGCTGCATTTTGCAATACACATCCCATGTTCTTATTTACACACACACAATTATCCCCCATATTCTGTGGTTATCCGTTTCATGATCATGCAGTGTAGATCCAAACCCCACTGAAATCAATAAAAAGACTTCCATTAACTAAAATGGGATTTGGATCAGAACCTTATTGTGTGTTCTCATGTAAATGTGCAAGATATACATAGGGTAATAAGTTAGAGATGTCCCTATTGGTAACATATATTCTAACTTGTGATGTTCCAGGAAATCCTAAAATCTGTATTGAATAATCTGGAAGCAGTGTGCTGGAGCTAAGGGTACGGGAGGTGCTGACACACCCCCTGGCTTGAAATAGTCACAATGAACACCAAATACATGGTTTCCATCATCAGCACCCCCACTATAAAAACTGTTCCAACACCCCTGCCTGGAAGTTATTATGGCCTTAAATTACTCTCAGAATTAATAGTTGTTAATATCAATGGCCAAAAGAATCATTCTAAGGAACTGCCAATCAGCAAAGAAGTTGAACATTAGGGACTGCACTAATAAAGTGAGTGAACTGACAAATACGGCCCAGGAGAATGATGAAGGTTTTAGGGAGTCAAAGGCCTTGTCTACACTAGCATTTTTTCAGTGTTTCCCACTGCTGCACCACAGACAGCTCTGCTAGTGCTAGCTATGGGAGGGCATTAGTGTGAACTAGGCACAGCTGTTTTTACTACTGTATTCTGTAACGCTAGTCAGAACGGGTCTAGATGACATGAAGATTAAAATAGCAATGGCTGCCGGTAGCACGTCTCCATGTTGTAATTTTTAAAAATACAAATATCAAAGCCAGGAAATTCAGTTACTTACATGTGAAACAAAAATAGCCCCCCCCCCAACACTGTGAAATGTTGGAGAGTCTGGAAGTAAGATACCGAAACAACCTGCTTATCACCACTCCCATGCTGGTATCTCCCTGGTCTCTTTCAGGATCTAATTTGACAAGAAGGGCATTTACAGCTCTATGTGGGCAAAAATGTATCATAGAAGTGAAAAGAACTGTTGCATTACGGCACAGATGAGTGACTTGCTGCAGTAAAGTGTGAGGGCTTGTACACACTACAGCCTTATTGCGCAGTGAGGAGCTTTACCACGCAACAAGGCTGTGAGCGTTCACACTACAATCTTGCTTGTGGTGCGGCAACAGCCCTCTTGCTGTGCAACAGGTAAACCACCTAAATGAGCGTGGTTAGGCTTACTGTGGAACAGCTGTTCCACGGTAGAACCAGTGTATACGCTCTTTTCGCAATTGACAGCCTCCGTAAATGTCCCAGAGTGCCAATCAAAGCCCCTTTGGGACACCGGAGCTGTCATACTTGTCAATTTCACTGTTCTAGTAGGGCAGCGGGACTCCGGCCACTGAGAGCACAGCCCTGGGAAAGCCCCTCGGGAGTGGGGCTCAAGCCACTGGCGGCTTCAGTGCCCTGGCCCTGGGAAAGCCTGGCTGCCGCAGAGCTTCCCCAGGGCTGGGGCTCCGCTGCCACCTGTGGCTTGAACCCTGTTCCCGGGGGAGCAGCCCCCCCAGTGGGGCTCCAGCGGGGCAGAGCAGCCCCAGGGAACCCCCCGGGCTGCCCTACAGCCCTGTGGGGGATGAGGGGGTGGAAGCAGCCCCGCTGCCCGCCCAAAGGCTGGCTGCGGCAGTGCATGATGGGATAGGTGCCCACCATGCACTGCTCCTTGTAACGAAAATTCAAAGGAGAATGTGAACGCTCCTTTTCATTACAAGGAGTGCTGTGTGGATGGGGGAAAGCGTTATAGTTATAATGCTTGCCTGTCCCGCAACAACTTTATTGCAGGACAAGTCTGTAGTGTGTACATAGCCTTAGTGAAAATTAAGGGAAAGATTTCCACAACTTTTACTCACATTAAGTAGTCCCTTACTTCTTGAGGAGTTATTCTGAAGTCATAAAGTAGGTTCAAGGCAAGAAAGGCTGGCAGACAAGAACCTCAGGTAAGGATCACAGGTTATGGCCTGTCTTTCCTAAAAAAAAAAAAAAAAAAAAAAAAAAAAAAAAGTACATGGTCATTATGCACTGTAAAATAAGTACATTTTCTGTCAATTTTTATGGAGAAAATCCTCACCTGTGTCCAAATATGTTGATCTTCAAGGGTGAATGTCCTCTTCCTCTTTTCTAGATTCTTTTACAACTTGGAGGCTGTGTGAAAATTCTGTATTAACTGCCATCTTCCTAAATATGCCTTTTAATCAGTAGCAGCCATATGTTCTTCTGGCCTGTGCCCAGAAAAGCATAGCAACTTACGACAAGAACTGTTCTCAAACTTGAGCACAAGCCAACCCCTTCTACTTGGTAGGGTGCCACATCCACTTCCAACAAACAGACATGGTCTCACGCAGAAGAACCGTAACAGAGCCTCAAAAAGTACAAATGAAAAGGTGGCTGGTAGAAATGTGGGAGAAAAGAGGGTAAAGCCAAACATATGATTGATTCCCTAGGGAAGAAAATAACACAGTTAATTACAGAAAGGACAGACCCTGTTAATGCTGCTCTGGAATATAGCTCATGACGGGCAGATTTACGCAATTTGCAGTGTGACAATTGGAAAAGTTTCAGTGGATTACCCAGCACACTGGGAGGTCCCTGTGTGGACCTCAGTACAGCCTACATTAATAAAATAGCTGCTACATGACTGCCGTACTACTCAATGGGACAGTCAATGGCAAAGAGGTGTAGCTACACAGCTCATTAGCATAAAGGGAATCCCATTTCAGCCATTGTCTCCTCAAACATACCCATTCGCCACCAATGTCTGGCCTTTTCTGACTCTGAGTGCTTTTAGAACTCACAATAAAACTCCCTCACCGCACCACACTGTCCTCCAACTAAATCTGTACTGGAATGCATCAACTCTGTGCATGCCAGGCTGCATCCTGCAAGCTGTCTCGCATTCTGGCTGCAGTCCAGCAAAGCACTTGAGCACATGAGCAGTCCCACCTATGTCAGTGGGTTAAGTCAACAGGACCGCTGATGTGCTTAAAGGTGATCTTTGCTGGATGAGAGCCAGAGTGCTCAGAAGCACTTTGGGACTCCAAGCCATCTACTACACAAGTGGCAAACATTGCACCTAAGGGGGCCACCCTAACTCCTGCTCCTTTGGACAGCAAGAGTGAAAGTGGGCAGTGGGGCTCTAGGTATGATGTGATAGCAGGCGTATTTCAATTACAACAGACAGTAAATTTAAAGAAATGAATAGATTAAGGGAGAGGAGACCAATGCTCATTTCAACCACCAAAGGTGAATATGAAAGTGGTGGCTGCTGCTTCTCTCGCACAGAGAGCAAGGTGTGAAAATAGGATCAGAGTGCTACTGATCTCACAGCTGTGAGAGTGAAGTGGGGTCCCTGGGCCGGCGGCTGTTCTCAGCTCTAAGGTCTGTCCCACAGATGAACTCGCTTAAAGGTAAGTGCCACCCAAATACATAGTTCTGAGCAGAACTTCACTGCAGTAGAAGTTTGTCTTTACAGTGGAGGTTCTTATATTGTATTATCCGAAAAAGTGTATGTCACAATGCAATTAAAACCTGTTTTTTAATGGCTGGGCAGAAGGAAACACAGTTAAGGCTGCACATGTTACAGAGGGATAGCCTTGTTAGTCCAGTTCAGCAAAACAAACAAGGACTCCTGTGGTATTTTTGAAGACTAACAAATTTATTTATTGCATGAGCTTTCGTGGGTGGAATGGAAAACTTACCCCTTCCATTCCGTGAGTTTTCCATTTCAAGTGTCTGACAAGGTGGGATTCTGCCCATGAAAGCTCATGAGATAAATAAATTTGTTAGTCTTCAAAAGTGCCACAAGGCTGCACATATAACTTTTGCAGTTTGTGGCCTCTGAGTTCTTCATTGAACAACCTGACTCAGTCCAAATTCTGTTACATCAGTGTGAATTCAGAGCAGCTATATTGATGTAAAGGGAGTTAATCCTTACTTCCAATCTAAGATCATTAATGTCAACAGAATTATTCTGGATTTACACAGGTGTAACTGAGAACAGAATATGTCCTTTAAGGAACTCTTAACATTTGTTTAGTGCAACTGGTTTTTTTTTCTTCTCTGTCTTAATCCTTGCAGCGAAGGGTGGTCTAGAGTCCATCGTCCATAGAGTAAGTACTATACACCTTCATGTATTGCTGATAGAGGCATTATTTGGGGCTGGAATTTTCTCCACTGTACATTCCTCTCTTTTCTTAGTCTGTCTCCACAGCCAATGAAGATGTGATTGTGACATAGATCGGCATATATGTGCTAGCTTTAATCTAACTAGTGCAGGTAACAACAGAAGTGAAGATATGGCAGTACGGACTTCAGCAAGGGGTGGCAACCCAAGTACATACCCTGAATCTCCGGTGTACTTGTACTGAGATTGCTCACCCACACTGAAGCCTGCATTGCCACATCTTCATTATTATTGTTACCCACAAAACTTAAACCACAGCTGTTATGAGTATGCCTACCCACACAACCATCACACCTTCCCTTGCTGTGTAAACACACCCTTAGATGATGGCTCCTGCCTGATACTGTGCCACACTGCATTGAACAAATAGCAGGTACTCAACACCTACTCTTTCTGTGAGAAAGATATTAGAGAATTTTCCTCCTTGGTTGTTGAAATAGGGCTTCACTTAAAGAAAGCCGCTCTGTGAAAATGGGACACATATTCAAGCAATAGTTTAACTTGAATTATGAGATCCCATTGTAACTACTGGTTAGTTAACTTTGTAGATTCTCTTATGTTATTTAAGAAGTTAGCATCCAGTATATCTCTGTCTGTGGAAAATAGCTAAAAATTCTAGACACAGATTGACTTGGAGTGGGAATGTAGGGAGCCAAGCTAATATGAAATGATGTGAGGGTGTTTGGTAAGTTTTAAAACAGTCACCTTTGTATATATCTAGTGGTTCTTCATAATCATTTATGTCATGCTCATAATGCATTTCTATTCTGTCCTTATAACTAGTAATTAAGTACTGTATCTTACTTTACATATACTCCCCATATATATTCTCTCCCTGTTATTTTTCTTAACATTAATAACATACAAAATTACAACAAACAAACAAAAAAGCCTAATGGCATTGGCATGTGATTTTGCAGATCTGGGTTCAAATGTGGTCATTTAATCTTTCCAGGACCTAGATCCTCATCTGTAAAATGGGAATAGTAGCACTTCCTCTTGTCCATCCTTTGCCCATCTTGTCTATTCAACCCTCAATTCTACAAAGACACATGCTGAATTTTTTCACATGAATAGTCTCATTGAAGTCAAAGTAGAAAAGATAGTCAATGAGATTTGATCTGTAAGTGTTCACAGGACTTTGGGCCTTAAACTGTAAACTCTATGGGGACAGAGACTGCCTCTTACTAGTGGCTATGTCTACACTGGTTAAGTTAAGTTGACTCTGTTAAGTCGACCTTGTTAAGACAACTTAGAGCAGCCACACTGGAAACGTAAGTCTACTGCCCATGTCCACACTGGCAGGTGCTAGGTCGGCGGAGGAGAGCCGCGGCTGGGGAGATCGGGCAGGGGAGAAGGGAGAGCCGCGGTTGGGGAGAAGGGAGAGCCACAGCTGGGGGATTGGGCAGGGGACCAGGCGGCTCTCCCTCCTCCCCTATCCGATCCCCCAACCACAGCTGTCCTTCTCCCCAGCCCATCCGCCGGCATGGAGGACAATTAGGTCGACTTTGGGCATCCACACTAGCTTTAAGTCGACTTAATAAGGTTGACTTAGGCGTTAAGTCGACCTTCAGAGGTGGAGTTATTAAGTCGACTTAAGGAAGCGCCCAGTGTGGATACAGTGTTCTGTAGGTCAACTTAAGCATTATTAAATCGACCTATGGTGCAAGTGTAGACATACCAACTATGTATATGTACAGCATCTAATCCAATGGCAACCTCAAATTTGGTAGGGGCCTCTGGGTGTTAATGTAATTCAGATAACAATATATTTAATGTCATGCATGCCATAGGTACATAAATATGTAAAATATTAAAAATGAATACTGTTTTAAAATATATCTAAGTTTCCACTTTTCTGTGGGTGAATCTCTGTGAGATTAATCATGGATGCCATTTTCCCGCTAATAAGCAGGAGGCACTATAGAAGATATTAGGACACAAAGAAGATTAAATGCTGGGGGAAATCAATTAAGAGTCAACATTCCATTCAGAAGATTCTTATTTAGAGGGTGAGTAGTTTTACTGAATGACTGTTGATGGAAGAGTGGTGGAGTTGAAATGTGGGTTTTGGAGCACAAGAGAATTTCATCTTCAGTTATGAGGCCACAAGTATGATCTTTGACTTTTAATTGGAAATTAATAAATGCATCCACTTACCATCATCTTGGAGCTTCTATCCTGCCAACACAAGCTGTTTGTACACCAGTCAGCTCTTTCATTGCTTCTCCTGCAAACACTAAAGTCATTGAAGATGTGCAGCTTTTCCCGGTGGGTTCAGAGAGCCATGTCAAATGGCACTGAGTTAAATAAATTCAGCATTCAGTTTGGCTGGTGAAAAGCCACAGGCTTCTATCAAAAATGAAAGGGGAATTTGGTCTAATATGTATTTTTTCTTCAATTTCCTGGCCATCTTTACATACCCATCTGATCTATAGCAACTTTGATATATGTATTTTGGGGACTATTGCTATTTAATGACATCAAAGGGAGGATATACAATTGAAATGACAATAAAACAATGCAAAAAACTGGTGTGAGTGGTTAAGTTCTACTCTCATTTATACCAGTGTGAATCCCGAATAGTTCCACTGACGTCCACAAAATTTCTATAGATTTACATTGCATTAATTGAGAAGAATTTAACTCACTCAAAATCATTCAAATTGATTTCAATGGAGCTATACCAGTGACAAATTAGCCTCAGTTTGTGGCTGTGAGAGGGCAACTACACGGGTGGGATGCAATAGGAAATCACTTCTGAGCCATGTGAAAAATAATACATTGTATGTACGCCAGCAAATATTGCTTCCGACTCACAAATCACATTAAATGGCTATATCCACACTTGCAAGTTAGTTCGAATTAAGGAAGCTTAATTCAAACTAACTTAAGCCTTGGCCACGCTAGGCTTTCATTAGTTCAAATTAAGGGCTTTCTTAATTCGAACTAATAAATTTGATTGCTTAGTTTGAATTAACGGTTAATTTGATCCGTTAATTCAAACTAAGTCAAATGTGGCCATGTTAGTTCGAACTAACTGCTTAATTCGAATTAATTGGCAGATTGACTTCCTGCAACTGACTAATTCGAACTAAGCAAGTGCCCTGCATGGCCATGGCTAGTTCGAACTAGCATTCTAGTGGGGCCATGCTAGTTCGAATTAAGTTAATTCAAACTAACTAAAATTAGTTCAAATTAGTTAGTTTGAATTAACTAATTCAAACTAGCTTTTGTAAGAGTAGACATAGCCATTGATATTTTGATTAGATTTAAATGTTTAAATTTAACATACAAAAAATGCCTAGCCCAAGCTATAGGTCCCTTAATAACATTGAAATGTACATTTCACAATCATTAAGTGCTAAGCCCTCATAAATCTCATTGAAATTGGGGGGGGGGGAGGAAAAGAGAGGGGGCTCAAGCACCTTTGAAATATCAGGCCATAAAACAGCAGAAACTTCCATCCATGTTCATACACCACAGCAAACATTATACAAATCAAAGCAAAAGAAATCTCTCCCATAAACTCCTAAGCCCTAAGACACCTGCTCAAAACGATGGATTCGGTAGCATTTCATGAAGATTAGTTGATTCATGCCAGTTCACACAAAGGAATGGGTACTGAATTCCAAAATCCCGGGACTCTCACAAAGAACATCCGCCAGCAGGCCTTTTTCTCTGTTGAAGATGCTCCAGCTTGTGCACTTCTGCTGATCTCAGCTGTGACAGCTGAGCGGTGGAGAGAGGTGGTCAGAAACTACACTTTACATTCTTCTACCTGTAAGCCAACAGATAACCACTGTAAGCCAACGGATAACCAGATCATTGTGTATTGACATTATGCACTTGATAAACAAGCTCCTGCATTTTTGTACTAACTTCAACTTCTGCACTGATTTAACATATAGCCCCATGGAGAGTGCATTGCAAGAATCCAGTCCAGAGGAAGACAAAAAAGGACAGATCCCAGGAGCAAGAGAAAAGGAAGCAAATCTCTTTGCTGACACTGTTTTGCCCAGCAACATAAGTAGACTTAGTAATTGGCTATGCAAAGACATAAACCCAGGTAACCTTGCAAAATCAGCAGCAGCAGAAAGTCCCTGAAACTGGTCAGAACTGGCAAAAAAAGCCACCCAAAAGTAGAAACAGAACTAAGAAATGATTTTGCAAGGATAGGGGTGTGCCTATAAAAGCAGCGCCCCGAGAACAGCAAGGGCGGAGTCAACAGGAGTAGCGCCCTGAACCAGTCTGCACTGCTGACTGATGATAACCCGCAGATGAAGTATCAAAATGAATAAGAAACCTGTAACCAGAATGCTGTTGCAGCTGCTTCTGCTTGTTGTTGGGTAAATATGTCTGCAAATGATACTGATTGTAGCCAAGAGCTACTAATGGGGCTATTTGTGGAAATAGGAGGAGGAGGAGAAGGAGGAGGAGGAGTTATAATCTTGCTTTACCTTGTAGGATTTGGAATGTTGTTTGTATGTCTGCTGTGTTGTTTTAGGCAATTAAAGGACAGTGATTTGTTTTAAAGTATTTAGTCAATAAAAGTTACATAAACGGTGTACACCAAAATCAGTGGTCCCAGGCATTCTCCTTGAGTCCCTGCGCACCGCTCTTGCATCACAAAAGAACAGCATTTGCCAAAGACAGACAGAAAATCACAGTTTTTGTCCTGCTGCTGTGTTTTGTACAGGAGCAAATGGGAGTCTAACTGGAGTCCAAGCTGCACACTTTTGAAAGCTGAATGCCCACAGTCAAGGGACCTGCTGTAATTTCAGCCAAATGCTCCAGTTGCCTCCCCTACCCACCTTTACCACTGCAGTTTTATCCAGAGTGAGTCTAGCCTACCCCCTATCATCTGTAAGTCACCTAGACACTGGAAACAACACTCCATGACAACATGCTGTAGCTCACCCACAAGGTACAGGCTTAATGCAGGAATCACTGGGTGTAATGCCATGTTCTGTGTTAGGCAGAAGGCCAGACTAGATATTCTAATGACCCCTGGACCTTAACATTTATGAATATATATGAGCTGAGCAACAGAAATCATGTCCAGATGTTGTCCTATAAGGATCACAGATGTTTTAATTTTTATTATTGAATAAACGGAACCAAAATAAGCCAGTCTTCTCTATCAAAACTCTGTAGGATTCATGAATAAATCTTGCCTGGGTTAGTTTTATTGCTCTGAGTGTGAAATTTTTTTCCTACTAGATTGAAATTTGACTAGCTAATAGACCCAGAACGATGCTTTTTAAAATGGGATTAAAGTACTTTTACAACAAATGGACACTTATTATCTGGTCTGGTTGTAAGGCTAACTTGCATTTATTTTGGTTTTTTCCCCCCATCAGAAAGTTGTTCCATTTGCTGCCTTTCTCTCTGCTCCAGCACTAGATCACTCATGGACACACATAAAGAGGATGCCTGGCAGATGCAGGATCAAAATGCCAAGTTCTGGAATGTATTTTTTTTTTTTAGCAGTGGCATCTGGGGCCTTGATGGCTTCCTGGCTGGTTCTTTATTTTTGCATGGTCTCTTGGCTGACTCCTCTGCTAGCTATACTGCCAACCACAGAACTGCCTGGGGGGCTGAAAGAAGTGATTCTGCTCATCCTCATGACTACTCACTAAGGTGGGCTCATCCTTTGGGAAAGGTTCTGTGCAAACATCTTTTAAGATCCACCATCAAATTTCCTTGACATGGAAGAACATAGCCCTGTGTATGTTTGTGCATTATGTGTATGGTGTGGATTTGCTGTAGTACCGTCCTTTAGGTAGCTCCTAAATTGCAATGAAAGAGATACTGGAGCTCAAGCAGCTAGGACTAGGTGCTGGACCTCAAGCTATTTTTTTACTTTCCTAACTGAAATGGCAAGCTCTGAGGTGCCAAGGCTATGAACTGCCAAGTCTAAAGATGCCGGGGATCAGCCCTGGCAAGCCCTGACACAAATTAAGCCCTGACTTTAAGCCATCCCATCTGGATCTCTTATCTGCTCGGTAACCCTAGGTTTCTTGTGACAGAAGGTCTACCTCTCTGCTACTGAAAAACTCAAACCAAAACAAGTGTTTTTATTAAACTTGCATGCACTTAAGCCAGTTCTTTGAACCCTTACAATTCAGCACAGTGTTCACTGGCTGTGAATGTCTTCATCTGTATTTAAAAGGTGGGAACAATGTAATGCACTTAAATCCCTTAACTGGAAATTTCTTGCCTTTCATTTGTTTAGCAACAGTAGAGAAAAGACTAGTCACAAAACTTTCCTCTGTACTTAAGAAGATTTATCCTTTGAAGAAGTAACAACAATGATACTGTAATAGGAATAAAGCCTGCACTTCTTATGCCGAACATATTTTCTTCTGAAGAAATGCACTGCAATTGCAATGATAAAGTGGGACTTGCTAAGCAGGGCTGCTTCCCTGCACTACTGTGTGTTGAACTTTTATAAGCAAGCCATAAATACATAGATACCAAAGAGTTAATTTGCGTTTTTAAACCTCCTTCCCAATATCCTCTCTCATTCCTGCATAAAATCCCCATGTCCAGACATCAAATCAGTAAACCCTGTTGCCTGTCAGAGAATACAATGTCAGGCCATTAGTATGTTAATAAGTCCGGAGGGTGACAGGTGGCCTACTAGACAGCTCAATTAAGCTGCTCATTAAACACACGCTAACGAACAGCCAAGGCAGGGCCTGAACAGCACCATTCTGTAATGACATGATGTCAGAGCGAACAAATGAGGAAAAATAACAAAAACATTACAGCAGTGACAGACGCCACTAATAAGGACCTCTTGCACTACATCAGCCCTCAAATCAATGAGCAACAGGGATCAAAAAACTCGACCCAACATTCTCAGGGGACTGAATACAGCAAGATTTTTTTGGCCAGGTTTTTTTTTTTAAACTAAAATTATCACAGAATATCACAAATTAGCAGTGGGGGAAAATAAAGAGAGAGATTTAGTCACTGTAAGACAATCACAAAATCTGAAAAATGTGCAATGTAGGATTTGAATGAAAATTATGATTTAATGGGATCATCATTTAAATTTGATTGGCATCTTTCTTTTTTCTTTTCTTTTCTTTCTTTCTTTTTTTAAGCCTACAGGTTTGAATTATTTACTGTACCTGCTCTGCCTACTCACTCGACATAAATGCTAGCATTTGAAGAACATGTATCTAAGTTTTTAAGTGCAGATTTGTAGCTATTATTTTTAAAAAGGAGAATTTTAGCAGCTGGTAGAGAATTCCATCATTTTCAAGGAAGGGGCTTCCTGAATGATAAATTCAAGCATCCAACTGGTGCTGACATGACATTTGAGTTTCACATTGCTAAACTAATAGGCTGGTTGACCATTATAAGGTCACGACCTTAACTCTTATGCTAGTTTTAGAGCTGTGTTACGTTAAGAATTGATACCTCCATGTATTTCCTTAAAGGTCTACCTCAACATTTACACTAATAATGACAATAATAAATATGAACTGCACAGTCAATTTGTAGCAATAACTTTAATAGAGAGCTATCAGGTCTGTTTTAAAGCAATTAGCAGATAGGGGAGAAAACACTTGCAATAGCAAACAGATTTGAAGAAGAAAATCATCGTCAAATTATATTTAGAGAGCTCTCACCAAATTTTTTTACCAAATATCAGGCCAAATTCCACCCCAAATACAAATTAGTATAGGAGACTCTAAGGCTATGTCTACACTTGCAAGTTACTTCGAATTAAGGAAGCTTAATTCAAACTAACTTCCTTAATTCGAACTAATAAATTCGATTACTTAGTTTGAACTAACCCTTAATTTGAAATAGTTAGTTTGAATTAAGTCAATGTGGCCATATTGGTTCGAACTAACTACTTAGTTCGAACTAATCGGCAGATTGACCTTCATGCAACTGACTAATTCAAACTAAGCAAGTGCCCTGCATGGCCATGGCTAGTTCGAACTAGCATTCTAGTGGGGCCATGCTAGTTCGAATTAAGTTAATTAGTTAAAATTAGTTCAGATTAGTTACTTCGAATTAACTAATTCAAACTAGCTTTTGTAAGTGTAGACATAGACTAATTGTCCATTGCACAGCACCTTGTATACATGACTGCAAAGTGGGTTTAGAAGGCTGCCAAATCAAAATGGCCAATGTTCATATTCACTTGATAGTAGTGCAAATAACTACATAAAAGTGCAACACAATGAAAAATCAGGCCCAGCAAGTGCAACTCCAATGGGAGGCTCTGGGACACACTCACCTGTGAGCTAAACAATGGTGCAAGGTGGACATCAGCTATGAGTTTTAAGTGACAATATTAGCATGTCTTGAACCAATGTGGTTATGGAAATGAGTGGAAGTAAGGACTTCTCTATAATCAGTTTCTGTACTGCTTTCACTTCATTGGTTTAGAAATGGTAAGCTCATGGGTATAAATTATACCCTTTATATAGCATAACTATTCACGCACCGAGAGCTTGAATTACTTAACTAAACAGTTAAATTTGGTACAAATCCTATGGGTTGCCCATTTCTTAGGTGCCAGTAGCTAAATTGAAATTCATCACAGCTCTAGTCCAATTTAGGAGTCTGAGCAGAAGAAGGTTCTAACTGCAAAAACACATATTAGGTAAAAAGAGCTCCTTCCATATACACTAATGGCCAAATTATTTGCTGATATTACAGGATGAAATTCCTGTTGCACCCACTTCCACCAGCAGCAGAGAATTTGGCCCTTCCTCTCCAGTTGGCTGCTTTTTCTGATACATCCCCCTTCCATTCTGTTACTGGTTGTTGAACAAGCTACATTTCTTTACCACTTGAGCCCATTGTGACATATATATATATACACACAGCTAATTTATGCCAGCATTGCTCTTGTAGAATCATAGACATGTAGGGCTGGATGGGACGTTGGGAAGTCATTAAGTCCTGTCCCCAGTGCTGAGTCAGGACTAGACAATTCCTGACAAATAGTTGTCCAACCTGTTCTTAAAAGCTGCCAATGACAGGGACTGCACGACTGCCCTTGGAAGCCTATTCCAGAATTTAATTACCCTTAGAGCTAGAAAGTTTTTCCTAAGATCTAACTCGGAGATCACCAACCCTGGGCATGTGTGCCAAACATGGCATGCACGCCTATTCAGAGCAGCATGCAGGGCTCCCAGCCCTGTGGCCACTCTCCCCTGAAGGCCCCGCAGCAAGGCCTGTGGCCACAAGAACACCCTGCGATAAAGGTTGCTGACCCCTGATCTAACCTAAATCTCCCTGGCTGCAGAGTGAGACCATTACTTCTTGTCCTGCCTTCAGTGGCGATTGAATACAATTGATCACCGTCCACTTTATAACAGCCCTTAACATACTGGAAGATTATCAGGTTTCCCTCCTCAATTTTCTTTTCTCAAGACTAAACATACACAGGTGTTTTTTTTTAAAAAAATCCTTTCCTCGTTCATCAAGTTTTCTAACCCTTTTAACCTGTTGTTGCTCTCTTCTGGACTCTCTCCCATTTTACACATCTTTCCTAAAGTGTGGAGTCCAGAACTGGACACAGTGCTCCCGGCAAGGCCTCACCACAGACAATTACCTCCTGTGACTTACATACAACAGTCTTGTTAATGATGTTCGCCCTTTTCACAACTGCATGGCATTGTTGGCCCATATTCCATTTCTGATTCATTATAACCGCCAGATCCCTCTCAGCAGTATTACTGCCTAGCCAATTATTCACCATTTTGTAGTTGTACATTTGGTTTTTCCTTCCTAAATGTAGCACTTTGCACTTATCTTCACTGAAATTCATTTTGCTGATTTTAGGCCAGTTTTCTGGTTTGTCAAGTTCATTTTGAATTCTAACCCTGTCCTCCCAAGTGCTAGCAACCCAGCTTGGTGGCATCTTCATATTTTGTAAGCGTACTGTTCACTCCATTATCCAGATCATTAATGAAAACATTGAATAGTACCATACCCAGGGCTGACCCCAGTACGACCCCACTAAATATGTCCCCTAGTCTGATAGCAAACCATTGATAGCTGCTCTTTGAGAATGGGCTTCCAATCAGTTGTGCGTCCTCTTTGCAGTAATTTCATCTAGACCACATTTATCTGGTTTGCTTATGAGAATGTCATGGGGGCTTACTAGCAATAATTCTCCAAAATGAAATGCTCTGTGGCTTAGTTCTGCTCCTCTGCTCATGTGAATTGTCCTGTGGAAGTTATTGGAACTACTTTCGTACATAAAATGAGCAGGCTTTGGCCCGATTTTGTTGAGACTCCATACATGGGCCCATTTCTGCTGCTATTAAAGTCATTAGCAAAATTCTCACTGAGTTCAGTGGAAGCAGGTTCAAGTAATCCTTACTTAGGTGAATAAGTGTGACTCAGATTCAGGGTTACTCAAAATCACCCTCTTTGGGAGATATGAGATGTATCCCCACTTGCAGTTCTGGGCACAATTTTCTCAAAATTTGTTTGATTAAAAAAAAAAACCCAAACAGCTCTGTTATTTCTTTATCTAGAGGATCATTTTCACCAGACTGCAGTGGCGTGCAGTGATGGGGAATGCAGATGACGCCTCCTAACCCCTTGTGTTCCTCCTACACAAGAGCTGGCCATTATCCTGCAGAAAACGCTGCCTATGCCCTGAGCAGCTGATCTCTATGTAAAAGGGGGACCGTACCTTATCCACCTGCCCATGGAACTGGCTGGGTACTCAGCTGGGAGCATGCTGCACCTTTTCCAAAAATGAGAAAGCAACCACTATCCGCTCACAACAGAGTCACCTGTATCCTTTAATTACATGATCACATGCTAGTTTTTCTACGGAGCTCCTACCTCAGTCAGTCACAGGATGGATTCAGTATTACAAGCAACCTTAATTCTGGTGTTTCCTTAACTTCTGAGTGTTTGACTTTGTAACTTCAGAAATGTCGTTTCAATGTACTTTTTGTGTGTGTGATTTTTCTAGCTTTCCAGAAAAGCAAACTGAAAACACAGAAATTCCATCATGGGGCATCATATTGACACCCATGTGTGTCAACAGCAGGGTAACGTCCATCACACAGACCTGCGCCACTTGAGCTATCACAGTAAATGATAACAGTCATAGATTGGCATTCTCTGTGTGGCCCACCACTAGAGGGGGGATGGGATACTTTGCCAATGGGCTGCATAGTTATTTACTGGCAGAAGACTCGAGAATCTTGGGTCCCATTCCAGGTGCTGCAGGGAAGTGTGTGCTAATAGACACAGACTTTTCTGCCCATTGTTCCCAAGCCTGACCTTTTTGCACTATCCCCCCAGTTCCTGTCCCAGTCCTTTCTCTTTCCTCGCTTTGGCTATTTATCCCTCTCCCATTCTCACCTAGCTAGTCCCAGTCTCAGTTCCTATGGTTCTCATCCTAGTTCCGGCAAGTCCTAATCTTAATCCTCCAGATTCCCTGTTCCAGTTTCCCTTGCACCTTGTTACAATCTACTCTCCCTACCTGCCCTTCCCCTAGGTCTGGCTCTTCTCCTCTCTGCATTTGGATGACTCCACTTCCTTCTCCATGCTACCAGGGCCCAGCATGAAGGTCACTGATGGCCCAGGACAGATAGCTTCCCTGGTGTCAGTTCAGGAGTTCAGCCCAAATCCACACAGCCTGCAGCAGCCCACAGCTGCAATTGCAGGGAAAGTCCTGCTCAGTCCTGGACTGGAGCATGCCCATTGTGGACAAACTCATTGGAAATTTCCCAGGTAAAATGACAGACACTTCTACTCTAAGGGAACCAGTGCATGTTTGGGCTTGAGGCAATGTGAAACAGGCTGCAGAACAGCTAAGTATCATCTATTTTGTGACCTTCTGTACCTGGGGTAGCAATGCATCTCTTCTGTCAGTGCAAGAGCTCCATTCTAATGGTTTGCTTCTTGAGATGAATGGAATTTGAGAACTTCTGGAGGGTTTTGAGGAGGAATGTTCTTCCTCTGACAACTCTTCTGTCAGTGGTGATGGCAGAATTTTACAATAATCTTTTGTCTTCCACCATCCACAAATTGGTTCTTTCCCTCATACTCACAGGTCATGTAGTTCCCTTACGACTTATGAGAAGCAAGAGGGAAGATGGCTAGAAGGCTGGTGGCAAAGATAACTAATGGGTCAGCTATCTCCTGAGTCAGCTTCTTGTGTACTCTAGGGTACATATCATCAAGCCCCGATGATGTCTAACTTGTCCAAGTAATTTTTAACTTGCTCTTTCCCTATCTTATTTCTATTGCCCTCCTCTACATCAGACATTCATTCTGCACCCACCTTCTCAGTGTAGATCGAAACAAAGAAATTATTTTGTTCCTCTGCCATTTCCACATTTTCATTTATTGTTTTACCCTCTTTGTTGAGTAAGGGTCCTACTTCCTCTTGTTTCTGATATATTTGAAGAATGTCTTTTTGTTACCCTTTATGCCTTCAAGTAGTTTAATCTCTGTTTGTGCCTTGGCCTTTTGGATTTCTCCTCTACATAATTGTGTTATTTGTTTGTAGTCCTCCTTTGTAATTTGACCTAGCTTCCACTTCTTGTAGGACTCTCTCTTTATTTTTAAATTATTGAAGGTCTCCTGGTTAAGCCAAAGTGGTCTCTTGCCATACTTCTTATCCTTCCTACGTAGTGGAATGGTTAGCTCTTGTGCTCTTAATAACGTCTCTTTGAAAAACTGCCAACTGTCTTTAGTTGTTTTTCCTCTTAGACATTCTTCCCATGGTATCCTTCCCATCAACTCCCTGAGTGTGCTAAAGTCTGCCTTCCTAAAAGCCATGGTTTTTGTTTTGGTATTCTCTCTCCTTACATTTCTAAGAATCACGAACTCTATCATTTCAGAGTGTCATTTCTAACATGTTACATATTGATTGATATGTGTAGATCCTGCTGGTGCACACTCAAGTATCCTTAGTGTGCTTTAATGCAATACTGTTTGAAATAACACTACCAACAGTATTACATTTGTAACCCCTTTGCCAGGCCGTGACGGCAGCAGCAAAGGATTGAGTTCTGTTTCTAGGGGTTCCCAAATAATGTTACACCACCAATTGATTCGAGCCCCCACCCAGTCTCCTGGGAAATTACACACCACTCCTTGGGCACCCCTAGAAGGGCAATACTTCCCCTCTCGCAAGCATGAGTCTGAGTGTAGCACACAAGACTTTTAATAAAGGCTAAATAAAGGCAACATCAAAACTCAGCGCTGATTGGGATACAGTGCAAAGATTCCCACAAAACCCAATAGACAGAACTCATTCCACCCCAGTGTACATAGAGTGTGTCCTTCATTTCTTCATAGCCCACCTTACTGACCTTTAAAGTTTCACTGTACACCTCTAAGGAGGGGAAGGGGGGCAGCCCTCAGCCCACCCCTCCAATTGTCCTCTGCCACCTCAAGGTCCGCTCACACCACCCACTGGCCACTCACACCTGCTGTCTGCTGGCTCCGCCTGCTGTCCGCTGGCTCTGCCGCACCACCCTTTGGTCACACCTGCCATCTGCTGGCACCACCCGCTGGCTGCTGGTCACACCTGCTGTCCCCTGGCTCCGCCTGCTGTCCACTGGCTCCGCCGCACCACTCGCTGGTCACACCTGCCATCTGCTGGCACCAATCTCCTGCTTGACTTCAGTCAGCTTTTAGTGATTTCAGCTCACTGGGAAGTTTTTGCATCCCTGGTGATTTCAGCTCTCTGGGAAGTTTTTCTTCCCTGGTGATTTCAGCTCAATCAAAATAACAAAAGAGACTCCATAAGGAATCTTTAGGTCTATCCTTTAACAAGGGGCAGGGAGATAGGTGTTTGCTTAAGGCACAGATCTAGCAGAGCTAGTACTCACACCCCTCCCCACCTGGTTTTACAACTCCGAAAACTAGGGTTGCTCACTTTTCCAAGTTCTCTGTTGATGGTGACTTTTCCATCAGCTTGTTTGTCAATAACAGATATACAATCAAAGGGTAGCATATCATGAAAGAGCAATATTTCCCTTCCCCCTTCTGATAAAACACCAGATTCAGAGGATTTGAACCAGTCACACATACCATCTCTCATCATGCCCAGCCTCTGGGTGAAATTATGCTGAGTGTCATGCAGATACAAAGCCCAGGTAAATCGGTTCCCCGCCCCCCGCTTCGCTGCTAAGCAAGAGAGGCTCTCAGATTCTTAACCTTACTTACACATTAAAGAGAACTAGGAACTTCCAGTGTGCACAAGCTGGGTCCATGCAGACAAACTAATGTGTTTTATAAAACACACCCCTCCTGTAATGCATATTGCCCCAGTCTGCAGACACGCCCTGAGCTTCAGTGTACAGATTTGCTTTGAGAAGCTGCCTTTTAATAAAACTGATCAGATTAAAACTATCTCAGGCTATGTCTACACTTGTGAATTTAAGTCGACTTTAACTAAGTCGACTTAACAAAGTCGACTTAGTTAAGTTGACTTAGTGTGTCCACACTTAAAAATAAAGTCGAATTAAAGGGGAACTTAGAAAGTTGACCTAGAGCATCCATATTGGATGCTCTAGGTTGACTTTGTGGGGCTAGGGGGACCTAGGGCAGGTCCACAGAGGCAGGGGGCACCCCTTGCCCAATGCCAGGGGGCTCAGCCTTTGCCCCATTGTACCTAGATACAATGGGGCAAAGGGGGACAGGGACCCTGGCAGGGCATAGAGGCAGGGTGGGAAGGGCTCTGCCCTGCCAGGTGGGGGGCATGCCAGGCTCCCCCTGTGCCCCCCCTGGCAGGGAGGGCATTGGTGTAGTCCTGGGGTAGCCCTAAGTCGACTTAGGGCTACCCCACGGCTACACTGGCTTAAGTCGACTCTAGGGAGTCGACTTAAGCCTTAGGTCTACTAGAAAGCAGGTTTTATAAAGTCGACTTAATTTTCATTAAGTCGACTTTATTTTCATTAAATCGACTTAAGCAAGCTGCTTAAGTCGACTTAAGGAAACTGTAGTGTAGACGCAGGGTAAATTAAGTCGACTTAAGCAAGCTTAAGTCGACTTAATTTACCAGTGTAGATGCAGCCTCAGGGCTGCCAAGTATTATATATCTTGTGTGACACTCAGGCCCGCAGTCCCTGCCATGTTCACCTGTGTCTTAACAGGATGCTTAGGTTTTTGCTTCTCCAGGCTCCTGGGGACCACTACCGTACATGCTGATCAGGCATCCAGATGGACTCTCCGCTCACTCCCCCCTTTTCCAGCTGGCTGGATGCAGAAAGAAGAGCACAACCAGAAACTGGCTGCAGCTGGCTCACACAATGTCCCTGGCTGCAGGTAGGGGAGCACAACCACGAACAAGGTGATAGGGGAAGACAAATGGGAACAGAAAGGGAAACTGGGAGAAATCAAACTGGGTTTGAGGGAAAGCACTGGAATTAGGGGAGGAAAAACTACAATTTCCCCCAAGAAGGCACTCCCCATCCCAGCCCCTAAACTAACTCTTGAAGCAAATGCCTGTTGAGGTGCTTCTCAGAACTTAACATCAATGTTCTCTGCTTCTGCGTGCAGTATCTGGAAAGGATAAAAGCTAGGGCATGTCTGTTTGAGTTGAGGTCAATGCCACTCATCAAGTTATGAGAGAAGCTGGGAATCCTTCAGACCAAAGCCTGTGCTTTGGACCCTTGCATTGCCTCGTTGTCAAAGGTCAGTGAGGAAGAGCCCGGTCCACTGTTGATAATGAATTGTCCATGGGTCACTTACAGAGGACAGGATGCCAGAATGTTCTAGCGTACGTCCGACTTTAAAAGGAAAGCCTTCAGCACAGCATGGCTGTGTGGCCCATAGTTGCTGAAACTGACAGAAGGAAGATATTTCTGTATCTCAAAGAAGCTTTTAGAATGCAATGTTTGGGTAGATTCTTGAGTTGTGATTGTTTAAAGCAACTGGCTATGGTTTAATCATTATGGCATTTCTGAAACTGAAGGGAACTGCGTGAGGTGGGGTTCCTAGGCACAACACTGCGGTTTCCTTCTGTCTGATGGTATTTCACTAGCACCACCTCAAGAACTGTGAACAGGTGACTTTCCCATCTGCATAAAGACAGAGTCCTCAGGCACCATGTAGGGTCAAAACTCACCCTCTTTCTGGGTTTTGCCATTGACAAACCAACAAGAAATAAGACAACATAAATTCTGCCCAACCCTTCTTCCCAGGCTTTGCTATTACTATTTTATTTAGCTCAGGGCTGCTCAGTCTGCACCTTATGTCCTCTCTACCTCAAACCTAAGGTATCCCTGCTTGCTGGGAAGCCCAGCTCTGAAGCCTGCGGTCCCCTCCATCCTCGCACACATTCCTTCCAGGTTCCATCTTGTTGGCAGGTGCTGAGGGAGACCATTAACCCATTTTTGCCCTGGTCTAGTGACAGGTTTGTCCACCTCATCACAAGAAGAAATAGATTAAATGATGGTGCCAATCAGAATGAAAATTACATTAGCAAATGAAAAAAAACTGTACTTGTTGATATACAGTTATTAAATAATACAGAAATCTGAGTTGGTGGCTTATGGTTCTAAATTTAAGATTTGAGCAGATTTTTAGATTCTATAATAATTCACATACTATAGAGGAAATTCACAAGCCTCAAAAGAGGAGAGAGGGTTAAATGGCCAATTAGAATCATAGGGCTGGAAGGGACATCATGAGGTCATCTAGTCCAACCCCCTACTAAAAGCAGGACCACACCCACTAAATCATCCCAGCCAGGGTTTTGTCTAACCAGACCATAAATATCTCCAAAGATGGAGAATCTACCACCTCCCTAGGTAACCCATTCCAATGCTTCACCACCCTCCTAGTGAGAAAGCTTTTCTTAATATCCAACTTCGACCACCCCAGCTGTAATTTGAAACCATTGCTCCTTGTTCTGTCCTCTGTTACCACCTAGAACAGCCTGGCTCCCTCCTCTTTGGAGCACCCCTTCAAGTAGTTGAAGGTTGCTATCAAATCTCCCCTCAGTCTTCTCTTCTGTAGACTAAATAAGCCTAGTTCCTTCAGTCTCTCCTCATAAGTCATGTGCCCCAGCCCCCTAATAATTTTTGTTGCCCTCCGCTAGACTCTTTCTAATTTGTCCACATCCTTTCTGTAGTGGGGAGCCCAAAACTGGACACAGTATTCCAGATGCGGCCTCACCAGTGTTGAATAGAGGGGTATTATCACATCCCTCGATCTGCTGGTAACACTCCTACTGATGCAGCCCAATATACCATTGGCCTTTTTGGCAACAAGGGCACACTGTTGGCTCATTCATGGTTTTCTATTGCTGGCCAGCTAAAGATAATGGATATGGAAGCAGCTCTTTTTTCTATTCTATTCTTATTTCTTACATAAATGCTAGTGACTAATACCGATACTAAAAACAGCTTTAAATATGAAATAGGGACTTTTTGTGCTTAAATCGTTTGGTTCCATGAAATGGAAGTTCTAATAAGCACTACACTTATATCACAGAAGGTCTAATAGAAAGAAGGAAATTATTCTGGTCATCATTTTAACTGTAATCTAGCTAGATTGAAAGGATGAAATTCATCAGTTTTTTTTCAGATCTGCTGGGAATTTTCTGCCTCCTAAAATTACATAAGCCAACTAGGGCTTTAAATCTTTTTGCTATATAGGACTAAAACCAGGAAAATCAAGATAATCATTATGGATCTGTAGAAAAGAAGGATGATATTCTGGTTAATGCAAGAGATGGGGAGTCAGGAAACCTGGATCCTGTTCCCAACTCTGATGCATACTTCCTGTGTGGTATTAAGCAAATCACTGAACTGCTTTGTGCCTCAGTTACACAATTGTAATCTGAGAATACTGCTATCTACAAACAGGGTGGACAAGAGGTTTTTCCATGGTCACACTCCAAACCAGTGAGAAAGGAGAGAAGAGAATCAAATGGCTTGGAGTCCCAGTCTATTACTTGACTCTGTCGCTCTATTAATAGAGCTCCTACTCATGAAGAAGGAAGCCTCAGTGGTTGCTGGCCTATAGAAGGTCACTGGATTTCCTGGGCTACATAGGAAATCTGGGTTGCTCCCAATTTTGGCCTAATGCTTCCTTTCAGTAGCGATCATGCAGTGCCTAGGACAGTATCACGGGTAACGCTGTATTTCTTCCAGCATCCCAGCATGGAATGAGGTACAATTGTGGATTGTTTTTAGGACAGTCCTGCTAACAAATTCAAAGTGACCAGAGGTGCTGGAACTAGGGATGTGGCAGCACCTCCTGGCTTGAGATGGTTTCCATCATACACAGGTTTTACAGTTTTCTTCAATGGCTTTCAGCTCCCCCATGATACAAACTGTTCCAACACCACTGAAAGTGACCCCTTTTCCCCACCACCTCCATGAACGACAAGCTTTTCAAACCATCTCGTTTTGTTCCTACAGTAACTCAGCTGTCTAAAGACTTGCTTTGTGGGTACAGGTGCAAAATGGTGCCTGCAGTTATTCAAACCTGCAATTTTGTGAATCCATAATACGAAGCTCAGTGAAGGCCAGGCTGAAAATTTGCCCCCACAAAATCCATTCTAAGCCATACCACTCTCTTTTAACCCCCCCTCCCACCAGGCACAAGTCCATAAGTGACTCTGTTTTTCTCTTCCCTTCCCCCAAAATCTCTGATGGTGTTGGCCTCTCTTCAGTCACCACGTTAAACCCTTGCTGGAACAAACATTCCCTCCCCCCAGCTCCATCCAACTATCTCTCTGCCCACGTACCGCATCTGTGAGAACTAATTGGTCAGGGGGCTGATTTTTCCCCATAGCCATCACTGGAACCGGAAGTTAGGGCAGTAGACAGGCATACGAGTGAACATATTCAAAATAGCTTCCAGCCCCTTTTTCTCACTCCATGGCAGCAGAGGAAGGTTCCTGAAACAAGGATGGAAACTCAGCAGCTCTCCCACCTCGAAGAAATTCCATTAGACTCCGTGTAACACCTCAGCTGGTCTCTGTTGGCTTCTTCTGGATTATTGGTTTCATTTACAGGACTGATGGACACAGGAAAAAATAGCTCCTGCAGTAAATCTGCTGCGCTGTTCCAAAACCAAACTGGCCACTTGAAAGCAGCTAAAAATGTTCACCACTAATGCTCTGAGGACTGCCCCTGCTGACTGTGTGCTTTCCTCTTTGATGGCTATGTTGCTTCTCACCCAACTCCATCTGCTAAAGGATGGATCTGCTAAAGCTTTGAAGGGCCAGTCACTGGAGCTTAAATGTTTGTTGTGTGGCAGAAACCACGGCTATGCTCAAGATGTCTGTGCTCTCACGTGCCCCAAGCACTGCAGGGGCTGCTGGGCAGGATGTATACCAATGCTGGGGAAGACTTTTAAAGGTCTTCTTCCATTGCCTGAAGACAAAGGATCTCCCTGACTGACTGTTGTGTGTCTATTGTACAGCAAGGAATAGCAGTGAAGACTAACCTTGTTACCCCAGTTCCAAGGAAACAGCAAATGAAGTTTTGCTAGGTCTCTCTGTTAAGGGTGCAGAAGTCCCTCAGCCATCCCATCCAGAGAACTGAGTTTTTGTTTTGAAAAGAATAATGTCACAAAGTCACTTGTGTTCTGAAAATAGGACATTCCACCCCATGTGGCCACAGATGTGAGTTACTGTAGCTTTAAGGCTGTAAGAACTCCTTTAGGCAGCATGATCCCAGCAGGGGAGTGGTGGAATAGATCGAGAGTTCATGTGTTCTCCCTCCTTCAGCCAGGGACGCACACAAGTGCATGCCGCCAAAATGGCATCTTCCTTTGCTATCATTCCAGTGACCTCTAACTTGACCTAAGAATGAGGGGTAATTAGGTTCCATGTCAGCTGCCCCCCTCTGATCATTCATCTACAAAAGGACATACATTTTAAAAAAAATTCTTAATCGAGTCATGTAATAGGCATTTGGGGGGGGGAGGAAGCCCTGCCAAGATGCTACTCACTAAATTATTTCTTGTGGCATATACCATATTTTCCCTTAACATTGTTTTCCTTTTCTCTATAAAGCGGACATGGGATTTTGTGCTTTATGTGTTTAAATCAATGCACTAGTTAGCTCTGTTGAAATGAAATGAAGTTGAAATGAATTATGAAGAGCCAGACTTATAAAAATAGCAGTTCATGCACTGCATTTTTATTCCAAATACATGGGTAGCATCCCTGAGGTGTAATCTCATGACTTTTTTTTACTTCCTTCTTAGATTCCAATTCTGTAGAAGTCAATTTGTTCCCTTCACGGGTGCAGGAGTCCACTACCACAGAACGAGTTGTTGAATTGGTTTTCTAGCCTAAATCTGTTCAATTAATAGTGTTGTCTTTTATATGTTGGGTTTTCAGATGTTAGACCCATTCCTGCAACTCTTACTTTTCTGACTGGGGTGAAAGAGTCTTGATTTCAGTGGGATTTGGGGATGGGGATGATCTGCATGTCTTAAAGTCTGACCTCTTTTATTTAGGTGTCTAAATATAGATGTAGGAGCCTAAATTTTAAACATTGTTTATTTTCCCAAGCCATTTTCTACCCCTAAATACATGTGCAGAGCTCTGCCAAAAGTCATGTATCTGAAGCTGAGGATAGAATCTGATCCCATATGTTTTATGAAAGTGTTATATTGTTATCTTCTTCGGTAGGCAGTGGGGACTAGTTAACAAGGTAAAGCACGAGGAGACATAGGCTCTTTTCCTCACTCTACCACTGGATCTTGTTCAAAGTCATTTCACCTCTTTCTGCATCACCTTCCCTTCGCACCCTTTGCCTATCTTCTCCAAATATAATGCAAGATTTTTGTGGTCAGTTCTATTTCTTTGGATTCAGTGTCCAGCACAACTGGGCCCAATCTTGGTTTAGGCCTCTACAGCAACATAAATAATATCGTTACCACTCCCTTGCCTTCATATGCCAACTCAAGACTCACTTCTATTGACAGCCAGAAAGAAAGCTGTCAGTAATGGCTAAGCAGATGGCCACTGGGATTGCTGATATCTATTTTATATGATTCTAGATATTTTCTGATTAAAAACTTTAAATGTCTCTAAACCATCATGTCATGCGCATAGGAATGTGTGGTCACATTGATCAGCTACCTCTGTTCCTCTGCTCCTGTTCTTCCATTTGCGTTGTTACACTCACTTGCATTTTTATTTAGGGATGGATACAAAGCCCATTCAAGTCAATAGGAGTCTTTCCATTAACTATAATGGGCTTTGGATCAGGCCCCAAAACTAGAATGCAAGCTCTTTGAGGAAGGGACTATTTCTTCATATTTGCCTGCACAGTGCCTAGCACAATAGGGCCATGATCCTAACTGGGGATTCTGAGCACTACTATCATGCAAATACATAAATAACAATGATCACAAAGAAACACAGAGATATCACTGAAAGAGAAGGCAATTCTGAGTTTCCGATACTGACTCTTACACAGCAGTAATTTATCTGGAATTGCCTTCGTTGGAAAAGAACACTTTTTTTAGAAGCAAAGATTTTTCTCTTTTTAATTCACAGTTAGACAATCTCTCTTGCTTGTTTGTGCCTGTAAGACTTAAGGTAGCTGTGTAATGTGGGTGATCTTTCTCTCCCTGTTACCTTGGAAGAGGTACAGAACCAGAAGTAAGTCTGAGATAATAGGGAAAAGGCCCAGTCCTCCCCTCTTAGGAAAAAGTGATTGCCCCTCCAAATGTGAGTTTGTTTTTTGATTTTCCATGGTCCAGCCCTGTATTTATCACAGAAAGGCACTTTAGAAGCCTTGACACTGATAATAACCCTAAATACACACAAGGACAAAGCACAATGCAAGCCTGTTTTGTTCCTATTGGCAAATTATGATCCATGCATTGTGCTCACACCATTTTTTGTTTTGTTTATTGGAATATTGTAATTTCTATTTAGATTCTACCATGTAATTACATTCACTGAGACAAGGGAGTTTCTTGCCTAGATGTAAACAGTTTCAGAATGAAGCATGATTCCTATTGTGAAAGCAGCAAAGGAATTGTGAAAATTACCTCAGATTAGTTAGCCTACTGGAGGAAAAATATGTCCCACTTCGACACTTGTGCCAGATCCAAAGGAAAAAAAATGGTTTATAAGACACTTACTGGCAAATGGTCTGGTCCTACAGTTCTTACTCAGGCAAAGCTCCCACTGAAGCCAATGGGACTGGTGGCTGGGTAATGGTTTCAGGAGTAGGCCCACAGTGTATGAGCTCTTTTAGCTTGACAGTATTGAACCTGAATGACAATTATCTTTTAAAATTACAAATTAAACTAATCTGAGTTCAAACAAGTTATAATTTATTTGAAGTGACCAGTTACTTGACTACCCTTGTGAATAGCTTTGGTTAGGTCAGAAACAAAGTGTAAAAATAAATGGTCAATTATCAGAATGGAGAGAGGTAAACAGTGGTGTCCCCAGAGATCTACACTGGGACCAGTGCTATTCAGCATATTCAAAAATGATCTGGGAAAAGGGGTAAACTGAGGGGGCAAAATCAGCACATGATACAAAACTACTCAAGATAGTTAAATCCAAAGCAGATTGCGAAGAGTTACCAAGAGATCTCCCAAAACTGGGTGACAAAGTGGCAGATGAAATTCAATGTTGATAAATGTAAAGTAATGCACAATGGAAAACATATTTCCAACTACATATATAAAATGATGAGGTCTGAATTAGCTATTGCCATTCAAGAAAGAGATCTTGGGAGTCATCGTGGACAGTTATCTGAAAACATCCACTCCATATACAGGGGCAGTCAAAAAAGCTAAGAGATTGGTGGGAATCATTAGGAAAGCAATAGATAAGACAAGAAATATATTTCCTCTTTATAAATTTGTAGTATGCCCACATGTTGAATACTGTGTGCAGAACTGACTGCCCCATCTCAAAAAAGATTTATTTCTGTTAGAAAAGGTACAGAGAAGGGCAACAAAAATGATTAGGGGTTTGGAAAAGCTTCCCTATGGTGAGAGATTAGTAAAACTGGGGCTTTTCAGCTTGCAAAAGAGACAACTAAGGAGCAACATGATAGAGATCTACAAAATCATGACTGGTTTGGAGAAAGTGAAAAGGAAAATGTAATTTATTCCTTTTCATATCACTAAAGCTAGCATTCACCAAGTAAAATTAATAGGCAGCAGGTTTTAAATGAACAAAAGAAAGTATTTCTTCACACAGCACACAATCTGTGGAACTCCTTGCCAGAAAATGTTGTTAAGGCCAAGACTATAATGGGTTCAAAAAAGAATTAGAGAAGTCCTGGAGACTAGGTCCATCAGTGTCCGTTAGCTAGGATAGGAAGGAATTACTGTTTGCCAGGGGCTGGGAATGACTGCTAGGATAAATCATTTGATGATTACCTGTTCTATTCATTCCCTCTGAAAGACCTGACATTGGCCATGGTCAAAAGATAGGATGCTGGTCTAGATGGATTGTTAGTTTGATTTGATATGGCTGTTCTTATGTTCTTCCAAGTCAGCTTTTTAAAGGGATTATTGCTGAACATGCCTTGGTTTTAATTTTTAAAAATTATATGATGAAAATAGGTACTATTGTGTTTTTTCTTTTCTTTTTTTTAATAATATTTTCTTCCACTTTCTCAAAAAGAGCCAATAAAATAATTAGTATATAGAAGATGGGAAAGAAAAATTATTTTGTTCTGATAATTATTTTCCAGTGCACTATACTCAGGCATATTTGTTTCCGATACTTAAACAACTATTCTTGACCATTATTCCTATTTAATAGTCTGATTCTGAAAAGTTTTATGCATATGAGTAACTGCATTGACTTCAGTGAGATTAGTGATGCACCTAACACAGTTTAGCCAAAGCTAACACTTTTATTGCAAATTGCATGATATTTGGTGTTTCTCTGAAAGCCCCAACTCCTGGAGTCATGTGATTACACGAGACTCAGAGCTTTCCTATTACAAAAGTAAATCCTAATTGCCATGTTTGGAAAGAAAAGTTTGAAAATGTTTCTTAAGGCTCAAAAAGCAGAAGATGAATAAAAAACCCGCCCCCTTAAAAATTGTTTTCATTTTTAAGCCCCTCTCATGATTTTTGAGCTGCTGGGGATTTTTGAACTGTTGGCTGTGACTCATGTATGAAGTGCAGGCAGGACTGGAATTTAAAAATGAAACAAAGGGCCCAACTGAAAAAGAAGTGAATGTGCTTGGCACATTGCAGAATGAGCCTTAAATTACATTTTATTTGAATTGGTAAGAAAAGGTACTCCACAGTATGAAAATTGTTGACTTTATTTAAAAAGATATATATTATAATATTTTTTCTCCAAAATTTAACTTGGCCTTTCCATAAATGCACCTTATCATCTAGAATAGCATTTAAAGGATTTTTTTTTAATGTAAAGAATGGAAGGACTTTTATTTTCTTATTTTTATGTTATCAGCATTTTATGTGGTGGAAGCTAGACAGATTCTTTAAGCCTCCCAGAGCACCATGTGCCCAAGATGTGTCAGAATGCATGAACCACAGATCAGAAGGCAAAACTATTTATCATGGTTGTTTGTTAGTGACTCTCTCTCTCTTTTTTATATAATGTAGAAAGATTCATTTTTATAAAGACAATTTTAACAATAAAATGCACTCACAAAAATATAACTGCATTACCTCCATAAATAACATCCTTCAAACCTCAAGCGATTTCTTATGATTGCTCACAGCACTGAAAGAGTGAACATAAGTAACCAAATGGAGACAACTGCCGATATTTTTGCAATGAGCAGTTAACAGAATACCCACTGATGCTCTGAGTTAGTAAATATCTCTTTCCTGAGGCCCTTATGAGACGATGTACTAGAAGCTAAATAACACAGCTGACTAAGAAGTCTCTGAAGTTGCAGCCTTTTGTGTTTATACTTTTGAAATATCTCTATTGTGATGCAAATGTTGATTTTCAATCAAAATTGGTTGAAAAAAGTATCTGTGAAAACTGTTGTAGGAAGTAAGCTTAACTCCAAATTTTTCTATTGGAAGTTAAGATTTTTCTTCTCTTCTTATTTTCTGTAAGACAATAAAAATGGTTGATTACAGAGCTACTGCTTTTCTGTTTATTCAAGTCGTGACAGTCCCCAGGTTCCTTAACTTCTATTTTAAAATGTTGGATTTTTTTATACCTTTTACACAACCACAGGAGCATTTATAAGGCTTTATTTGTGTATGAAAAGTGTGATGACACTTCAGTGCATATTAGTTTTGTTCTCCTGTTAGAATTCAAGTCATTGCTCAGACTTCACTGGAAGATTCCCTTATTTGTAGATATACATATAAATTATATTTAAAGAGGAAAAAAACAGAATGAAATGCATAAATGCAGGAAGGATATCTCCATGCTTTCATTAAATTATGGTTTCAAAAAATCTGATTATTGAAAAGTTAAGTCTTCAACAAAAACAACAACAAAAAAGAGTTTAAAAAAGGGATTCAATACCTTGAATGACATTTTTGATGGCTTTCTTCTGTATCAGGTTAAAAGTGTTTTTACTGTATCCCTCTAGATGTAGTTCTGAAGAAACATTTCTCCTGCCAAAATACACACACAGTCTGGGATTAAAAGGGCTGAAACCTACCACCAAGTTCTTAACGCCCTCCCACAATCATTAGACTAAATCCGCCGTCATTCTAGATTCATTTTTCCCTTATTCATCTGTCCAACTAATTCCTGCTGCATTCAGTAGGCTTACATCTTAATCTTTTCTGTTACATAGAGAATACATAATGAAAAGCTGCATTTTCTGGGTACATGCACACATTTGGAGCGGATGAACCATATGTGAAGTGACATACAATACTGAATGGAAGCTGAATGGTGTCCAGTGCTAAAAACAGTGCAAACCCAGGAACAAAAAGCAGGAGAACAAGAGCCCTGTGCTGGGCTTGCCTAGCTTGAACACCAGGGGATTCGCCACTAAAACATGGGTATAATTTCAGTGTTTTCACTCACACAAGCTGTGGGAAAGGAGTCACCATCTGATGTTTGATTGTGCTGGATATGTTTTTGGCAGTGGCCTTGTATTCCACATTGAAAAAAGGCGGGGGGGGGGAAAGAATAGAGCCGCATTTGCTGTTTTAATTTTGGCGTCTGGCAGAGAGGCATTGCTGAAGGAGTCTCTGACTGTTTGCCACCTGAAAGCATGGACAAGGCCCATCTTACTGCACCCTTTCCTCCTTTCTCTTAGTCCAGCATTACCTCAGGAAGAATTTTGTGCATCCTGTCAGTCACCATAGATGGATAACATGCGACTAGATGTGCGGGTTTAACAGTCGTGCAATACAAGGAAAGTCTTTTATGTTGGGGATAGTGACCATTAGAAACATAAAGATTGTTTTCGAAGAGCAATCTTTCTGCTGGTGTTTGTGAGGAAATAGCAGAATATTACTGTAAGGCTGTCACTAAAACCATATGAATAAATCTGCCCAGAAAAACAGGATATTTGCTGCAATTCAGGTTAGAGAAGAATTAACTAAACAACATAGGGGCATTGCTGATGATCAAACAATAATGCTTGCTTCTTACAAAAGAACACTCATGGGACTTAGAATTTAAAACTAAAGGAATTAATTACTATTGCATAAGAGATTAAAAAGAAAAGTGAAATTTATATCTGTGGAGGTAATATATTATCATGCCCATTTTGAATTTAGGCCAAATCCTGTTTGGTTTATTTATACAAGTAATCTCATAAGCCAGCTAACTTCATACACAGTAATAAAAAACAAAAACCAAATATACTTATCTGTGTGATTAATAACATCTTAAAGTGTTAGAGTTGATAGAATATTGAGGACTTAAGCATGTGCTTAATAATAGGCACATGCTTAAATGCCACTGACTTAAATGAAATGAGTTTGTTTCACATGTAGAAATCCCAGTGACTTCACTTAGTTTCACTCTTAGTGAATTTCAGGTTTTGTTTGTAATCAGTTTCACTTCCTTCTAAAGCCAACTCTCTCTCTCTTAAGCAGCAAAGTATAAAAAGCAATGTAACCCCTTCTGTTGTATTTATGTAGTGATGTCAGGAACACAGCTATTTCTTCTATTAAAGAAAGGTCCTGTTAATGTGGGTACTAGTTTCCAAAATTGTAAAATGTCATCTACAACACATAATGCTCAAATTTCACTCACACCCACATACAGACACAGAATCAATATCTTTCACTGTATATAATAATCATGTATGATGGTTACAATCAATAACACTCTTTTATAATCTATTAAGGTAAAATTGCCACAAATGTGTTTGGTGAGCAGTATATTGTTTCCAGTACACAGGTCCTTTCTGGCCAAGGAGGCAGGTCAGATGATGAGGGGCGTAAAAGGAATTTTTCTTCAGTGAATGGTGGAGAGATGTGTATTTTTAAGAAACTAGAGGCAGATTTCTTAGTGTATGGTGTGATTTCTCCAGTAGGTGGAGATATTAAAACAGGATGGTGTGATTCACATAACAAAACAAAACAAAAAACACTCCCTCAATAAAAAACTTAAAGATAAAGACGAGAAGAAGTTTCCAGGGAAGTTCTAAATTTTTAAATGTGCACATAACTATCCCCTTTCTAGGAGAGCACTGCCTATATGTTACACTGGGAGGAGATATGTTCTATGTGGAGGAATGAGTAATTTTACACAGAGTGCAATAATGGAAGCATATAATTACTGTGTTAGTATTAGGGAGCAATATATCTGCAATAAATTAAGACTGCTTTGCAATTAGAATGATGAACACAGCTGTGGAGACAAATGGCATATGTGCTAATTAAATAATTTGTCACTTGACTTAAACAAACAATACAGCCTCTTTACATTACTAACTACCATCTTTAGAATGGCACCATGGCCTATTAACAAAATGGAAGGAAGAGATTACAGAATGTTTGTCTGATAGCAACTGCAAATGCAGAGTAAAGGTGGCTTATTAAAGAAATAACAGTTTAAAAATACCGGAGACTTTTAAGTTAGAGAACTGCTGAGTTCTCCAAGGATAATCATGTTTAATACATATGTGGCCACAGTACCTAATGATTCACCACCAGCAAGAACTATGCCTTTGTTTCACATTAAATTAGCTGGGCATTTGCCATCCAATGAAGTGCAACTAATAAAGGAAAATAAAAGCATTACAGAGCTGTATAGTACCTTTCATGCTGAGAACACTCAAAAACCATTTGCAAGTTTTAATAGGGACATGTTTTCCAAAACGGCACTGCGTGTGCAAATCCTGCATCTGTATGTGCAAATACAGAATTTGTGCAGCCAGTTCAGATGGTCGGTTTTGAAAAACTGGCTCTCTAATTTCTCTACAGGAGCCAGTCACTTCATCCACTGTGTATGCCTGAATCTCCAAGATACTCTTGGTGCTCCCCACCCAAACAGATTAATTCTAGTTTCTGACAGTCTAACATCCTGTTATGCTATACTGTGCTTTGTTCTATTATGACATATGTTAATATTCATCATGTCATCATTTCCCATTAAAACAAAATTTTACTCCCCTGCAAATACGGTGGCCCCTTAGTAGGCTTCCTTTAGAATGCTACTAGACACATCCACTGAGAGGAGGCCTAGGACACATTGGAGGGATTGTATCTCCTGGTTGGCCTGGGAATATCTGAGAATCCCCAAGGAGGAGCTGTTGCGGAAGAAAGGGAGGTCTGGTCCTCCTTACTCTCCATGCTGCTTCCATGAGCCTCAGCAGGAAAAGTGACATATAGGAAAAGAAGAAGAACAAGAAGATACAGTGGCCCTAAAAGTCATGCATGGTTGCAAGATATCTCCTGAGCAACATGCGCTACTGAGAGCACATCTGGCCTGTCATGTGCTCTCTACACTGACTGCTCACAGAACATCAAGTCGTGCTCAAGATATTGGTCCTTTTCCCTAGGGTGCTCAGTAGCCTGGTGTTCTATAAAAAGAGGAGAGCACGTCTATGTTGGAGAAAGAACTTTCAGGATCTGGTCTCAGACTGTGGAATGAGTTTCCACAAGATCTAAAGAGCACCACACACCTCAACATTTTCCAATCTAAGTGCAATGTGCATTGTTTTAACCTTGCCTTCTAAAAATAAATACAGATCAGTGCATACATTGAAAAAAATATCAAAACCCTTCCAAAAAAATTTCACACACACTGCACACAATTCTCCCCTTGAGGAGAAGACAGGAAAGAGAACAAACCATACATGACAGATGTTACTAATGGACTACTGGAAGGCTATCAGGCACTACAGTTGAGGGTGGTGTGAGAACCTTTTAGAATAGAACAGTTACCCATAAAAGTGGATACCTTGATTCCTCTTTCAGCATCCTAGCATAATTCACTGTCCACACATTCCTCCTTTGGATACGAGATACTTCTGTGACAGATTCCTTTTATTTCATCTTGGAGATTATTACCATCATGTTACCCAATTTTAGGAAAAAAGTTCATATTTGCCATTCAGGAGAACCATTTACTCAATATCAAGAAAGAAAATAAATTACATAGGTGGGGTCCCAGGTTGATTAATAAAAATGCTAGCCAGGGGGAAAGGCTACATTTAACTGATACTATATCAGAAAGGATTCACTTCAAATTATAAAACATATTTTTACATATTCAACCTGCAGAGACAAAAAACAAACTGTCTGCATGTGGAGTGTTTTTCTGTGTTCCTGATATCACAGCATGGACTATGCGCTAGCGCTATCTAATCTGAAAAGCTTTTGTGTCTAATAAGCTCTTATTTCCCTGTGCGTTCTGTTCTTTGCAGGCAGTGGCAACTTCTTGGTTTGTTGGTGTTGCTGGGAGCTGTCCATAGTGAGAGGCTGAGATATGGGTTATGAGAGTTGCAGATCTGCTTGCTTTTTAGTAGATGGAAATTGTTGCAAGAAGATACTGACTGTTGAAAACTCTTTAGATTTTACTGCTCTTCTAGTGTAATTTCAACTATTTTCAAGCCACGTTAAATGTGCAAATCAAGAAAACATAGACAGACAAAAGGCAAACAAAATTTGTCCACGGAAACACTTCATGTTATTTGAGGAAGAAACACTGGGACTCTGGAAGCTGGTCATGAAACAGACAGAAAACAGAACCTGAGAAATTAATAGGTCACCTGCCCTTTTTAAATGATAATGTGCTACAAAAAGAGGCAATAGAGTAGTTCTATCTATTTGTCCTGTGCAGGGATTTATCACTTAGCTCCTGTAGTGATGGAGATTCTGCAAATATCTTAGAAAAGCTAAAAAATTTTGTTATCCTAGATCACTATAGCAGCTGGAAGAATAATATTAAATCATTTTAAAATTTGCATCTCGTGATTTAATTATGGAAGTGAGGGCAAATTCTCTAACATTTCTAAGCAGGAAATAGGAGGGGGTAGCAATTATCAATTTTTTTAGTACTATGTAAATTATAGTAGATTATTGTATTCCAAACTTTTGATAGACTGAGCTACTCAAGGCAAGCACTGTGCATTTTTTTACATTTGCACCTAGTACATGCTGACCACTACTGGAAACAAAATAAAGAGGTTTATTCATAAAAGCCCCTCACAGCACTTGAAGTTGATTCTGCCCTTTTGAAGATACAGTAGATTGACCTTGGAAAGTTCACCAAATCTCTATATTTGATGGGGATAGTGGAATTCAGGCCAGATTCTGCCCTTTGATCTTCACAGATCTAGTAATAGGGTTATCAGGTTTGCATTTTCACCAAAGTATTCTAGGTCACTTTCTGAGCTATAGTAAATCGACGTTGTTCCATTGACTTCAAAAGAGATATTTTGATTTACACTCCCCGAAGTTCTAGCCCTTATTTTTTCCTACTGTGATGTATCAAGTTTTGGATTTCCTGAAGGAATGGTATCCCTAGTCATTTACCATTGCATGTAACAAAGCAGCATGTGACTTACTGTAAGAACTACATGATCTGAATCTCCTCTATATTTCTTCTGACTCCTGCTCTCAGGGAAGAATAATTTGGTTCAATAGTGAAAAGTTTGCCTTGCTTTGAAAACATAACTGAATTACCATCCTACCATTTACAAAAATGTAGCTGTTCATTATAGCATAATAGCAGCCAAAGGAAAGATTTGAACAGCTGGGACTCCATATCAGGATACAGCCCCAAATTTAGCCAAACAAAAGGCCCGATCCACCTCCCATTGAAATCAAAGGGAGCTTTTCCACTGACTTCAATGGAAGCTAGATTGGAGTGTTATCCTTCAAATATACCAGTACAACTTCTGGCAAAGCCAGTGGGAGTGAGGCAGGCATGCTCAAGGAGAGAAATGACCCTAAACTACCATAACTGGGAGAACAAGGATTTTAAAACCCCAGGTCTGATCCTGAGATGTAGTTAGCATATGCAACTGCTGTAGACATCAGTGGGAACAATGAGTGCTCAGCATACTGGAAGGTCACATCCTACTTCAATTTATTGCACATGGAATTCAAGATGTGCCATGCATTCTGAAATGAGCAGAAAAACATTTCTCTGTCAACTGACCCACAGGTACAAAGCTCTTTTGTTGAACCTGGTGTATTTTGTGATTATTTCATTTCCCTTTCAATGTAGGAGGAAACATGCCCGTACTTCAGGATGTCCACTGCCCATACACCAGCTGACATGAAGAGCTCAAAAGGAGTTCTATGAAATGATTTACAAACCAGTGCATCTAAAGTATAACTTTAAAGACCAAGTGAAAGAAAGATGTAGCATAGCTGCAAAAATAGCATTCCCTAAGTGCCAAATTTAATCTATAAAGTTATTGGTTTAAAAAAAGCCCTCACCTTTGCTGCCTTTTTTGCTACACTGCAATGAGTTGATAAGGTTTTTGAAAGACCCTCTTCCACACACAAAAGGCCATAATAGCCACATAGAACTTGCCACGCGGGGGCAGAGCCACGGTCCACCTAGGACAGGAGTTTTGTCTCCAACAAAGGCAAGTGCCAGATTCTTTAAAGGAAGTGCAAGTGACCCCATATTGAAACAACTTGCCCATAGGGGAAGTTTCTGTTTAATGGTTGGCCAGTAGACTGCTAATGTTCTGCTGCATGGGGCTTTATATGTCCTACACATTTTGTATCCTGTTTAATCTAAGTGTGAAAGTTCTCATTCACATAAAAATGGCTGATCTGGTTTTGAATCCTATTAACCTCTTGGACTCAATGATATCTTATGACAGTTATGCATGGTATAAAAAGGTATTCCTTTTGTTAATTTGAAATTTTATGCCTTTTTCATTAATGTCCTCTGGTTCTTATTTGATGAGAAACAGTAGATAGGAAAGCCTGCTTTGCCTTCTGTGCTCATTACTGTATATAGCTCTATTGCTGTGCCCCTTTTCTATCGCTTCTCTAGTCTAAGTGGCCATCACCTTTTCAATCAATCAAGTAAACACTTACATATTTGCTTAGCAGTACACATGTGAGTAGTCTGAGTGAACTCTGGAGGCATGCTCAAATGCCTGTCCCTAAACCTGTGGGTAAACATGAGGAGGAATAGGCCATCAAGTATAATATATATTAATTTTTTTAAAGGGAGAACGTTCTGACTTAATGAAATCACTAAAAAAATTTAAATTGATTGTGTGTGTGAATACACACACACACACATGTGTGTGAAATTTTGCACATATATATGTAAAATCTTTATATTCTAGATCAGAGGTGTCAAACATGCGGCCCACGATCTGCTCTGCTGTGGCCCACACTGGTTGCAGCAGCCCAAGATTTTCCCCACGTAAATCTGTTAAGAATGAGTTATATTTGAGCATATCAAATGAAAGATTTACTCAGTTCATTAGAGTAACTATTTAAAAAAAAAATACCAACAGTTAAGAGATTACAGACCACGTGTAGAAGTAGTTGCTGAGAAGTTTATTTTTTTCTTATATCATTTTGTGGCCCACCAGACTGAGTTGCTGACAGAAATGGCCCCCAAGGCTAAATGACTTTGACACCTCTGTTCTAGATAAAGGCGATTCAGATGAAAATATAAAACAAAGAAGTCCCACAATCGAAGATCTCTTCTAATCTGGTCTCCGTTCATAACTTTCTTATCAGCCCAAAGCAAAGGTTTCGAGTGAAAGCCTGGTCTCACTGAAGTCAATAGCAAAATTCCCACTGACTTCAGGGGGCCAGGATTTCACCCTTATGCCTGGGATACATGGAGCCTACCAAGAGTACAGCCCCTGGTATACAAACCAAAATTATTTGGATCATCAGGCTTGCTACCGACATCAGGTAGGTACCAGAAGAGTACATGTGACCAGTGGGAAAGAGGTTTATGGGATGTATTTGGATGACATGCACAAGAGTAATGTGTCCTTTATAAAGACATTTCTAATCATTATTTTGGGGACCTTCTGGTAATCCCCAGTCAAGCTGCATGTTAATAGGGGTCATTTAACAAAGCAGAATACAGGGGAAACTTTGCATAATAATAATGTTAGTTTGATTTGATACTAAAACTTTTTAGCTGTTGAATCAAAGCAAAAGCAGAAAGTGGTGTTGAATGTATGGGTAAAAAATGAACATCATTTAAGCAAGCTTTTTTGATTAATTAGAGCTTTCTGTGATGTCATTTATCACATCTTTACTACTTATTCTAATGAGATGGGTAAGGTAAAAGGGATTCAGGAGTGAAATCCATTGATAATCTCCTTAGCACTTTGGTTAATATATTAGGTTTCTCTCCCACATTGAGAGCTCAAAGCTGGTCTAATATGCGTTAAGACTTCATGATTGGATGGTTTTCCTTTTTATGATGTAGTGTAGATTTGTTCCCTCACTCTGAATAATATTGTCAGAGATTTACAGCTGCACATAGTCATTTTTATTCACTGCTGTACTTTTTGTGCACAAAAGCCATGGTTTAACCCTGGCTAAATGCTATCTGCTGTGGGGAGACATCAGATGGAGCTTTTTTAGTGCACTAAAGGAATAGAAGCTACTGCAGCTGCAAGCTTCCTTCTCAGTCTTCAGCCTTTTTACTCAATAGATTTGAGTACCTAGGCAAATATACTGATTTTCCTCTGCAGAGAAGATAGCATTTCTAGATTAAGTACTTTCTCATCCTAAAACAGGAGTTTGCAGCTACAATCAGATTTTTGTCCTTTTAGATCTCTGTGTATGTTTATTTTAAAATGTACATATTACACAAGTAACAGGGTTTAAAGAAAAAACAAACTGGCAAGATTTTGGATTGTGTTACAACGTCCTTTTATCAATCAGACTATTATGGTACAAATTTTATTAAAAGTAATGGAAGCAATTTGCAAAATTACTGATGTACTGTTAAATAAGTTTGTTAGAGAAAATGTTAATTGTTATTGCTTAAGCATTTTTATAAGAAAATACACACACTGCTCTGCAAGGTGAAATTCTTGGGATAATGCCACAATAACCATTCTTAGGAACGTTTTGGCTTTCTGCCCTGTAGTTAGACAATCCTCTTCTTTGGTCTTGTGTAATTTGCAAAATGTGGAAATGTCTGTAATGGTAGAGCAATTTGGAACTGTCCATATGTCTTTATATCTTTATGAGCCAATTTCTCAGCTGGTGCAAATTTGTGTTGCTCCATATGTAAATTTGTGCAATTCAGAATTTGTATTCTCAGGACATATAATCTCCTCCTGATTGCCTTACCCATTGTTGTTGCCTTTCCTTCTAACCTCCGCCTTCTCTGATGTGTCTGTTCTGGACTGTGGCAGGTCCTGTGCCTTCTTTGTCTATACAGTACCAAGTGCATTGTGAGCACTTCTGGAAACAATAAATAATAGTAAGTCAAAATTTCCTGTTATATGAAAGCTGAGCTCCTGATCTTATAGAATCATAGAAACTGGAAGGACCCATGAGAGGTCATCGAGTCCAGTCCCCTGCAGTCATGGTAGGACCAAGCAGAGGTGGCCCTAGGCTATCAGGGACCCTAGGCAAAGGCCCTTATTGGCTCCCTGTCGCTAGCTCTTCCCCCCCCCCACCTCAGTCCCCCTCCCACTCACAGCACTGATGGCCTCGCGCCCAGTCCCCTCCCCGCCAGTGCCTCCAGACACCCCCCTTGGTCCTGGTGTCCTGCTGCTGGCCCTGGTGACCCCACACCCGGATCCCCCTGGAGCCCCCCAGTAGCCCCAGTGACCCTGCTGCTGGTCCCAGCAGCCCTGTCCTGGCCCCCTCCCCTCACCCAGCCCCCTCCTCACATCCACCCCCTTTCCCATGTTCACCCCTTGGCCGCCAGCCCCCTCCTGCTTGTGACCAGGGACAGATTATCGCAGGGGCTTTAGGGGCTTAAGCCCTGGGCCCCAGCCAAAAAGGGGCCCCCGGGCTCAAGCCCCTAAAACCCCTGCTATAATCCATCCCTGCCCGGTTCAGCATCAGCACAGCAGAAGTGCTGAGAGCGCTCCTGCCCTGCAGGTGCTGGGGGGGGAGAGGCAGGGCCCCAGAGCCAGAGGCCAGGCTCTGCGCTCCACCCCACCCTTGGGCTTGCTGACCCACCCCTGAGGGCAGAGCGGGTGAGCCAGCCCCCCTGTTCACTCCACTCTGGGGTGAAACTGGCTGGCTCGCAGCCACAGCGAGGCCTCCCCCACTGCCACTCCAGAATGGCTGCATTAGAGGGCCCCACGCCGTGCCCCAGCTGGACCCCCAGTCTCCCCACCCACCAACTGCTGAGAGCGGGGCCAGGGCAGGAGCACCCTCTGGCCCCAGGGTCCCACCACAGACAAGGGTCCCGGTGCCCTCATGCTCAGGGGGTAGATAGGGGCCTTGCAATTGGGGGCAGCCTGGGGCCCCCAGGACAGTTAAGCTGGCCCTGCTCGTGGACCTGGCTCTGCCCACTCTTGGCCCCGGTCCCTCCCATGACTCCAGTGCCCTGCATCCGGCCCCCTCCCAATGCCTAGCCTCTTTTGGGGTACGACCTTCACACAAAGGCAGCTTTCAGGTAGGCAGGGATGGGGCCCTAGGCAAGTGCTTGCTACGCCTACCCCAAAAGCCACCTCTGGGACCAACTACTATCTTAAACCATCCCTGACAGTGCTTGTCTAACCTACTCTTTAAAATTTCCAATGGTTGAGATTCCACAACCTCCCTAGGCAACTTATTCCAGTGGTTAATCACCCTGACAATTAGGATTTTCCCCAATGTCCAACCTAAACCTCCCTTGCCGTAATTTAAGCCCATTGCTTCTTGTCCTATCATCAGCAGTTAAGGAGAATAATTTTCTCCCTCCTCCTTGTAACAACCTTTTAGGTACTTGAAAACGGTTATCATGTCACCTCTCAAAGGCATGTCCCCTTGCAAAGACTTATGCACATCCTTAACTTTATTTGTATTATGGCTGAAAGCGACATGTATGTGGAACTAGAATCTGTGGAGACAAAACTGTGGTTGTGCAGAACTGCATGTGTAATGTTAGTGATCTCTTTTGAAAAAGTAGTTTCTTATGTCCAAAGACACAGTAAGGTGAAGTATTGGCTTCCTTGCCGTACAATCTCATTTTTAGTGTAAAGATGCTCAGTAATATTGAGCTGCTAATATTAATTTACTCTTCCCCCCCCTCTAAAAGTAGAATTATCTGCCCTCAAACACAAAACAAAGAAAAAATTACATGGACTTTGTGAAGTGAAATACCAACAGTTAAGTCAAATTTTGGCTCTTTCAAAGACAGATAGATTCCCTTTGTATATATATAGATATATATAGATATATATAAGATTAATAATATAATATAATAAATTATATAAAGATAGCTTTTATGTAAAAATCACTCTAATCAATCTTTTACATGGGTTTAGGGCAGTGTTTCCAAATATTTTCCCTACATGACCCCATTTTCAGATCTGTTTACCACTACCCCAGGCAATGTGTAAGTTACCATTTAAAAACTGTATCTTCCATGCAGTGTGACCTCACATGCACTGAACAGGCAAGGTCATGCTGTAAGAAGGATGCCATTTTGCATCCTCTGGATTGCATGACTTTGCATATAATCTGTGCATGTGAGCTCATGCTGTATGAAGAATGTCATTTTATAGAGTAAAAGAGCATCTTCTATTTGACATGACCTTTGCATATAGTGCATTTGAGGTCATGCTACACGTAGGAGGCTGTTTTGTAAAATGGCATCATCTGTACACTAAGGATTGCTGTAACCCCATCTGCTGATGAAAGTAACCCCACTTGGGTGTGATGCCCCCACCCCCTCCCCACAGAATCCAGTTTGGTGTGCCATTATGCCTCCTCTATTGCCCACTCCTAGACACTAAATTATGCCACTTAGCTAGATGGATCCTCACTAAGTGGGTCAGTCCACACCAGCCTCCTGCATGTAATTGGTCCCAGGCCATAGATGTGTGCTCTACAGCCACTCAGGGGATGGTCCCTCAGCAAGCACCTCCAACCCCCAGATACCACACCAGGAACTTCCATCCTACAGGGATCAGGATCCTTCCCCAATCACTGTAGGCTCAGGGACTCCAGTTCACCCGTTTATCAAAGAAATGAGAATGCCCCAGCTCTGCTCATTCACCTCTAAAGTTCACACAGCTTTAGAGAAAAACAAATACTAGTTTACTGATTAAATCATGATTTTAAGTGAGTATGTAGCAAATCAATGCACAGTCATTTAATAAAGCGGTCAGAGGTTATCACAAGCAAATAAAAGATATAAAATGCATCCTAACCTAACATCACTGTCCAGGATTATTCACAATGTCTGACTCATGATGGTTTTACAGCCAGTCTCTTCCTATCCTTAGGCAGGGCCCAGATCCTGCTTGAAGTTGGAGATGTTTGCAAGATGGTGTTTCTCTGGCAAAAAGCCTCTCCCAGTTCCAAGTGTCTGTCTTTGTTTAGAAAGGGCAGGAGACCACCCCCTTCACTCACTGCTGTGTGATTCTCTTTGTCCCACCTGAGTCAGGGAGTTGAATTTGCATTGTCTTTATCATGTAACTCCTCAGCCTCCATGCTGAGTGATAGTCCTGATGGTCTGCCTTTCACCTGAGCCATGTAAAATACCCAGAAACATGCTTCACATCTATACACATACATGCTACAGGAAACCTGATACCATAACCATAATGCAGAATGAGTCCAGTGGCACTTTCAAAGACTAACAGATTTATTAATCGCATGAGCTTTCGTGGGAGAAAATCCCACTTCGTCAGATGCTTTGAAGATGGGAAATTTACAGAATGGGAGGAAATTAAATGCAGGGAAGTGTATGACATAGGATCAGGTCAGTCTGTAACAGCAAATCAAAATAGATGTTAGGATTCAAACACTGGGGAACAGCATATAGAGGAAGATGAGGTCAAATCACCTGTTGTAATGAGAAAAAAGTCTTGGATAGTTCTTCTAATGGCTTGTAATGAATCTTTGTGTTGGATGTTGGTGTAAAGAGCCTCTACATCCATAGTGGCCAGGATGGTATTTTCTGCAAGTTCACTGAGAGATTGGATTTTTCTCAGGAAATCCATAGTGTCTCCAAGATATCTTGGCGTGGTGATAGCATAGGGTCTGAGTAGAGAGTCCACATAACCAGATAATCCTGCTGTAAGCGTGCCAGTGCCTGAGATGATGGGGATCTGGGGTTTCCTTTTTTATGTATTTCAGTAGTAGATAGAATATCCCTGGTCGGGGTTCTGGTGGTGTGTCTGTCTTGATTAGTTCCTGTGCTGCTTCAGGGAGTTCCTTGTGTAGATGGTGTAGTTCCTTTTGGTATTCTTCAGTGAGGTATGGCGAGAGGTATGTATGCAGTATCAATGTGAAAATTAATCAGAGAGAGATTTGTTACCCAGAAATGCTTTTTACAGATCTCACATTCTGTATAACAGATCCTAAGCTGATGGAAACTGATATAGCTCCATTGATTTCAATGGGTCTTTGCTAACTAATAGCCTTATTAAATAGGCCCCAATCCAGCAACACACATAGTCCTGTTTAATGTAAATCAAGTGAGTAGTTCTACTGAAGTGACTAGAACCACATATATTTAAAATTAAGCACATGCGTAAGTGCTTTGATGGATTAGGGCCTATGTGGGTAAGAGGGAGGCAAACAAGAAACAATGTAGTGGATTTGTTAACACTGCGAAGGAATAAAAATGAACAGAGAACATAAACTAGGCCTGCAGGAGATTTATTGAAAGGAAGGGAAACGGCTGGTTCTTCCTTAGACCATCTACAGTAATGTTTTCCCATAGCGAAGCATTGATGAAGCATTGTGGAAAACTAGGGGTTAAAATAAGCTGGAACACCCTGGAACACCGTTCCAGGGCCCGCAAATTTTGCGGGCCAGCATTCCGGGGCCCAGGAACCCAGAAAATTCTGGCGGAACACCTATTCCATTCTGCCCTGCAGGCAGGCTGCTGCTCAGTTGGGAGCAGCAGCCGCCAGCCAGGCTGGGGAGTTTTCAAATCTTCCACCCTGAGCATGATCTGAAAGAGCATGTTGAGGGTGGGAGCAGACTCCTGGCCAGCCCAATGCCGGATGCCCCTGCAGCTCTCCGGCCAGGTAAGTTAGGGGGGCCAGGCGGGGGAGTGCTGTGGAGCTGGGAACGGGAAGGCTGGGCGGGCTGGGGATCCAATGGGGGCCGGCCGGGCTGGGGAGCCGATGGGAAACTGGGGGGTCAGGGAACAGGGGGCAGGCGGGCCGGGAAGCTGATGGGGAACAGGGACCGGGAGGGCTGGGCGGGCTGGGAAGCCGATGGGGAATGGGGGCCGGGGACCGGGAGGGCTGGACGGGATGGGAAGCTGATGGGGTACTGGGGGGGTGGGGAATGGAAGCTGGTGGGGACCAGGAGGGTCGAGGAGCTGGCTGGCGAGCCAGAGCCAGGGAGCTGCCGGGAAATGGGGGACCCGGGAAGGGCCCAGACCAGACAGGATTCAGATTCAGGGTCTCTAAGGGGGTTTGGGGGTATGGGATGGGTTCTCCTGGGGGGCTCTGTGCTGGGGGGACCAGCCAGTCTGCCTCCTGCCTGGTCCCGGCATGCAGCTGGAAGCTGGGCTATGGCTGCTCACCTCCCCTCATGGCTTGGGGATGCAAGCAGCCCTTTCTTTCTCTTCTTTCTTTCCTTTTCTTCTTCTTCCTTTTTTCTTTCCTTTTTTTTTTTTAAAAAAAACCCTTTAAAATTAATTTTAATTAAAAACCTTTATAAAAGGTTTTTTAAAAACCTTTCTAAAATTAAATTTCAATTAAAATTAATTCGAATTCAATTAATTAAAATGAAAGCCAATCAATTTTAATTACAATCATTTAAATTCAATTAATTAATGTTTAATTTATTTTAATTAAATAAACTGGTGGCCCTTCAAGGTTTTAAAATCTGTATTTTGGTCCCTCAACCGAAAAGGTTGGGAACTACTGATTTATAATGCAAAATTTTAAGTGTGTTCATTTGCTTATTCTTTGTCTTTCTAATGATACTGCTATCTTGGGGGGGGGGGGGAGGGAGGTGGGAAGAGTCCTGTGGCACTGTTAAAGACTAACAAATGTAGTTGTTAATTTGTAAATTTGTTAGTCTTTAAGTGCCTTGTTTGTTTGGCTGATCTAGACTAACACGGCTACCCCTTTGGATCTTGAATGGAAGTAATTCTAAAAATAAATGTGTGTTTTGTTCAGGCCCCTAGAAAGATGTCATAAGGCTACCCAGGCAGTGCTGTCTCAAGTTCTAATAATAACTCCTCCTATGAAAAGATTTCAGTGACACGGCCAATATCCTAGTCCTCATATGGCCCTCGTGGAGATTTGAGTTTGAGACCCCTGTCCTAGATAGAGTTATTAGGTTAGCATGTGCTTTACATCTTTTATTTGGGTGGTGGTCATTCACCATCCAGACCGTATTAGTTACAGCAGTTAAATGGTGTTGATATGGGTTGTGTTTTGCATACCAATGTTGTTTGTGCTCACACAATAGACCATATATCCGTGGAGATGAAACATAGTTTGTGTTCTAGTGTCATTTCTCAGCAATATCAAATTTCTGTTTTAATTGCTGAGAGTACGAGTTTAAGTAAACTTTCTTGTCCTGTAATTTACTTGCACATAACTTTTGATGCAAACATTGGTCCTGTTACATTTTTTCTTGATCTGGTTGAACTAGGCAGCAATGATGCTGATGGCGTAGTATTAGCTTTGCTGCAGTGTTTGACAGCACATGGGTTCATGGAGGAATTTCTCAAAGATAATTGGACTGATTTAGGTGTAGATGGAGCCTCTGTCATGTTAGGCAGTAAGGCTGGTGTTGCTGCAAAACTAAAAACACGATTTCCACTTTTGATAAGTTGGCATTGTTTTAATCACTGGTTGGAATTGGCCGTGGCTGATGTTATCAAATGCTGCAGTGAAGTTAATCACTTTAAATCATTTGTGGATTCATTGTATGCTCTGTACAGTCAGTTGTGGAAGCGCTTGAGAGAGTTCGCTGACTGTGCGAGTGGTCTGGAATTCCAGCTTAATCGGATTGGATGTGTACTTGATGTATGTTGGGTTGCTTCTAGCTGCTGCACTGTACGAGTTGTTTGGTGGTCATATGCAGCCCACCATAGCCACTTCTTGAAAAAAATTGATTTCTCACTAGAAGGGAAAGATAAAGCAAAATCTGCTGGCATGGCAAAAACCCTGGAGAATCCAGTTTTTGTTAAAAACTTGGGTCTCATGCTTTATGCTCTGAAGGAACTTGCAGACCTGTCCTTGATGTAACATTATCTACAGCAAGTAAGCTGATAAGTCGACAAGTTCAGGTGTTTATAGCTCACAGAGAGTGTGATTCAGAGTTCTACCAAGAGGTTCGTGAGGCGATTGCTGAGGTTGCTTTAAAATTGTATGTGTAAACATGTCTGTGAATGCTGGCAAGCAAATTGAAATTTCTAAATGTCAGTTTTACCAGGCCTTAGCGGACTGTATGAATGCTAAATTGTTGCCAAACTCAGAAAAATGTCTAAGCAGTGCTGTTGAAGCACTTGACCCATCATGTTTCACTATAAAACTGTCACCGGAATTTGGTGAAAGTGACATAAAATTTGTGTGTTCCAAGTTTGGCATTGCATTTAATGAAGTGAAATATGCATATCAGGAATATAAAGAGCACAATACTTATTGTGTTATGCAGTGTTTGCTAGTTTGTGACTGACTGATATAGACATAAATGCCATATAAAATTATAAATATGTTTATGGAGTGATAACTGAGGCATATGGTACTGAGAAGTGGTTGCAAATGCCTACCTGGGCTGGGACCCGCACATGCATGTAGGGGCCCCGAACAACACGGGAAGGGGGCCCAGAGATTAGAAGGGTTCCGGGGCCCGTCAAATTATACTTTAACCACTGTGGAAAACAGAGCAGTTCTACAATACTACAAAATTTGTCAGACCTACATACCGTGCTTCTTTGATTTTTCTGGCATTCAGACTGTAAAAGATAGGCAGTGGAGATACCCTACGTAATAAGAGAAGCATTTAAAAGATAAAAGTGGAAAAGCATATGTGGGGAAAGAACACTGCAGCTGACTTCAGAAAGGAGGAGGAAGCAGCCCATAATTGGAACCCTTTTCGAAAGCTGTTCACACAGCTTACAACAGTGGGGTGAGATAGCACTGTTAAAACTCATTTAGATCAAAGCAATGCCACTTTTCCACACGCACTTGATATTTTCCCCAAAGTTCCTACAATGGCTTGAACTCAGCTTTGCAATGGTGTCTTCCTTAGACAGCTCCTTGGGGAAAAGCTTGAGTCTTTGTTTGGAAAGCACCCATCACATCACGGATGCTACCAGCAATAGATAATAGTCAATTTTGCAACTGACAACTGTCCCAAGGTAGGTTAGTTATTTGAGAAAAGGAATCAATGCTGCAGTGTCTGGACTGGCTATGGTAAAGGTTTTGATTCACTGTGAAACAAAGAGGTCCGAAGACACTGATGAAAAAAATGCTGTTTCTCTTTGTGAATGAGTGGCCTCTTCCAACATGCCCACTAGTGGCCTGGGACCAGCCCTGGAAGTTACCCCTCACCTCATTTTCCCTCTTGGGTCCCCAGTAATGCTATACGAGCTTATTCTCTAGTCCAGTAATTCCCAACCTGTGGCTGGCAGGGTCTTTCAAAATGGCCCCCTGCTCCCCTCCCACTGGCTGCAGAAGGACCTGAAGGAGCACCTTGCTGCCGCCAAGGGGATGGAAGATCAGTGCTCGGCTCCCCCTGGCTGTAGCAGGGAGCATGGCAAAGCGCTCCACCTGGATCCATAGGCGTTGGATCCAGAGGGAGAGGAGATCAGCACTCTCCTCCCTGGCTCTAGCAGAGAGCAAAGAGCAGTGCCTGGATTCCCTAGGCTCTGGGGACCCTGCTAGAGCCAGAGAGAGGGAACCACCGATCTCCAGTCCCTTTGGCTGCAGAAGAGAGCCACTGCCTAGGGACCAAGGCAAAGTGTATGGGGCTAAAGCAGGGGTGGGCAAAATACAGCCCTGTGGGCCAGATCCAGCCTGCCTGAGGCCTCTGTTCGGCCCGCCACCCCAGCCCACTCTCCCCCATCCCCTTTCACTTCCACCCGGCTGCTGTGCTGCGCCGCCCCCTTTTGCCCCTGATGACCAGCGCTGCATTGCTCTGGGGCCGGGATCAGCTCTGTGCTGCCCTCTTCTGCTCCAGTAATTGGTGTTGCGGTGCTCTGGGGTCAGGGCCAGGACCAGGACCAGCGCTGCACTGTTCCATTCCACCTCCTCTGCCTTCAAAAAAGGGAAAAAGGAGGATCTGGGGAACTACAGACCTGTCAGCCTCACCTCAATCCCTGGAAAAATCATGGAGCAGGTCCTCAAAGAATCCATCCTGAAACACTTGGAGGAAAATAGAGTGATCAGGAACAGTCAACATGGATTCACCAAGGGCAAATCATGCCTGACCAACCTGATTTCCTTCTATGATGAGATGACTGGATTTGTGGACGCGGGAAGAGCCGTTGACGTGGTATACCTCGACTTTAGCCAGGCTTTTGATACGGTTTCCCACAGCATTCTCGTCAGCAAGTTAAGGAAGTATGGGTTGGACGAGTGGACCGTAAGGTGGATCGAAAACTGGTTAGATCAATAGGCTCAGCGGATAGGAATCAATGACTTGATGTCTAGTTGGCAACCAGTAACGAGTGGAGTGCCCCCAGGGTCTGTCCTGGGGCCGGTTCTGTTCAACATCTTCATTAATGATCTTGATGATGGAATAGACTGCGTGCTTAGTAAGTTCGCGGATGACACCAAGCTGGGGGGAATGGTAGATACTCTGGAGGGCAGGGACAGGATCCAGGGAGACTTGGACAAATTGGAACACTGGGCCGAAAGAAACCTCATGAGGTTCAACAAAGACAAGTGCAAAGTCCTGCACTTAGGACTGAAAAATCCCATGCACTGCTACAGGCTGGGGACCAATCGGCTAAGTAGCAGCACTGTAGAAAAGGACCTGGGGGATATGGTGGACTAGAAGCTGGATATGAGCCAACAGTGTGCCCTTGTTGCCAAAAAGGCCAATGGCATATTAGGCTGCATCAGTAGGAGTATTGCCAGCAGATCGAGGGATGTGATAATTCCCCTCTATTCGGCACTGGTGAGGCCGCATCTGGAGTACTGTGTCCAGTTTTGGGCTCCCCACTACAGAAAGGATGTGGACAAATTAGAAAGAGTCCAGCAGAGGGCAACAAAAATGATTAGGGGGCTGGGGCACATGACTTATGAGGAGAGACTGAAGGAACTAGGTTTATTTAGTCTACAGAAGAGAAGACTGAGGGGAGATTTGATAGCAACCTTCAACTACTTGAAGGAGTGCTCCAAAGAGGAGGGAGCTAGGCTGTTCTCGATGGTAAGAGAGGACAGAACAAGGAGCGCTGGTTTCAAATTACAGCTGGGGAGGTCGAGGTTGGATATTAGGAAAAACTTTCTCACTAGGAGGGTGGTGAAGCATTGGAATGGGTTATCTAGGGAGGTGGTAGAATCTCCATCTTTGGAGATATTTAAGGCCTGGTTAGACAAAACTGGCTGGGATGATTTAGGGGGAGTGGTCCTGCTTTTTAGCAGGGGGTTGGACTAGATGACCTCATGAGGTCCCTTCCAACCCTATTATTCCTGCCTTCCCCAGCCAGCACTGACGCTGCTCTGTCCCTTCTGCTCCCCCCAGCTGGCGCTACATGGGGCTGGGGTCAGGGCCAGCACTGCAACACTCCAGGACTAGTGCTGTGCAGCCCCATTCCACACCCTCCCCTCCCCACTGCCACACAGCCTGCTTTTCCTCGCCCCCAGCCCTCTGTCTGCCCCATCCGCCCCACTCTCCATCTGGCTCCAGGCTGGCTCTTCACCACCACCAGCCCCCCCGCTGAATTTTATTGCCCATCCCTGGGCTAAAGGATGCATGCGATTTCCCTACTGCAGCCAGGGGGACAGGAGATCAGCAAGGAGGCAGCCTTTTTACTGAACTCTTTCTCTACAGTTCAGAGGGAAAGTCAGCATAGGGTGGGGGGTAGGGAGCTGCTGGTGGGGCAGCCCTGACCCACCATGCTTGAGGAGGGGGAGGACTCTAAAAATCACCCACTGTGAATTAGCTGCCAGGCCATCTGCTTCACTGTGCAGCAACAGTCACTCAACTACACTAGTGAGTTGTCTGGGAGTGTGAGACATGCTGGGTGTAATTTGTAGGTGTAAAATAGTAACTGTAAAAGTGAGTATAGTAGCATCAACATGTTTACTTTAAATATGTAGTGATTTGTAGTCCTGGCTGGTGTACATGTTGATCCTTTTTTTTAAAAAAATGATTCGATAGAGTGGTGGCCCCTGAGAGTTGTAAAAATGGTATTTGTAGCCCTTGAGTGAAAACAGTGGGAGCCACTGATCTAGTCTATTAACATTAACAACAAGAGTCCTGTGGCACCTTAAGGAGCAACAAATTTCTTCAGGCATACAGCTATCACAGGTTCCAACCCACTTCATCAGATGCATGCATCTAACAAACTGCATTGGAGCCCACAAAAGCTCACGCCCAAAGAAATGTGCCACAGGACTCTCATTGTTTTTGCTGTACACAGATTAACACAGCTACCCCTCTAGAACACCATCAATGTTGTTTATTAGCAAAGCCTAATAGCTCAGCACAAAAACCCCAAACCATAATCCATATCACTCCAGAACATGTAGTTTTTAAAACCCAGCTTTGTTCTCACCTTACCCCACTATCTTCTGCTATATCACCATCCCACTACTAGGGCAATCAACCCAGTCCTTCTATCTGAGCTGTAGAGTAACAATATATCCTAATTTGTAAAGGACAGACCAAAATTTGGGGCTTTGTCTTATATAGCCACTGCTCCAGAGCCCTAATCAAGGGGGAAGTGAAGCCAGCTGGGCAAGTTGGCCGGCCAGGAGAGCTTATGGGGACCAGCTGGTGGGTTTATTAACCAGGCTCCATAAAAGCTCAGAGAGGAACCAGAAGGGAGGAATTTGGGGGAATGGCTGGTATGGGGTAAAGCTGCAGACTCTGAGGGCTGAACTGGTGGTGCTCTTAGGCCTGTGTGGAAGCTATATATAGTTGGTATTGGGTTGCTTAACACAATAAAAGGAGCAATGGTGACACTAAAGTTGGGAGTCTGTGTGTGCCTGGTGAGGGACAAGGAGAAGACCTGCAGGGGAGTCTGGTGTGCATCATTTATTATCTTCCCTGTCCCAATTTCTCATGCTTACTATCTGGTTACCATGTGATGCAAACTCACTCTTCCCAAAGGCTAGAGCAGAAACATTGATAAGGCTGCACAGGTGTAACATAATCTCCCCAGATTTGCAAGGGAATTGATTGTAAAACCTCCAACTTCATTACAGGTTCCCTGCACGCAACCCATTTACTTGGGCTTTGGGTAGGGTTCATGATTTGGTCTTTGTTCAAAAGGAAGAGTTATTCCCTTTGACTGTCCCAAGAGCCACACTCATGCAGGGATGACATGGCTGGCAGAATGTAGTCCTAAATTTTGTTTGTTAAATAAATCCTGGAATAACTTTCAGGAATTTTCTGTAAACCATGGGCCTGATCTGAAGTCTATTGCAATATGTGGTAGTCTTTCCAGGGACTTCAGTGTTCAGACATGTATGCACCCCTGAAATAAGTGCCAGTATGAGTATTTGTCCCATTTAAACAGTTTTGTGAGTGGGCTTTCTACAAGGGCTTTGTTATAAAAATCTGTTTGTTAGGTCTTGTAGCTATGTTCAGAGTTCCTAACAGTGCACCCTCTAGGTGTTCAAATATAGATTACACTAAACACCTCACATCTGCTCACATTGCCCATGCCTATAGAGTGACCTCACAGTTATTTTTCTCCATACACTCAACAAAACAACAAACTGCCAGTGAATTAAGAGCTGTCAGACGTTGCTATGGATAATTGACCCAAAGCTGGAGATCCAAATGTCACCACAGTGTACAGTAAGAAAAGATAAGAGTTTCCAATCAGTTTAGGGTCTAAATGTCACTCTGTTTACTGAGAGTTTTTCCAAGGCTTTGTCCTGTCCTTTTTCAAAACCATTTATATCAAGTGCAGAAGGATAAATCTGGTAGCAAATATTTTATTCTACAAATGTTTTATGAAGTTTAAAAGGCACACTCAGAAATGAAATCTTCCTTAAAAGGAAGGAATGTGCCAAATCATGAGGCCTCACTCAGGCAAAATCCCATTAAAATCAGCATGTCAATTTTAGAGGGTTTTTAAAAAGAGACTCTAGGGCTTATGAAGGAGTCATAAAAGCTCAAGTCCCCTCCCGCTGTTCACAGAACAGGTATAGCATTATATGACATTTAATTAGAGAGGATGATCTTCCACAGTTGTAAAACTGTATAAGAGAAGTGACCCAGTGTATGTATCAAGCAGAAAGCCCAACACTGCATTTCAGCTTCAGACAAAATCCCTTTTGATGTCAATGAGGGTTTTTGTCTTAAGAGCCTCAGTACTGAGTGCAGAATCTTGAACTGATTTGTACATTCTGGGTCATTTTGCTAGACGTCTTTCAGCAGGTGTTTAGTATTTTGCATGTTCAGTGCAAGAGACAGATTGTGCCTCCCCAACGCGCTTCTCAAATAGTTCCCTTAACTTCAGTGAGTAAGGGAATGCTCAAGATGAGTTAGTTAGAAGTCCCTGGAGCCTGTGTTTCATCATTTCAGCCAAAAAACACATTGATTTTTTTCATTATCTTTTGAAAGTGATGCAGTTTCCTAAATTTAGATTTCTTTTTATTAAAAAAAATGTTCCTGACAGGTGCGTAGATATATACAGCAAGAGATGGCTTTATATGTTAACAAGTTGCACTTTTAAAAGCTGAAGCAAAAGTGAGACATTTTCAAACTGCCAAGGTGAATTTCCAAAGGTTCCAAAGGGGTAGCCGTGTTAGTCTATTGCAGAAAAACAACAGAGTCCTGTGGCACTTTTAAAGAATAACAGATTTATTGTTGCTTTCCAAAGGTTGTGTTCTCACTTTCTGTGCCTTGTTCAAAGGCATTGCTGCAGCATTTGCTTATATCAGCAGTCTCTTTGCAGGCATTATGGCATGTGGACCAGATCCTTAGGTAAGGGGAGAACACTTTATGTCTTCCTCTGACTATACGCCCTGTCCACCCAGCCCATGGAAGAATCACCACAGTACAAGAATGAGCCCGAAGTGAGGTAGAGACAACACAAGAGTCAATATGCCACATGCAATCCCTGCAGCATTGATTGCTGAAATATCCAACCGCCCTAGCTAGCCACAGGCCCACCCACAATATACAACTTATTCAGGTAGGCCAGGAATTAGAGGCTACTACCTCTTTATGAAACTTCTGGAACTAACAGACATAAGGGACAGTTGTTCTGGTCTGAAGTCACTACCTTACTTAGTCAGAGCTGCTTGACATTATGAAATCACCTTCCCCTCACACATAAATGTGAGGAGAAGTCCTTCAAGGAATGGCCTCATGGAAGATGGCCTCACTTTGGTTAATCGGCTTTGTGATCCCATCCCGAGGAGCTGCCTATGCAGGAATATGGCCCATGGAAATTACACATGGCATTTCTCCAGTTCATTTCTAACATTGCTAACAGCTGTCCCAGTGTAACCTGCCTGAGAATCCTGAGGCTCGTGTAACAGTCATTCACTTCAGTCATAACCGGATAAGAAGGCTTCATTATATTGGGAACGCTGATCCACGGCATCTGCCAAAATGAACACCATTCCCTCCTCCCCTCCCCATCACCCCTCCCCACTTTTACAGTCTCTTGTGGCTTTTTCAATAGTTGTTTTCTTTCTGCTTAAAATAGGGCTGTTTCTCTGAGTGGAAAAAAGGCCCCGTTTGTGGGGTGCAGCTGCATTTCAAAGGTACATTGTTGGAGAGTTATGAATTTGCATGCCTTTACTAATGTGTGGAAACAGGGGGATTCTTTTGCTTTTTAATCAAAATTGATGTTATTCCTCTGCCAGCGGTACCCAAGGAACTGTTTTGTTCCATTTCCTTTCCTTTCATGCAGGCCTATTTATGTTTAGATCTGGTTTGCTGCCACTAAGAATCATTGTCATTACCACCAGTGTCTAAGGCCCAGCCAAATCTAGCAGCTGTGTGTTTAATGCCTACTCTCACTAAGGTTTATTTCCTTGACAACATGGTCTTGTCTGAAGCAACTTTCCCTCTTTTTTTTAAAAGGCCCCTTTGCCGTATTTTTTTTCAAGTTGGGGCTGGGAGTTTTAGGTATAAATAAATGCAGTAAATTAATTATTATTTTGGTGATCCTCAAGCCCACGCTACCAAACCTCACCCTGTGCCTAACCCATCCTTAGCATTTAAAATGGAATACCTAGGTGGCCAAACGGGACCCCATGACCCCTATATCCTGTTCCTTTCTCCGTGCTTTGCTGCCAGTTTCCTTGATAAAAGGAGAGAGTGAGAGATAATTAACAAAAAACATGGCCCTTGGACAATGGAACAACTGGCCTTGGCCAGCAAGAAATTTATCCTGGTTTTCTAGGTGAACTTTCTCCCATCAATCTTTCCTTTAACCTCCATGTTAGTGGAAGCAATAGGAACCCTCCCCTCCCCTCCCCTGAGCAAATGCTTTCTTTTGACTGAAAACAAAAAAGGGGATCGGAGAGCGCTGAGGTAAAATCTGGGTGGTATAGCGCAGCAGCACAATGCCACCACTGTTCCAGTGGCAATAGCTTGTGTTTTACAACAGGGGAGGGAAGAGCATGAATAGCCTGATGATGTGAAACAATTCTACCAATTCAAGGCTACAAACCCATCTTCTGTTCCACAGGGAGTTGAACAAAAAGCGAAAGCCGGGAGAGAAAGAATTAAAACAAAATGAGTTAATCTAAAAATCTTCCATATCCTGGAAACACTTCTCTGAGATTCCCGGCTGAAGTCGGAATATTATTACTTGGACTTTAAGTTATTGACAAAGCTGAAGAGACTTGCAGAGCAAGGGTTGTGGGTTCTTTGTCTAAAGGAGAAAGTACAATAGGCCTAAGTGCTAAGATCGCTTGGGTTGCTCTGCTCCGGCTGTCTCTCACTCCGAACACCCTCGCGGCGCAGCAGTAAAAAATGATTGGCGGTGCATTGGGGAGTGCATGGACAATGCATGTCCACTTCAGGTCCCCTTAAGAGGGTATTATAGTTAGGGAAAATATTTGTGCTCTGAAGATGACACTCTCCATTTTGTTAATGGCTCTCATCTGGTGCTGATAATCACACCCACCACACTCCTGTCAGTTGTGTGCTGTTTCCCAATTAATGGGGCCTTGGAGAAAGCATCCTTTTTTCTGCAGCCAAGACAATTACATTGTGTTCACCTACTTGAGAAGAGGGAAAGGTGAATATGGGGGCATTTGGCATTGTAAATTACCAATAAAACAAAACCAGAGAGAGCGCCCCACCAATAAATTAGGATTCTTTGCTCCCTTTTGGGTCAGGCTTTGGGAAGAGCACATGTAGGCTTGGAGTGGGAGAATTCCGCACAGAAACTAACCCAGCTTGATCCCTTTTTTGCCCCAGCATATTACATAGAAAAGCCTTTTCTTGGATTTTTACGGCAGTTAAACATATCTTCCACTGACAATATGTTGATCTGGCCTCACCAGAGCTTAAGGTTGAATGAATTAAGGCTAATGCCAGCAGTCAAAAGGAAAAGAGGAAGCCCTACCATAACTCATTAAATGTAAGAGCAATAGAATCAGTTAAACAGTTTCCTTTTCAAAAAATAAAATAAACGGCATCTGTTTTGCTTGGGAAGGGATGATAAACATAGGTTGGGGGATAGTCTGGGTGCACTAGCAACACAAAATGGGGCCAATAACTTTCACTTTTCCTTGTGGAGAAAAAAACCTAAATACAGCGAGGCATAAGTACCTGGATTTAAAGTTTAAAGTCTTGGCACATGATGCTTTCTTGACAACTGTAGAGAGCAGAGTGTCACAACGCGGGTTTGGTTAAAATAATACAGTTGATGTTACTGTGTTTTTCACCAGCTGCCCACCAAAAGCATTCTTCATTTAATTTTCACTGAACATTAAGAAAACCAAAACCGAGGAAAATGTAACCTCTTGCAATTATTTTATCTAAAATAAAAAGAGATCACTTTAAAATCATTGTGGTTTCAGGCAAGTAGAGCTTGGCTGGAGCTATGGGAAAGCTCAGCCGGGGATCCAACCTGGAAGGGCTAGTGTAGAAAAAGAGATGTAGTTTGTTCAAAGGGGCTAGTTGCCATCTTAAGCCACAATTTTTGGACTGGATCCTCGGTCAATGTCAATGATCATAGCTCCATTGAGCTATATTCTAAAATGAAATAATTCTCTGTCTCTATCATTCTGGATCATGGGTCAGTTTCTAGGAAACGACCAGATAAAATGAATCATGGTTTTTTGGGCCTAAATCCTACCCTGAGGATTGGGGTCCTCTGTGGACCAGGGGTCCTATCTGTTTGCAAGTTCAGGATGAAGGCTCTGAGTCAGTTTTAAACCAGGCTATTTAGCCAAAAACCCATTCTTTGTCAGTTAGTCCCTAGAGAATCCAATTTGAACTGGTAAATGCAGACCTCTCTAGAGGGTTGCTTCAAAGGGCTGATAATGGAGGGTGTACCTTAGCAACCACTCCCTACTAGAGAAAGTACATTATTACATACAGTGCCCCAATAATGTACATACAATTTCATTTTTAATACAATGGACCTCAGAGCTATTAAACCTAATTCAATGAAGTTTCACTTAATTTTAGAAGATTTGTCCCAGGTATTATGGGATATCATCAATCTGTCACAGTGTCATAACTGTTGCAAGATCTTACTTAAAGAGTAGTTATCCATGGTTTGCTGTTAAACTGGAAAGACATATCTAGTGGGGTCCCACAACAGTCCATCCTGGTTCCAGTGCTATTCACTATTTTCATTCATGACTCGGATAATGGAGTGGAGAATATGCTTATAAAATTTGCAGTTGGTACCAATCTGGAAAGAGTCACAAACACTTTGGAGGACAGGTTTAAAATTCAAACTGACCTCGAGAAATTGGAAAATTGATCCGAAATCAAAAAAGATGAAAATTTGGTAAAGTCAAGTGCAAAATACTATACTTAGGAAGGAAAAATCAAATGCATGACTACAAAATGGCTTGGCAGAAGTACTGCTGAAAAGGATGCCTGGGGTTATAGTGGATCACAAATTGAATGTGAGCCAACAATGTCTTGCAGTTGCATACAAGGCTAATATTGTTCTAAGGTATATTAATGGAGTGTCATCTGTAAGACATTAGATAGAAAAGGTAGGCGAGGTAATATCTTTTATTGGTCCATCTTCTATTGGAAAGAGAAGCAAGCATTTGAGCCACAGAGTCTTTTTTGGGTCTGGGAAAGGTACTTCTGGCATCACAGCAAAATGCAAGGCGAACAGATTGTTTAACATAAATTAGGTAGCAGATATTCTAATCTAAGGGACCATTGAAGGTAGAGTGGCCATTATAACCTCTACAGACATAGGACTAAAAGGTGGGTTACAGATTGTTGCAATAAACCATAAATCCAGTGTCTGTTTAGTCCAGGATTTTCAGTGTATAGTGGAGTAATGAATTTAAGCTCCGGGGTTCATCTTTTGGAAGTGTTGTACAGATTTCCTTTGAGGATGAGGACTGAAAGGTCAGATATAGAGTGATGGCTTTGTGAAACGTATTCGCCCATTTATGATGTAGTGTTTTGTCTTTTATCGTTTTTCCTCTGTGAGTTTGTTTCACAAACATAGTTGCTATTGGAGCATTTAGTGCACTGCATGAGGTATACAACATGTTGTGACAGGTGTGTCTATGGTCCATGGGTCTTGAAAGGGGTGTTGAGGGACTTGTTGGTCATTGTAGCAATGGGAGATATGTCTGTAGGTTTTGCATCTCTTGTTCTGGCAGTACCTGGCACTGCTTTATGTTGGTGTGTCCTGGTCTGTCGGAAGCTTGCTTCTGATAATGAGTTTTAAGAGGTTGGTGGGTTGTTTGAAGGCTAGAAGAGGGAAGGCCAGAAGAGGCTGGGAAGAAGGGAGCTGCAGCTCCCTTCTCCCTGAGGAGCCGTGGCTCCCTTCTTCATGGGGAGCCACGGCTCCCTTCTCCCCACTCCCCTCCCCCCCACCCCGAGCTGTGGCTCTCTGTCGACCTAGCACCTCTGCATGTGTGGATGCAGGCAGTTGACTTAAGTTTTTGGTGTAGACTCTCTAAGTCGACTTAACAAGGTCAACTGTAGGTTGGCTTAAGTCGACCTTGTTAAGTCAATTTAACAGAGTCAACTTAGCTTTTCAGGTGTAGATATACCCAAGGACAGTTATGAAAAGGCCTGTGATCAATTGTTTTCCATGTTCAGTGAACGGAGGATATGATGTAATGGGCTTAATTAATAGCAAAGGAGATTTAAGTTAGATATTGGGGAAAGCTTTCTAACTATAACAGTAGTTAAACTCTGAAATAGGCTTCCAAGGGAGGTTGTGAAATTTTAAGTGGAAATTCGCATCACTGAAGGTTTTTAATAACAAGTTAGGCAAACATTTGCCAGGTATTGTTTAGGCATATATAATCCCGTCTCAGTGTCCGGGGCTGGACTAGATGATTTTTTGAAGTCCCTTCCAGTCCTGCATTTCTGTTATTCTATCGTATTTAATACTTTTAGATCCTTAAATTACACAGACAAGGATGTTTGCCTATGTGTACTGCCCCTACCAAATGCAACGAATCGGTATATTACCTTGCTGTCTGGGGAAGCTGCTAAATTTTCACTGGAACCTTCAGAAAAGCTGATAGTTCTCCTTTGATTTTTCTCCCATACACTGAAGCACCACTGCTTAACAAGGGTATTGTCAACTGCCTAACAGTAAGAGTAAAGCCTTGTCTACACTAGGATGTTTTTTCAGCTGACGTCCACACTGTTGCCCTGGGTCAGTGACGTGCGTCTTTACCAGGACCGCTTCCACCAACCTAAGGAGCAGTATGGGGGAAGCTGAGAGAGCCATCTTTCAGTTCCTTGCAGGAAGCCCACAGGCTCCCTGTGTTCTACCCCACCGATCCCAGCTGAGACTTGGGTACTTTCCTGCTCCCAAGCCAGGAGCTGACTGCAGCCTCCAGCTCTGAGTAGGAGCAGGATTCCAGCAGCCCACGCCTAGACTTGCAGACCAGCAGTAGCTACAAGCGGCTTGTCAGTATGCCTGGGGCTGCCAGGGTCTCAGCTGCCAGTGCTTACAGAGCGGGGCTCCAGCCACCCACCACCCACGTGTAAATTTCACTGCTCTAGCAGAGCAGTGAAGCTAAGAGGTATGACAGCTCCTCCACGGCTCTAAGGAGATATAGTGTCTACGCTGACACTGTACTACCCTCGATCTGCTGACAAATGCCCTAGGCGTCTTGCAGATGTGGTATTATTTTGTCAGAAAAACAGGGCAGTTTTGGCGGCAGAGAGGTGATTGTAGTGTGCACACCAAGTTTTGTCAACAAAACTTCTTAGTGTAGATAGGGCCTGACACTCCCTCCTGCATCACACTTACATCTTCCATTTGTCTGAGAAGCATACAAAATTCTCTTAAGCTCTTATCTCTTTCATTTAGGACACAATTTCCTTAACATTCCCAGTCACTACCAGAGAGGAGAATAAGAGACTGAGTCTGAAATCAGATTCAGATCCCAGTTCTGCCACTGGTCTGCTGGGGCCACCTTGACTTCCTCTTTCTGTGCCTCAGTTTCCCCATCTATAATGAAGAGAATGCTACTGACTTCCTTTGTAAAGTGCTTTGAGATCTACTGATGAAAAGTGCTATATAAGAACTGAGAATATTATTTTGATGCAGGAAACTGATTTACGATAAACACAGAACAACAAAAATTATGGCTCCTTGAATTCTTGCTTCAGTCTGTGACGTTCTTTCCCTGTTGATAAGTAATAATAGAAGGCTGATGGTTAGTTAGAGCACTGAGCTGTGCATCCGGGGATTTAGGTTCGAACTGGTGTTGTGACAGGTAAGTCATCTAACCCTTCTGTCCCTCAGGTTACCTGTTTGTAAAACGGGTGTAATGATGTCTGTTGCAAGAATATTGTAAAACTTAGTAAATTAAGGTTCAGATCCTCAACTGGTGTTAATCAAAGTAGGTACTAATAATAAATAATTATACTACACTGATTTACACCAGTTGGGAGTCTGGTGCTAGGTGTTTGGGAAAAGCTTGGAGTTTCTTATATGGAAATTGCGATCAAAGTGTTAAGTATTGTTCATTAGCTATCTTAAAATGAACAAAGAAGTTGCACTGTAATTCACTTGAAGTTTTTCTGAAAATGTTCCATGTTGCCCAAATCATAAGAAATAGTGCAGCTAACAAATCAACCAAAATAATGTTAAGTATAGGACAAAACAGGGCATATAGGAGGCAAAATCAAGTAATTGGACATGTTACTGCTTTATTCAGTATTGCTGTAACCATGTCAGTTCCAGAATATTAGAGAGACCAGGTGTGTGATGTAATACCTTTTAGTTGACCAACTTCTGTTAGTGAGAGAGACATGTTTTGAAGCCTGTGTAAGCTCGAAATCTTGTCTCTATGTTAATGCTTTGATACAGTTCTATAAAATGACTTTTCAAAGTCAAGAGATTTCAAGATTAATGTGGGTAAGTCAAGGCTAGGGGTCATTGCAAGGTCAGGTTTTGCCCTGAGAGCATGCCTACATTGTAGCAAATGCTGAGAATCAGGAAGTGCTCCAATAAACTGATCATTAATTTGAATAAACACTTTAGCTAGAAGAAAAGACTTTCTTCTCAGATAAGAATGGACCCAATCCCATTTCCATTGAAGTGGATGGCAAAACTCCCATTAAATGTCAATGGGAGCAGTGCACTTTACAATCACTGCTAAAAAGGGACACAAATTTTACAATTCTTGAAAATCTATTTTTAACACTTTTACCTTCCAGGGTCTTTAAAGACGTCCCCACAGTTTCACTCAATCCATGGTGAATGACATTTAGGTATATCATGAAGCCAATACTTAATGAAAAAATCTTATGTTAATATATGCATGCATCAAAGATCCTAGTTCTAATTAATGTACAATAAAAAATTAACAAATTACAGTAGACCAAGTCCTGTAGAATATTGATAATAACTAGTTTTGTTCATCTTTTTTTCAAGAGATTTTACCTGACTTTGAAATCAGTGGGGCTACTGAAAGAGTGAGGAGCTCCTTTGCATGAGTAAAGGTGGAATCTAGGCCTCTATTTTTCATTTAACTGCTCAGTCACCTTGTTGTAACATGTTCTGAAGAACCATGAAAATTATTATTGAAGCATATGCTTGATCCAGATCTGTGAGTGAATACTTTATTAACTTTCCTTTGTATACTTGCAATATTGGAGCTGTGTTCAAATTTTTATCCATGTGTGTGTTAAAATATAAGGTAAGGAATATTGAAGAATGCAGAAGTAAAAAAAGGAAAATATATTTCTGGGTTTTATAAGAAAAAAATACTGAGTATTTCCTTACTTTATTAACATACTGTTATATATATATAATTTTGACAGGAATTTATTGGACATGTGTACATGTACATGAAATTAAAGCCAACCTTAATAACCTTAATCCTTATTAATATAGAAGAAATGTCATGCTTCTATAATATATTAAGAGATATTGGGAATATGGGGAGTTTGTGATGTCAAAATTTTAAAGCTATTTACAATATCTGAAAGAACTCTGAACTTTTAATGGACCTCATGTTCAATCTAGTCAAACTACAGGTCACAAGAAATAAATGCTCTAAGTGTCACCTCACAGTTTTTGACACCATCCTTTATTGGCTTTTAGATGCGTGAACATCTGTAAAGCTAGTGAAATACCAAAATATACTATATAACAGATGCACAGATAAACCATAGGAAGACTCTTAGAAATAAAACTGCCATTGCATCTCTCACAATAACATGTTCATCAGATTTACTTTCCATTACCTCTTTCTTTGCTACATAGCAGATGTAGTTCTGTGGTGCTGTCTTTTATTTTTTTTACAGTACTTACACCTGAGGTGCAGGCTATAGTGGTATTTCTTGCTGTAAGAACCTAATGCTAACTGGTGTGCATTAATAGTGTATGATTTCAGGGAGTGCTGTGCAAATTAAAATAATGAGAACTGAAATTCTGAACCTGACACTCCTTAAATATGGCGTGAATAGATAGCAATAAGAACTGTTTTCCTTCCACTCAAAATCTCCCAGGTTTCCACAGGAATTCACTGGAAGAAACTGGAAATAATATGAATCAAGTATATTTTTCAGAGGCATCCATAAGAGCTATGTAACACTATCATTATTAGCCTTATATGAAGCTTGTTGTCCCCCCTTCCCCAGGGACATTGGGCTATATCATTATTAACATGGGGTTTGATCCAAGTGAATGGGAGTCTTTCCATTGACTTCAATTGGCTTTGGACTAGCGGCTGGTCTCCAGATGAAACGATGCAGAAAACGGTACCAAAAGGAAGATGAAAACAGAGAAAAAAGGATAGCTATTTGACCTCAGTCAGGTCAACTCCTTTCCTTCTAGTGTCCTTGTGACCTTGGGAAGTTGAATGTGGCACATGTTTAAAAGGTGGGTGGGTTAGGAAGAGCTTTCCTTTACTGTAGCCTTGCAGATGTACACGCTACCTATGTTTTCTACAGCGATACTGTAGCTAAAACTGTTTGTCATTATTAACTGCTAAATAAACATTTTTCAAAGAGCTGCTTCAGAGAGGGCACACTGGAATTTATTTATTATTGTTGCTGATTATACTGTGGATTCAGCAGCAAGATAAAATCTCACTTCATTACTCCACTGCAAAAGACATTGAGATTTGGTCTCATTCTAATTTTACCGAAAACATTAGTCTTCCGACTTCTAATTGTTGTGGGTGTATATAAGACTGGAAACTGAACCAATGCTGGCCTGATTCTTATATCAGTGTGCCTCTGAGGGAACCGCACTGGCTTGGCTCCACTATTACTTTTGTCGGCAAAACTTTTGCTGGTCGAGGGCATGAAAAAACACACCTCTGACTGACATAAGTTTCACCAATTGAAGCGCCAGTGTGGACAGGACCGTGTCAGCAGCAGATGCTTTCCATAGCTGCCACTGCTCGTTGGGGGCAGATAATTATGCCATTGGGATTGCTCAGTTGTGCCACGGGAGACCGCACAGCACTACAGCAGTAGGTCTGTAGTGTAGCATAGTCCAAATTACCTGAGTCCTGCTTGGAAATGTGGCCTGTGTGTGTTTTGTATGAAAGAGCATGCAGGGAGAAGCTTTGCTTTTCAGCTACTTGACTCATTAAGCAACAGACAGTCACAATCAGTTGGACCTCAAAGTTGACCGATTTCATTAGCTCTCATTTTCTTTTCCAGGCGCTAGGAAGTCTCAAAGCATCTACAGTGTCAATGTAACCACAGAGTCATCTTAACAATATCACAGCTAATGGGATCAAAGATAAAGTTGTTATCTCATCAGGATTGCTAAAAGCTGTGTGCAGCCAGCAAGCCGGCTGAACATGAGGTTTCAGTATTTATACTGTTACCAGTCCCTTGTCTGGTAGGTATAACATTTACGCAACCGAAGGGGGGGGGGGAGGTGGAAAGAATGTAAAATAATTCTTACAACTGAGAAGAATTTAAAAATTGAAAGTGGAATCTATTCAGTTTTGCCAATCAGTTTCAAAGGACTTGTAAGGCTCCAGTTACTATTGTGTGGCTGGTAATTCTGTGTCACAACTAATTACTGCCTAATAGCCGTTGTGGGGACAAAGTCCCCTGTTTAAAAGAGAAGTCTATTTCGTCTCTCATTCAGGCCTAATCTGACCCTGAATAGTGGAGATTACATGAGGTAATACAGCAGTTATTTCTACCTGCTGTAGTTCATAAGCTCCATCTCCAGCTGAGGCGGCAGCCCCCACCCCCTTTTCAAAGATTATTTGTCATTAAAATGCTCAGTAGCTTTTTTTTTTTTTTTTTAATCTGGATGTTGCCTACACTTTCAGAAAGGTTTTTGAAGGAAGATTAGCAGGATTAGGAAAGGTTCACATATGTTCAGCTTCACTATTGGTATTCAAGACATCACAACTTCACCACCACCCAGGAAGCACAAGAAAACTGAGCGCGGCGAGAGAGAGGCCTCCTGGCTAAAGAAAGTGAAGAACACTCCACCAACTAAAAGAATATTTAACGGATCCAGTGCTGTGAATGTTGACGTGCTGCAGAAATCTCAGCCCTAGGCTTTAGCAAAATTGTCTCTCTTCTTCATCATTTCATCACATCACTGAGCGTCAGTCACATCTGATGGATTGTTTCACTACCACAGTCATGGGCTTCTCTGTGGTTTTCAGACCCATGAGAAATATTTCCTTATGCAAATGTAAGCTAAGAAACAGTTTGGCTGGCAGTAAATAATAGAGGTAAAAAAAAATCCAGGCCTATCCCACAGGAGATGTTTGGATTAGATTTTTGCTACCTAAAATCAATCTGGGTCAAATTTTCAAAGTTAGGCAAATGCAATAGGCATAATTTACATGCCCCATTGCCTGATGTGGACATACAAATCAACTATTCAGTTCGTTCACATGGTCAGTTGGGTGTCCAGTTACATATAAGTTGGGTACAGACAAGTATATTCATGAGTCCTGAGTCTCATTAACATTATGGCCTCTTTACACCACTCCAATGGTGTAAAGTTGCCTTAAAGTGGGCACACATATAGTTTATTCTCACTTTAAGGCCTCTTTCCACTCTGTGCTATGAAAGGTCTCAATATAAATAAGAGTCAGTCCCAAAACCTGCATGCTCATTTTGATAAACTGATCTGAAACAATTCTACTAATTCATTTCCCCTCTGAGCTGATGCACCACTGTGTTCAGTTCCAAGGATAAAGGTGAGGAAGTTGTGGCACCAATGAAGTGTTATTTATTACAGAAAAATAGATTGTTCTTGTGGCAACCCACAGGAGGCTCAGAAATGCTGGCTTAGAAAAGAAAACCATGGTACCTCCGCTTTGGGCTAGTCTTCTATACCTGGACAGAGGCGCTTCTGTAAAGTTACAGTCTAGCCCTTCACCAACTACACTTGGCTTACACCCCCACTCACTGCCAAATCAGTGCAAGCTACCTTATGTCATACTTCTGCACTGGTACACCTGACATGGAATTTTCACCACAGTTTAAGTCATTGTTGAATTTGCTCTGAAAACATCACTGTGCAGTACCTGTGTTTCCACCAGGGTACACTTGGTCTATTGTTGCACAGATGGAATCTCAATCATTAAAGGCTTAGCTCCCCAGATAAACTCTGATTGAGGTGGGATTTAAATACCATGTTTGTTTCAAAATTAATTTCTTCTGTTCCATTCCTCCACTCCCTCTTTATTTTTCTCCCTTCCCAGCCACCCTAGTTCCCCTCCCTTGGATCTTCTGCCTCTTTCTTCCAGTTTTCTCTCCTCTTTTCCTATGCAGGTGCCTGCAGGAAGGAGGAAGGAAACTAGAAGAGAAAAAAGTTCATCTCTGCACACTGTACCCCCTGCAGGGAGGGGAAAGAAATGCTTCAGCATCACACCGAGATATATCTTTTTCCTTCCTTCCCAGGCTGTGCGAATACCATATGAGGGAGCTGTCAGAGACTTTCCGGGGCTTTCTACACAGGAAAGCAGGTGCTTCCATCTCTTCCCTACTTAGCCTGTGAAAAGCAGATGATGAGAGGGATTTGGAGGATGAAGAGTTTAGACAAAGAATGCTGGGATCTCACTTGCATAATAGATGTACTGACAGGCACGTGCTTCATAAAGAACTTTTAAAATAAATAACAGTGTGTAAAGCAGTTCCATTTTCACTTGTGAACATTTCTCTAGAGTGCCACAAAAGGAGCATGTGCTTAAAACCCCACAGCAGGGATCCTCAGAACTGACAAAGTGATTCCAGTTGCAAACTATATCGGGCCATACCCTGAAGTCTGAACTCAGTACTCCAGCAAAACTCCCTTTACATCAAGGGAAGGGGAGGCAGTCAAAAAGAAGAAACTCGAGATTATAAATTCAATGTGGTATGCAAAAAAAATCAAAACTTCTGCCATTGTTTTACTGTAGTGAAAATTAAAGAAACTTTAAAAAATAATTACAGTTAAGGTCTGCCAGTTGCAGAACACATTTCTCTAGCACAATAGATAGTTGGAAATCAGTCTTTGGGTTAGTTTTAAATAATTTAAATTGGGGGCAATGGGAATAAAAGAACAGCACAGAAATAAAGTGAAAACAACAGTCATACAAACCATTAGATGCAAAATCAAAATTCTGAGACCTGATTCTACAAGTATAAAGTTCTATTAATAAAGATCTTACAGGGTCATGCTGCAGAGTAAGAGTTCTCTGTATAACATCATTACATGTGGAATTAAAGTTTCTCACATACTTTTCAGAAGGCAGTTTAAAATTTAAAAAGTTGACTTCTCAAACTATGATACAGCAACAACTCTTTGAGCTGTATGTATTTTAGAAGGGATCCTACAGAAACATCAGTATCAAAGTGGCAAGATTTTCACTTGTACAAGTCTTTTTCCTTCTTTTTTTTCCTTCTCCTGTGTTTCGGTCGGAAGAAATTATAAAGCATATAAATTAACAGTACTGTGTATGAAGTCCAAAGTCCACACTGGTTTTTTTCTTTCTGATTGTAATATAGGAGCTTATACTTATCAGAAGAATGAAAAAGAAATCCCACTATAAGCCGTTTTGGCAAGGAATTCTGATTCTGAATTTTATTTGAAACAGAAGGTATCCAAGGTACCCTGTCAAATTGTTTCTCTTTAGAGGGGAGAATCAAACTTAACTTCCAATATTGATTCAATTAATCCTCCTATGCTAGCTGGAGTCTTCACAAGAGCTAGATTCTTCTTAATCCTTAAGGGTCAAATTCTGGTCCTGTGGAGGTCAACAGGAGTTTTGCCATTCAATTCAACAGGACCAAGTTTTGGCCCCCAGTGCAAAATCTAGTGCTAAGGAAAAGTTAAAGGATGTGAAATTAAACACGCAAAACTCATCCCATTTCCAAGCTCCAGGATTTTTTGCTGGTATTTGTGAATATATAGATTAAATATACACTAATACATTAAGCCTTACATTTAATACAAAAGTCAGAATTAGAAAAATGACATAATTATGGTCTGACCAAGTTAACATCGTGTGGTAGAAAATGTAACCATTGGAATTTATGATGCATGTTTGATTTTGCAACTTACTGTTGCACTAACACTCATTTTTTACATTTGATTTCCGCTCTTTTTTATAAGGCAGAAAGAAAAATGAACGAAAAATACTTTATACATCATTACACTGCTGTGTTTTGTAGGCATTTCAGTCCTGGCTTTGGGCCAAATCTTACTTGCCTTGCTCACACTAATAGTGTCCTTCACCCTTGCAGCACAAGTCATATGCATATCCAGGAGCCAGGGTGTGACTCTGTATCTGTAAATTATAAATGTACAGAATTAAAATTCCATGAAAGGAGCAGTTACTTGTCTTTTTCACTGATGTTACATTATCCTCAAAGTATTTCAGTATACAGGTCCAAACCAAGTGCTATATTCAGTGAATAGATTCATGGAAACAAATCTCCCAATAAGACCTAATCCTGCTCCCATTGTAGCTGAAAAATAAGGAGCAAATATTATCTTACTCCCCTGAGTAGTCCAGCTGAGGTCCATCAGCATTTGTTTGTGGTAAAGAAAGAAGGATCTGGCCCTATAGAATGATGACAGATCACAATTATTTCCAAAGTGGTGTTTAATATAAAAATGTTTTGAGAACTTTGGATATTTGTTTTGTAATTAGAGGTGGGTTGGAGCGTGATCCTTATGGTTATGGTTAGTTGGGTTACAATCAGTTATGATCAAGTGCGTACAAAGCTCTGAAGATGTAAAAGTGCCTCAGACAAATTAAGAATTCATTTTGCTTTATTGCGCTCAGTCTTCTGGGAGCAAAGCATCCGCTGCTCAGTATCCCAGATGATGATTTTGTAAATAAAAATAAATGCATATTAAGGAATGCTTCAGTAGCCAGTCAGTTCAGCACAGTTAGAAAGAATCTATGAGCCACATATTGTTATGGTTCACCATAAAAAACTAGAATTTCTGTCTTCAGGTTGCATTGTGCTCCCTGTCCTGTAAGGAGTAAGATATTTCAAGTCCTGAATGGTTTATGTGACATTTCAATAAATAATGCAGAGATTTGACAACATTTCCATATTCCTCCTTTAATGTCTGAATGTCTCTGACTTAATCCAAGTTCCTTGGCATTTATTACTGTTTGTTACACTAACAAGTGAGATTATGAGAATTCTAATGAAGGCTTCCAGTGAAAAACTCTGTGATTAAAATGCCATAATAACAGTTGCATGCATTTATATGCCTGATTATCATAATCTATTTAGCACAAGTAAACATACAAACAGAAGGAGAAAAGCAAGCACACTGACACTTCAGCTAAAGGAGAATTTAAAATGAGGGAGAAACAATGTAAATATGTAAATGTCTTTGTGTATTCTTTTTATCTTTTTTTCTCATCCTTGCTTCTCCCTCTCCCCCCCTCCCCGCCGCCCCATTTGCTAATGAGACATCTATGCTTCATCACATGTGGTCCCTCTTTGCTAGGCCGAGGTGCGTTTTTGGGCCATCTGCTGGGGCCACTACCCTAAACAATGCCACCCAGAAAGCCAGATATATTTGCAGCAACCTTTGACATCATGGAATACAAGAGATGGTGTCGTACAGACTCTGCTCTTTGATATGTTCATTCTGAACACTTAGTTCAGCTGTTACTCCATTAATGCAAGTCCCATGATGACATGACAAGGCTACAGCCCCCCAAAAATTTTGGCAAATTAAGAGAAAGCACGCCAAATATCCAATGTAGCCTTTCAGTACCTAGATTCTATTCATTATTTTTCATTCTTTATCACACATTAGAGACAGTAGAGCTAGAAACTTCCAACTGTTGCATTCAAAGTTACTTTATAAATGAAGTGATCATGATGGGCAACTTATTAATTATTGTTGTTATTTGAAAGATAAGTATATGTTTAAAAAAATCACACAACCCCACTGAACAAGCTAAAAAGGCTTGCCCTGGGGACTGGACACCATGAAGAATAGATATAAAAGAAACATATAGGCTAAAAGAAACAAATATATTAACATATCATAAACATGGTAAATAAAAGGATTTTTACAGCTGCATTTCATGAGCACAGGAAGCAATTTACAAATGTGCAGGACTTAGCAATTGGCTGATGAAATCTTTGTGTCCATTGAGTGTCAATATGAAAAATCACAAATACACACACACACAAACACCCCCTTTCCTCTCTATTAATCTTTTCACATGTATTGAACTTTCATATATTTTGTTTTTTAATGAGGACCTTCAAAAGTGCCTCATAGGGCTCAGCTAAAACATAGTTATAAAATGGAACATGTGTAACATAATATGGACTAGTCCCACACTGACAAAAAGGGAAATTAAAAAGAATAGTAAATGTGTAACTAATCAACCAAACAGGAAACTCAAAATTAAAACTAAAACTCTAGGCCACATCCTACCCTCTTACATGTCTCCGAAAGCAATGGGGCTGCTCTCCTGGGAATGAGGTAGACTATTGCTTCCTGGGCCAAATTCTGCTGTGGTTGTAAGCAGGTGCAACTCCAATTACTTTAGTGAAATTACATGCAGCCTGCACGAGGGCTTAGTTATCCCTCTGTGCAGAGGCTACTTCTGTCTATCCTGAACTCACTCTGCTGTCTTCAGTAGACATAGGAATTGAACATGATAGATTAAATACCCTGAGTGCGGTTTTCCAAAGCGCTCAGTATTACAGTTAAGAAGAGCACAGCTACACTAAGGCTGAGTACTTCAGAAAGCCCCACTCCCTGTATGCCATAAAAGTAGGCCCCACTGGGTAACTTCGGGCCTGAGGTTAGCCCTAACTTTGTTTTCTCGCCTCTATCCATTTACAACACAATTTTAATAAGTAGTTCCGTGTGTGTGTCCGTGAATGTCCTGAGTTATTTTTTCAGTAGTAAAGTTAATAAGAGTTGTGTGTCAGGAGTACTTACATTATGAAGCTGAATGGAAATGTCACACGTTGTTTATTACTACTATTACAATCATTTCTTATGTACACTCCAGTAGCACCAAGAAGCCCTCCTTTAGCTCAGTGGCCAGTTGTGATGGGTTCTATCCCAACACAGACTAGAACACAGTCCCTGTCCCAAAGAGTTTATAGTCTAAATTATATGGACATTTTAGGGCCTGAATTAACAGTGCCGATAGTGTCTCCTTATCTAATAGCTCCAAAAGCCTCTTTCAGAATTGTTATAAGACACTCTAGTGATAGTTAAATCAAAAATGCTTATACAGTTATAAAGATAGATGTTGCTAGATCCTTCCTTTCATGTAGAAGGCCTGAAACAGACTGTGACCCTAAAATTGAAAACACCCTGGACCAGTTCTAAAACCGGTTGAAGTCAATGGGAGTCTTTCCATTAATTTTAATGGACATTGGAGCCTACATTCTGGGAGAAATCCTGACCTTCATGAAGTCAAGGCAACTCTTATTAACTTCAGTGGGGCCAGGATTCCACCCTCTGAATGCAGAACTCCCACTGACTTCAATTGCTGTGTTGTGCATACAACACTTACAGGACTGTGCTCTGTTGCCATTTCTGTCTCCTCCTGTGAACTGGCACGAGAGGCATCATCACCAAGGAGTACACGTGCTACTACAACTTAGAAAATGTTTAACTGAAAGGAACCAGCTGCTGTAAATTGTTTCCCAAACTGCATTTTTTTGCAGTTTGTAAATGATTTTTGTTTACAAAGGCAATTAAACTATATGATGGATTGAATTCTTGTCAATTGCAACTTTTTAAATGAAGCTCTTTTACATTAGAGGAGTGTACAAAAGTTATCTTGCATGCAATTATATAAATTGTAATCAGAATTATTGTCTTTAATCACATTTAGATTATACATGGATATTCCCCTCTTCTTCTCCCACACTCTCCACCTGCCACCCCAAATTAAACTGTGAGATTGACTCTGGACTATGATCTTATATTCCAAGTTTCAGAGTGATCTGAATTTTAAAGGCTAGGTTAAAAGCTTATTCAAAACAATAGATTTCTTTATTTTTTGCCTGACTCATGTGCACTGTCCAGTTGAAGTAAATATGGCAATACTTTTATCAACTTCAGATCAATCCCAAAGAGAGTAGGAGTTACAGAGTTTCCAGTTAAAGCAATGAACTAATCTATTTTTGTTGTGCACATCAAAGTAGTGGTGAATGGCATATTATAACTAGAGAGAGCCAAAGGGTGAAAATTCTACTTGTAGAAACATCTTGGATTTTGAAATTTGTTAATTTTTTTTCATTCCACTTTCTAATTCATCCCTTTCTAATATTTCTGTGAAAAGGTAATTGCTTTGAAATGTCCATTTTCTGACTGAGCCCTGAGTTTTTCAATTTGGGAAGAGAACTGTAGAGCCTAGCAGTTAGGAACCTGGCCTGGGACGGGAGGGCCCAGTTCAGCCTGATTTGGGTTCAAAATCTCTGCTTTAAATCAAGCCTAAACCCTGGACTACAGAGCGTGACTTCTCCCAAAACTCTCCCCAGGAAAATTTTGATTGAATTGAAAATGGTCTAACCAGCTCTATTTGTAACTAGAGCTATCTTTTTGTTTAAGCAAGAAAAAAACAGTTGGTTTGGTTTCCCTGCCTATTTTCATCCTAGAAATATCAAGAATACCAAGACTGGTTTTCCCCAGTTTTGTTAGACGGCTCCTCAGATAACTTCTATGTGGACAAGATCAAGGACTGGGAGCTATGCCAGCCTTTCATTGTAGGGGTAGGTGTGCTGAGTCCTTGTCATAAAGAGTATGTCTAGCAAACATTTGGTTAAATAAACGTTAACAGAAACAAACCATCCAAACTATCAGAATAAAAATTAGTTCTCCACTCAGTTAACCAGGTTTCCCTTCCTTGTTATCATTGATGTCATAAATTTTCTAGTTCTTCCTGTACAGTATACATTATAAATTTAGGTCTTGTCTATCCAGAGAGGTTGAGAACAGCAGGAAACAAACTCGGAAGAAGAGAAACTTTCAGATCTTCTTTCAGAGAGGTAGCTGTGTTAGTCTACTTCAGCAAAATAAGCAAGGAGTCCTGTGGCACTTTTAAAAATAAATTTTAGAAAAATAAATTTGTTAGTCTTTAAAGTGCCACAGGACTCCTTGCTTATTTTTCAGAGCTTTTTTGTACATCAAAAACATTATCCAAAGCCCTAAGAGTTTTCATTCTTGCCTTAGTTTCCTACAGATCTGATCTAAATATTCCTCAGTAATAAAGTATGCTCAATTCCACATTTAATTGTCAAAACCAATTTTGGGCAAATGGCTTCTTCAGGAATCCTCTGTAACTGATTTCAGTGGGACCACTCAAAAGAGGAAGAGTTTGCAATGTCGGGGCCCACTAAACCAGAAGATAAATTAGTCAGTTAAATTTCTAGGGGGCCAGTCTTGTTCCCGGGGAAGATTATGTGAATTTTCCCATTAGCATCAGTGAGGGCAGGACTGAATTCATGATTTGGATGGGGCAGATTGTATAAATTGGTTAACAAGAAAACATGAACCAAATCCTCAGTAGTTTCCTGCATGTTTTATTTGCCACGAATTAAAAGCGGTAGAGAACATTTCGGCAGTGAGGAATCAGATGAAATCTTCTTATTCTTTACAGCATTAGATGATCTTCAGTTGGTTTAACCTAGCTTTGTTGACAATAAACCTGCCGCACAACTCGTCTCAAACGCTATGAAATTCTTTGCACTTGGCTAGACGGTGAGAAGACACTGACCTTCCTGCTCTGGCCGATGGGGAAAATGAAATGCTGCGGTACGGACGGGGACAGGAAGCTGCGTGTGATTTGGTGGGAGTTTGTTTCTCTGGCTGCTCACCTTCTCGGTCAAGCCAGGCTAACGTGGCCCCCCCCCCCCGCCCGCAAATCTGAGTCCGAAACCGAATCCTTTGCGTTTCTGCAAGGATTACTCAGGGCAACCCACCAGCGCCACTTGAGGAAGAAGCTGGCGTCAGAGCCACTTTTCGGAGACGCTGGGTTCCTAATCCGAATCCTTCCGCGGGCAGCAATAGGCTCATCGGCGGAGAGCTCCGTGTAAACGGTTCGAAGAGAACCTGTGTGCAACCGTTCGGGTTGGTTCGCCTGGTATTTTACACAGTAGACTAGCCCGCCGAGCAGAAGGTCCAGCCACCTCTTGGGAACCCGGCTTCACCTTTAGTTTGGGGGCGATCTCCTCCCAGCACAGAACAAGACAAAGCGGGGGGGGGGGGGGGTGCCGAGAGCCCATCGCTCCGGAGGCCCCACGCTCGCTCCCACTGAATCCGTGGCCAAGACAAGCGAGCTGGGCTCCGGGTATGTCGCCACTAAAATTTCCTTCTCGCATCAGCCCGCAGCCGGGGGAGCTCCCAGCCCGGCCCGCAGAGGACCAATCTAACGCTGTGACAGCCCAGGAGCTGTGGGCGGGGCGGATCGGGTGAGGTCTGAGGACTGGAGAAGGGCTTATATAGTGCCCGTCCACAAAAAGGGAAATAAGAGCAATCCAGGGAATCATAGACCAGTCAGTTTAACCTCAGTTCCAGGAAAAATAATGGAACAGATAATTGATGTAATTGATGAGAAGCTGAGACTGGTAAAAGAGTTGAAATGTTAAATGATAAGGGGGAGCCTGTTAAAAGAGTCGAATGACAGCGGGTTAGGTGGGATGGAGACCACTTTGGAGGTAGGCAGCTGGTACACGATTTTGCGCCTCGACTGCAGGAAAGTGGCGCTTGATTCCGAAGTTCCAAGGCCTTCTGTCCACACGGAAGTTGTTCTCTGCCCGTGTGGCTTTAGCTAACTGAAAGTCAAGGCAGGCGCTGCCCCGCCGTCTGCGTAGATCACCTGTAAAACCCGAATCCCTGAAAGCCTCGCAGTCATTTTCACAGAACATTTAGTGCCCACGGTGGGCTGGGGGTCACTCCGAAGGCTGCCATTTTACAAAAGAAACGCTCCAGATCACCCCCATTAAACCGTTGTTGTGTATTAATGCCAAACTTATCAGGATGATGCCATTATTTCACAAACTATTTTAGATCACCCAGACAGATAACTACAGAGCGGCTCAATTGAGAATGGAAAGATATTTGTGCAGCGCCTAGCACAATGGGGCTCTGGTCCTTGCAAATAATAAATAATAATGCCAGTGATAGGAATTTGGGGGTTAACGGAGCACTTTGTGTCTGACGTGTCCCTCGGACGTTGTGTGCAGGCCTGATCTTCACTGTGGGAAAATTCCCAGCGAGAGTCAATGGGCATTGTGGCTGAGTGTGAAGCGCAGGATCGGGGCTGTGCAGTCTTTTGTAAAAGCACACTGCAGCCGGGACGGAACGAAAGGAACCTGAGGAAAGCCGAGGCGCTGAAGGGTTGGCTATGAAAGCTCAAAGGGGAAATGTACCGACAAATGGGAATGGTTTTTCCAGCTTCAAAAAGCAGTCTCAGGAAACGTGTTCCCCACGTTCCAACTAGATCGGAACGCCCTAAATCGTTCCTCCGGCGCCTAATCCGGAGTGAACGCCTCACCGTGTCCCTGGGGGGGAATGGAACAATACGTGTTGGTGCAGGGATCTGCATCGACTTCTGGTGCCACCTCTCCCGTTTAACCAGGACAACCTCCTCAGTGCTGCCTCGGGGGCACAAACCTAAAACACATCGGGCTCAAGCATCTGGTGTTCCTGAAAGCACAATCTGCCATCGTCCTGGATTATTAATTTGGCCACGAAGGGACACGCGTGGAATTGGAGTGTGTGTTCTTGCCCCACCCGCAGCGCTCGGCCTGGCCTGGGACCGGATTATCATTGCCTGGTAAAACGTGACCTCCTGGCTGCCCCTTTCCCCAGACACACAGGCACAAAACCTTCCCCCTACATCCAGCCAACCACCATCACACAGAGAATCACACGCACAGCTCCCGCCCAAGCCATTCGGAGTGAGTAATCCGATTCACAGCCGCCACTTTGAGGCTACAGCTTGAGCGGCTGCTCCTGTAAACTGAGCCACGGTCCCCGAACCTGCAGCGTGGGGAGACACGGCTTTCCATAGAGAAATCCTACTAAAAAGAGTGGGCCGCCTCTGTAGCCTGGAAACTTGTTGGACACTATTTCAAAAGGAGAGGTAAAGTGAATGCTTGGGGGACGGAAAGGAGAGTCTGGACGGGAGAAGACAGGAGAGGATAAAGAGGAGGAAGGAAAGAGGGAAACAGGAGGGGTTTGGTTTTCAAACCCCAAATGACATATTCCACCCGGCAGTAAGTAACCATCTCCTCGTAGCAAAGTTTGGGAGAAGTTACGGAGCTTTTCTCCGGGAGCCACTAGATGGCAGGTGTTGCTCTAAACCCGGATAAGTGGCAACGCGAATTAGTTTAGCTAAGGGTTATCTGCCGTGGCTGGCAACCTGAATCCGCTAGGACGTGTCCCGTTATCTGGACAAATCCCCTAATGAATACAGCCGGTGTTCAGGCAGCTCTCAGAGACTGAAAGGGGCGGGGGAGGGACGGGAGAGATCCTTTCATTTCTTCCCCATAAAACACAGACTTCCAGTTGGCTGCATCGCCCTCTGTCGTACTGGAGTCACGCCCAGCTAGTCCGTGAACCTAGGTTGAGAGACACTTGGAAATATTCCTCCTGGGCCCCCTGAAAACCTCGCAAGGCCCTTCCCCGTGGTCGCTGATTCTATCCGCCTGGGTCTGCCTGGGGGGTTTAGTGAAAGGCTGCCGGATTTAGTGGTTTCACGGGGTATTTCCCAGCTTTATGGGGCCCTCGCTCTAGGATGGACCAGTCAGAAGGCAGGGCAGGACTGTTGTTGCTGATTAATGACTTTCTGGGCGAGATATGCAAAGTTTGCATAGCTGGCCGGCCTCCCCTGCCGCGGCCGAGCGCAGCACGTCTCTCTTTTCTCCTCGCGTCCACACTGGCCCTACCCGTGTCCTTCCCCGTGTCCTCACTGGCAGAGACCACAAACACGGCCACCTCCTCTCACAAGCAGTGCCCGTGGAAGACAACTGAATACAAACTGCCGGGGCGCCGCAGCGACATCCCACCCCACTGCGCACACAGCCCCTGTCCCGTGTAGACACACGCTGCCCGCGTTCCATCTGCGGCGGGGTCAGCCCGCGTCCCCACCCCACTCGGACACCGCCGGCTCAGCAGCAGGCACACAGCACGCACTCATGTGGGCGCAGCCTGCAGAGCCGGCCCCGGACACACGCGGCGAGGCGGGGGCTCCCGGGCCAGCCTGTCCCCGCGCCAGATTTCGCTAATTGAGCTGTTACGGATCAGCATCCTCAGGAGCGTTGCGAACCACATTTCCACGCTTCACTTCTTAGCGCTTTAAAGGCACATGTAACGGATGGCTGGGGCTGAGCCAGCTGGGAACACACGGTGGAAAAATAATACAACAAAGGCAGGGAGGCGGTGGGGAGGGGGCGCAAGGCAGAGGGAAAAGTGAGGCCGGCAAGTTAACTAATCACAGCAAGGGCCCGCCTGCAGGGGCACCTTACACCGCTTTACAGGCGCTGGTTGCAAAATAAGCCTGTGAGATCTGGCTGCAGGCTGGTTTCCCGGGGGCGTTCGGGGTGTGTAAAGTTCCCAGCCGGGAAGCAGGGCTCCCCCGCACCAAGTCACCCATGCGGGCGGGCGGGAGCTGTCTCGGGTTATTAAGGGAGCGCTCACAAACTAGCGCCGGCCCCCTGCCAGCCTCGCCGTCTGAACCCAGCGCTTCGGCCGCATCTGGCCCTTTGAGTGCTGTTTTCGCCCCAGCGCGCTGGCCTTTCCCTCCCCCGAAGGCAGCGGGGGAAAGACCAAAACCCGCTCCCCGGACAGCCCGGGAGGCCCAGAGCGGGGTCGGGGTGGCATCTGTTGGGGGGACCCCCGATCTCCAGTCTTTCTGTGCCCCGCAATGTGTGCGCTGCAGACAGGGGCCCAGCAAGCGCGGGGAGGGCTGGCCGGCCTTTCCATTTGCGGTGGGTGGGGGGCACCCTTGGGATCGTGCGGGGGCGGGCAGAGCCATCCCGGGAAGGTTATGGCTGGGCACAGCCGGCCCCACGCTGTCCCTGTCGCGGTTTATTCCAGGTCTGACAAAGGTCCCCCCCCCCTCCTCCCCCGCCATTGGCTGGCGCGGCGCAGGAGCGTGGCCGAGCCGGTTTCATTGAGCGGACTTAGCCGGAGTGACATCAGTTTCCCAGCCCCCCGGCCGCACTTCGCTTATTGGCGCAGCGGCCCCTCCAGGCCCGTCACGTCGTTGGTCCCCGGCGCTCGCCGCGGTGCCTATAAAACCAGGCGAGGCGCCGCGAGGTGCGCGGTATCATTGGGATCCGGAGCGGGATCCGGAGCGGGGCCGTCCTGCCAGGGGATCCTCGGCGACAGTAAGTTCCCAGACGGGTTCCCGCCAGCCTCGCCGGTCCCCGCACCCCAAAGAGAGCCGAGGGCTGGGAAGAGCACTCCTCACGGGGCGCTGCGCTCGGCCGGGTGGAGGGAGGGCAGGCGGCGGGGACGGGGGCTCCTTTTCTCTCCAGCGCCCCAGCTCAGCGACTCCTGCATCCGGACCCGGACTCGCTTCCCCCGGATCCGCCTCCCCTCGCCCCGGCGGCGCCGGATCCACCTGGCTGTGGATGGGGCGGGGAGCAGGGTGGGGAGATCCGGGGTGCTGTGGCTGGAAGCGTCCCGGGGCCTCTCAGATTGGGGAGGCTGGGCAGGACGCGGGCTCCCAGCGCCGGAGGGGATTTAGGGTCCCGCCGGGGACCTGGAGGAAGAGGCGGGGGTCAGGCGGCCGCGCACGGCAGCGTTTCTCCTCCCGCTGATCCGGGGTCGCCCTCTGCTCTCTCCCCCTCGCAGGCAGCCCGGGGCCATGGACTCCGATGCCAGCCTGGCGTCCAGCCGCCCTTCCTCCCCGGAGCCCGACGACCTCTTCCTCTCCGGCCGGAGTAAAGGCGGCGGCGGGGGCTTCTCGGGGGGCGCCGTGTCCAGCTCCACCCAGAGCGACTCGCCCCCGGAGCTGAGCGCCGAGCTGCGCAGCGCCATGAGCGCGGCCGGGGTGGTGGTGGTGGACAAGCTGGGCTTCAAATCCTCCTCGTCCTCCTCCTCCTCGGCCTCCTCCAAGAAGGACAAGAAGCAGATGACGGAGCCGGAGCTGCAGCAGCTGCGGCTGAAGATCAACAGCCGGGAGCGCAAGCGGATGCACGACCTGAACATCGCCATGGACGGGCTGCGGGAGGTGATGCCCTACGCGCACGGCCCCTCGGTGCGCAAGCTCTCCAAGATCGCCACGCTGCTGCTGGCCCGCAACTACATCCTCATGCTCACCAACTCGCTGGAGGAGATGAAGCGCCTGGTCAGCGAGATCTACGGCGGCCACCACGGCTTCCACCCCTCGGCCTGCCCGGCGGGCATGGGCGCCCACTCCGCCCCGCTGCCCGGGCACCCCGCCTCCCACCCCGTGCACCACCCCATCCTGCCCCCCGCCGGCGCCTCGCTGCCCGGGTCCGGCCTCTCGGCCGTCAGCTCCATCCGGCCGCCCCACGGGCTCCTCAAGTCGCCTTCCGCCGCCGCCGCGGCCCCGCTGGGCGGCGGCTTCCAGCACTGGGGGGGGATGCCCTGCCCCTGCAGCATGTGCCAGGTGCCCGCGCCGCCCCACCACCACGTCTCGGGCATGGGCACGGCCGCCCTGCCCCGGCTAGCCACCGACACCAAATGAGCTGCCGGGGCCTCGCCTCCAGGGATCCAGCTTCCAGCCCCGAGGGACCCGGCCCCACATTTGGGACAGACGGGGCCTCCTCAAAGCCACGGGCCCGTACCAGGAGCCGCCGGGCTCGGCCGCGGTTTCTAAACACCCCCACTGCAGGCTGGTCCCCAGGGCACCTCCAGGCTCGTCCCACAGATCCGGAGGACGCCGATCGCGGGAGAAGAACATGAACACACCCGAGTCCTCTCTCCCCGCAAACGAACCGGTCCTGTTTCCAGCGGGACCAGGGGCAGGTCAGCGCTCCCCACCCGCCTCCATGCGGGTCCGATCTCCTCCGCAGCAGCTGTGTGAACACACCGAGCGGTTTTTAGGTAAACACAGGTGCCTCTTTTTACCTTCCAGAGGAGTTGCAAGTAGCTAAAGACTCTTCTCCTCGACGGAAGTAACCAAAATTGCATAGGGTTTCTTGTTTGGTCTTTGGTTTTCGCCGTAGACCCTCTGAGCATTTTCTGGTTCGCACCCAGAAGACATAGAAAGTTAATCGGAGCGCCCGGCTGGTCACTTCCCACCTCCAGCGTTTGCAAGAACGAGAGCTGTTGTACTGCAACGTTTTCCGGGGTTTGGATTTGTAAATATACTGTCCAATGATGATGTAAGTCCCTTCTGCTTGAGCTTTCTGTCTGTGCACTTGTGCTGGAAATCCTAGGAATAATAACGGATTATTTGCTTGGTTTCCTTTCAGTGTGTAACTCGGTCTTCTTCTCTGCTTCCCCTAACAACGTCACAAACTTTTAAATCTGCTTTCTTTGTAGGAATTCCCACTGCCTGTGTTGCAATATTGAGAACTTGGGCTTGTTTCTGAAATAACAACTTTTCTTATTATTGCCCCTCGCAGAGATTTTATCATCTGTTTATTTTTGTAAAAAAAAAAAAGTTGCTAAATAATATTTATTACTTGTTTGGTTGCAAAAACAAAATAAGTGATTCACTGTTGAGATTTTAAATAAAAAAACATTTTAAGTAAATTATATTTTTCCATCCATTTCTGCTTTGGGAAGCCTAGTGGCTGAAGTTCAAGGGTGAAGAGCAAGACACAATTACTGCCAGGAATATTAATAGGGCATCATGGTTGTAGCCATGGGTCACGGTTACATCTGCAAGTAAACAGACAGAAAGGGAGTTAGAACTTTTTTATGATAATGCTTCCAGCCCTTTTTTCTAAGACCCCGAAAAGGCTCTCCTTTAACTATTTTTCCCATCCCTTCTCTAAGGGGAAAAATTAATGAGCAATTAACCAAGTTCCTGAGGTTCAAATTTTTATGATTTTCTTAACCCAAACTCAGCATTCAGCAAAGACAAAGAATTGCTTAAGGGAAGGAAATATTACACGCAGGTTGATGATGTTTGGTCATTGTTTACATGTTTTAAAATAGGAGAGTCCAGACAAAACCCCCTGAAAGTATGATATTTGGGGGACCCCCTTCTACTTCATTGTATCTCTACCTATTTAGACTGTCCTGTGCTGAGATATTCAGATACGGCAATATCGTACAGCAAAACTTTTCTTCTCTTTCCCGTTAGCCCCCCAGCCCTAAAAAATCCTAAACAGGTGATTGAATTGGTGTAAAGGGTAGTATCCGGAGTTGAAAGGATGCCTTATTTCCTCTCCTTTAAAGAAAGGGAAATCTCATTTTAAAACTTCCTTTTCAAAAGGCAGAGCTAAACGCGCTTTTTCAATGAGCACCTTCGCTTTGGATGTGAACATACTTTACATCTGATGCCCCACGCTGCGCCAAGTCTGTTCCCCTGAAAGAAATGGCTGCCCTCCCATCTGCTTCCTTCGCCCTTTTACCTCTTTCTGCGAGTTTTCGGCTTTATTTACTACTTTTCTTAACCATTTTCACTGCGCTCCCCCCACGACACGCCTTTCTGGTGGCTAGTGCGGGGAGATCCAGCAGGGCTATTTCCGCATCAGTTTCTTGCTCTCCTACTGGTGCAAATCCTTCCGTGGGTGCCGATCCTGAGCTTTTTATTCAGCAAAACTTCAACAGACTTCACCTCCAAGGTGCACGGGGGCGAGCCGACAAGGCCTGTCTCTTTTCCAGGCTCGGGGACCCACAAAAGTTGCCAGGGAACGGGCGTGATATCGGGTCTTGGGGGGCGTTTGTATTCGAATGTGACCATTTTGAAGCGATTCCCCAAGCAGACTGCAGTGTGCGCGCTTCGTTTTAGCTCCTGCGGCTGTCGAAGTATTAAATCAGGGGAAGCCGTGTCGTGTCAATTGATTCGGGGCACCGCGACTGAATTCCTCTGCGCATCCACCCTTTAACACTACCCTCCCCTTAATGAACATCAACTAAGTGGGGTGTCTAGAGCCAGCCCCACTTGGGCCCAGATCCTACAAACACTACAATCCACCCGAAGCAGGAGCCAAGGAAGCGAACTGCATTTGCGAGGCTAAAAGAACTCCTCGTTAACCCATTCCGCGCTGGGAAAAGGGGCCTGTCTCAGGAAGGAGCCCGGGAGATGGGCTAATTATTTGCCAGGAGGAATCTTTGGGCAATTCTGTGTCACACAGAGCTTGATCCCCTCGCTCAGGAAAACTCACACAGACTTGCATGGCCCGGATTCCCTTTTCTCTTCTGCTGTGGGCGAGTCAAGGAGGAATGGGAATGAAACAAAAACTAAGCTGCGAAGCAGAGTGAAGAGAGGTAAAGGCGGTGATGGGTTATATTCTCTCCCATTCTGTAAGTTTCCCATCTTCAAAGCCTCGCCCACGAAAGCTCATGCGATAAATAAATCTGTTAGTCTTTAAAAGTGCCACAGGACTCTGTTGTTTTTCTGCAAATAGAGTAACACGGTTACCCCTTTGGAACTTGATTTCTCCTCCCCAGTAAGTCCATGTTGCCCGGCTGTCATGAGTGTCACGGGGGGGAGGGATTTTAAACTTCTGTTATCACTTTCTCAAGGAAAACCTTGCCACACAAATAACTGCCAGGAGAACGAAGTGGGATTTCTCCCACGAAAGCTCATGCGATAAATAAATGTTATCTTTAAAAGTGCCACAGGACTCCCTGTTTGTTTCCTCGGAAGATGAGCGCCCAGGAATCGTGCCCTGCGCGCAGAGATCCCTTTTACCGCCCCCCCCCCACGCTAGGAAAAGGTTGCCTCGCGGTAACCTAGTTTCTACCCACGCGCAGTAAAGAAGAGTGGGGCCAGATCCTGCTCCCCATCGGAGCCCAATTCCCACCGGGAACCCAGCGCAGCAGGATCCAGCTGGATCGCCACAGCCAGAACTGGTTGGCTTCCCGACCCAGTGTAACCCGGGGCTCTTCCCTATGATCGTGTTGCGCTCCGTGTAAAAAGGTGTGTGGGAACGCCGCCCCGCTAGCTCCGTTCTCTTCCCCGCCGCAGCGACAGAGCCCCCAGCGAGTTCCACCGCGGTGCGATGAAAGTAACAGTTCTCTGTCCCGCGGGGCCAGCACGGCCTGCAGCCCCTGAGAAGCGTGTCCCAAGGCTGGGGCAAAGCTGCCCAGCCCCATCGCCCCAGGGGACCCCTGCTCGTTATACGTCGCGGAGTGTCAGCCCGCTGCGGAGGAACGTGGGTGAAATGCTGGCCCCATTGATTTCCTGGGGCCAGGGTTTAACCCACTGATTCATTTCCAGTGTGCAAAATACTGGATTGGTTTCTACAGCAAACACCCTTTAGGCCTAAGACTCCGCAGCCCCCGACTTTCCCCACTGCAGAATTTTCAGGGAGTTAGCAAAGTGTTAGCCCGTCCTCCGATAAAGAGGGAGGGAACTCCTGCCCGGAAGGGCGGCTGACACCTTGCTAACCGCCTGGAAATGCTGCCTTGGGAAAGTGGGCTAGTCCGGTCATTGCCTTAGAGCTGCGAGCTTGGCAAAGACTCAACGTGCGCCTTGGAAAGCCAGGTCCTTTCCTCCTTCCCTCTCCTGGCCGTGTCCTGGGCGCGACAGCCGGGGGGGGGACGGACCCCAGTACCCTTCTGTGCGCGGGGCAGCGCTAAGTGATCTCAGTAAAGGCGTGATCCCCCATTGACCTTGCAAGCCACCCTCGCAGCGAGTGACGTGAGGCGTGCGGGATCGGGCCCCAAGAGCTGCCTCGATTTCCGCAAGCCGACAGTTCCCAGCCACCCTCTGAAAGGAGGTAGAAAGTATTGGCAGGCCGGCATCAGAGCCGTCTCGCTCAGCGCGCTGCCTTGGAAGCGAGGACAAGACGCTGGAAGGAAACTCTGCGTAAAAAGGGTCCCTAGGTGGGTGACTTTTCCAGATCCCGCAGAGCTGGGCTGCGATGCTCGTCGCCTCTTTAAAAGATCACTCCCCCCAAAACCCCTTTGATACAGGACAGCCCCGCAGCAGCGCATTAGAACACCCCACAACCAGACGGGTCAATTTCAGCCTAACCCGCAGGCGCTCTCCTTGTATCCCAGCCCCGCTCCTCGCGGACGCTACTTTCCTCCGTCCACTTCCCCAGCTAGCAGCGCTCCGATGAGCCAGCGGGTGAGCAGGTGAGATTGAGGGAGCATCATTAGGACCTGGCCTTTGTCTCCGGTGTCATGAGCGCCCTGACAGATGCCGAGATCCAGCCGAGGCCAGAAGCTGCATCCACACGGGCGGCTCGCTGATCGCACGCTTTCCGGGAGGCCAACAGTTGGACCAAGGCAGCAGGCAGTTGGGGACTGTAATCCCACCCTGGGGAGCCACAGGAAGGCTGCAGCGTTGCACCCGCCTCCCCTCTCGCTTGGGGATGGAGTCCCCCCACGCGGCAGTGGGAAGAGCGCTGCAGAATAACGCGGTGGAAAGCGCCTCAGCTTCGCCTTCCTAGGCTGGCTCCCTTCCTGGGCTCCCACTCAACTGAGGCCCGGCGTATCATAAACCGGCACCCGGGCTTTAATCGGCTTGCCTCGTGGTACTTCCAGTCACTCTCCTCGGTGCTCATGCCGTAGAATTTGTTTCTATCACTGATTCACTGAAGAAAAGCCCCTGACCTACAGCATAGTGACAATTTGGGGGTGGGTCCCAAATCAAGGGCGCGGGATCGGCCTTCCACCCTGAACGTTTGCCTTTGATTTCATGTATCCCGGCCTATACCATGTCCCACAGCAGGATGCCATCGTCCCACTAGAAAACATTTCCCTCAATACGCATCCCCAGTGTTACCAGAGACATTTGTCCATTTACACCCACATCGCCTACTATTTTCGTTGAAAAAAATATAATGAACAAGGTCGTTGAGGATAGGCTCGGCAGCTCGCTCCTCACCGCGAACAGCTGGCTTTGGGGACTTGGTAACAACTCAGCTGCGAGAACAGCAAACTACGTTTCTCTCCTTGTAAAACCAGAGTCTCTGCCCCCGAGCCCCATAGGAACAATGGGAGGCGTTGTGGCCACTAGTATATACGGTAGTAGCCCAGCAATGTGAGGCCTAATCCCTCTCTGTTAGAACCAACGGACGGGTGTGTCCTTTGTAGACTTCTAGGGTTGAAAGGGGCTGTGTGGGAAGAAGTATTCACAACGGAAGGCGAATTTTCTGTTCAATAAACACTGTTTTGAAAAGCACTGGCACTCTAGGACTTTTTAAAGGGTCTCTCTCTCTCTCTCTCTCTCTCTCTCTCTCTCTCTCTCTCTCCAGTGAGTTTGCTATTAAAAACTGAATGAGGCCAAACAAACAAGGAGTCCTGTGGCACTTTTAAAGATTAACAAATTTATTTATCGCATGAGCTTTCGGGGGAGAAAAATCCCACTTCATCAAAGCCTCTGTCGAAGTGGGATTTTCTCCCAGGAAAGCTCATGCGATAAATAAATGTGTTATCTTTAAAAGTGCCACCGGACTCCTTGTTTGTTTTGCTGAACTAGACTAACAGGGCGACCCCTCTGGCACTTATCAACATGAATGAGAGCAGTGAAACCGTGATTTACAAGGCCAGCAACATCTTTGTGGGAGCAAGCCTGACAAAGGCAATAAATGTCAAGCCGAAGAGGCCTGACGCTCTGTCTAACACCGTCCACACACAAGGGAAGAATAGCCTCCTAGCGTCTGACTTCACTTGAGCCTGTTGACGAGGTCAAACGAAAGTCTTCAAGCCCGGGGCTGTACTCGAACAGGTCGAAAGGGAAAGCTTTGTACCCAGTCGCAGCTCTCAGTGAGAGCCCTCAAAGAGCCGGGGCCCAGCCGACGAGAGCTGTTTTGTGGGATCCAGGCGATGCCCACTGAGATAGTCCATGTGCTCGTTGAAGCGGTGACTTCAGATTTGGCTGTGGGGTGGGAAGGACGGAACTAAACCAAACAATGGCGCATTTACATGGGCAGAAGGGAACTAGAATTGCACCTTTTTGCGCCGATCCGCGCGCACACAATGCAAGCTACAAGGCGGAGGAAACAAGGAAGGACGGGGAGGCGCTGATGTGAAAGGCTCACACCCTTCTGCTTCCGCTAGGGAACCTCACACCCGTCTAGCCGGGCCTGGACCGGCTCTGATCCTGCGGTCTTTACTCCGCCGAACGATCCCGTTTATTGGCTGGCAGGGCTGCAGGATCCGGTCCACAATGCAATAAGTGGCCGCCCCTGGGGAACGCAGGGGAAGAAAAGCCTGGCTTAGTTTCCACTTTCCAGGCCACTGGGAGTTACGCATCCCTTAGGTGATATTTGGCCCGCCTGTACGGCTGGTTTCCCCGTCAGGATAATTCTGTCTACCCTGTTATGAGGCTGTAAAGAGCTGTCAGAGTCCAGGTGCCCGGTGCCACAGATGTGCAAGGTGTTATAATATGGCAGGGTAGCCACTCCGGAAGATAAATTAAACCCCTTTCCCTTTCTGAACACCAGCAGCAACGTGAGAGAGAGCGGAGGGGCAATATTCCTGATCCCGCACTGCCCTACCCAGTGGCCAGATGTTCAGTGACTCAATGATCCTGCCTTGCCTTTCACTGTACCTGCCAATGAAATTAGCTGGCTTTTTGTCCCCAATCCCAGCAGCGCTGTGCTGTTCCCATATGTTCCCCTGCTGGTTCTCTACGGGCAAATGCCCCCACAGGGCCCCACTTATTCCATTTACTGTAGATTAAGCCTAGGCCTGGTTCATATAGAGTTACAGAGTTGGCGCCGGGGTGCGAGTGTCCATATGCTTCCATGTACATCAGGTTAGCTTGGATTTCCATCCCCGCCCACCTGGGTGAGACCACATTTAAGCCTCTGGAAAGGTGAGGCAAGAGGAGAAGATGGCATTGATGGAAGCAAGCGCTGCGCCAAACAGGCAATCGCCTGCTGGGCAAGTCAGCATCACCATAGTGGGCCCCTGCCGGCTCCCCACCAGGCACGCCAGGGTTAAAGTGGAGTGGAAGCGGAGTGGGTGGTGCCCAAGGATTTCACTGACTTCGGGGGGGTTGGATCCGGCCTGGTGTGGCTCCGAACAGATTAGATCAGATCGCCTGCCTTTTTCCATAGCTGCTAATATTAGCCTGACCCACCTACTGCTCAAACTCCTCTGCAGGGAGAGAGAGTGCCCCTCAGGGAAGTTACACCGGAAGGCACTTTTAACTAAAGGGTGTTCGCTGCTGGTTTTTCGTTCTTTCATGTCAGTGCCATGGCACTATGGGATTAGATAGCCTGGAACTAAATTTCATTGGTCCAGCAAGCTAAGGCCGGCGGCTGGGTCTTTGCTGTCTTTCTTCAGGGTCTCCAGGATGAGTCTCACCGTTTTCTGGAAGTTGTAGCTGTCCCGAGTCCTTTCCTCACGGCGGTGGTGAAAGTTAATTGGACAACTCCCGGGAGCCAGACTTGATCTTAATTTTCTAATGTTACCAGCAGCCTCAGAGATGGCCTGATTCCTCAGTCTTTGCTCAGGGAAGGAATCCTATTATACTCACTTGAGAAGAGGCTGCCCAAGATACGGGGCCGGAGGGAAAGTGATATCCTAGCCAGTGTGTGTCATCCCTGGGGACAAGCCTCAAAAAGAGGAGGGCCAAAGTCTCGGCTACTGTAAATCCAGTTAGCTACACTGGGGGAGAGGGGGGGATCTGGGCCCATCCTCTCCCAGCGGCAGACCTATCTCCCTGGCCTGATGTGAGGTCACCGAAGAACAGTGTGCTCGCCATTCAATTTACTAGTGATTTCTGCCCTGCTTTAAGTTCATCCGCGGCTCTCAGCATGGACCTGATCCGAAGCCGAAGAGACTCAGCTTTCCAAGGCATTGAAACTACTCGATGGCCGCCAGCCGTCATCCAATAGGCCATCGCCTTCCGGGAAGGGACCAATGATGACAGAGGCTGGTTCCAGTCCGGTGTGGGACACGAACATGGCACTTCTGCTTGTGGTGGGGGATGCTGCAGCTAGCGGGGACCAGCGCCTCACGTTACCTCTGCGATCGCACCATTTCTTTAGTTTCCCGGACCCTTTCACCCGCCACTACAGACACGGGAGTGCTCCCGGAAAAGGAGCTCTAATTCGGCTTGGAATCCGTGCTCAAAACAAGCCCGGCCTCATTTCAGAGCCAGGCAAGATGCGTCGTTATAAAATATTATGCGAAAGCCAATAAGGCTCAAACCCTCCATTTAAAGGAACCGGTGGGACCATCGCAGGAATCCGCGGCGAACTGCGAATTCCTGTTTGGAGACCACACAACGCAGCCTCGGTTAGATCACCAACGCGCTGCTTTCCCCTATTTCTCTTCTGCCTTCGTCTGAGATTTATTGGCCAGATTAGCACCAAACCAGCGTTCACATGGAGGAGGTAGACTGGGGGGGAGGGAGGAGGAAGGAATCTCAGGATCAAGCACAGTAAATCCGATGGAGTTGAGAACAATCCTCTGTGTCCAGATTTCGCCGCTAGTAAATCCCTAGCATACCCTCCACAGCAGGGTGGTTTCAAAAGGCAGAGGTGTGTTGCAGGCCGGAAATCTGAAAGTTTGAATTGCGCTTTCCAGAGAAGGTGCACGGGGATCAGCTTCGTTTGATAATTTTACAGTCGGTGACTTGGTTGCTTGTATATTTCTGATCAATATTAGGCGAAATCTCATCTTGTGTGATCCCTGGGACGAGTCATGGCCAGCCATTTAAAATTTGTTGGGGAACAGAATGAGATTACGGAGTAACACACCCTGGAAAAGAGGCTCAGTAAATCTGTCCCTAGATACATTCTTTCCCAAATTTTAAGATTTCGTAAAGGAATTTTGTCTCTACACACTGACTTTTCCAGATAACTGTCCCCTCTTACCGTACCCCGCCCCCGTTTATAGTGCGATCTTCGAGAAAGGAGCATTTGGGGCTGAGCTCTCACCTTCGCACAATTACACCATGTGGGGGAGAGGAAATCCTGGTTTTCTTAGTCAGACTCTGAAGGAATATTCAATGGAGCAATTCGTAGAGAATCTATTCTAAGAAAACCGATCCGATCTAAGCCGTGTTTTAGCGACGGAAATGATCCGTTCCAATACCTGACTAAGACTATGATCTTTTACTTGAATAATCCTTCCTGAACACACGATTAACACATCTTCCCTTCTACCAAATGAGCCAGGAAAATTATCTCCCTCCGCCTCCCTCCCCGCTCTATATGAGCTCATTATAAGCGTCCTGAAAGGTCACGAAGAACAATTTCCCTGCAAGCATTCTGCAGGCACTAACTCGCTTTAATACTTCCTGCCGGCTCCGCAGGGTGTGACACCAAAATTCGCACACACTAGAAAGCACCGGAGTGACATAACACCAGTAGCGTTAAAGCAGGATTCCCTTCCAAACTGCTGACGCCCTGCCACCTTGTCGGAGGCAGGAAATCACCTGGCCCTGGGATTCGAAAGCTCATACGATAAATACATTTGTAGTCTTTAAAAGTGCCACAAGACCCCTTATTTATCTCTCTCTCATAAATTGCCGACATTTTCTAATTGTGTGTCGTGTTGTGCTAGCTAATGTTTGATCATGAGAATTATTAATGGACCCAGAACCGCCCAAAAGAGACCTATTGAGGAGAAGTAATTAAATGTCCCCCCTAGAATAACCAGAGTGTGTATGTTCCAACGTTCGATTAAACCGGATTGTTCTGTGTAGAAGGGACTTCGAATGGTTCTAAACGCCTTCCTTTCAGTGGGAACACGGGTTGGTAAATATTAGATTGGTTCAGGGCAAAACCAGCGAGTCTCGTGCTTAGACTGAGCTCACTGCACGGTGCTGGGACTGGCCCAGTGTTTCATACACCAACCAAAAGACGGTCTCTGACAGGCCGAAAGCTGGGAAGTCGGGGCCAAAGGCGCAGTGAGATCCCAAAGCTGCCGCACAGTACCGGCTTTAGAAGGAAGGTGATGGAGATGGAGGGTTGATCTGCGTTAGTAAGCACAGAAAGGAAGTGATTTACAATGAACGCTTGCTGCACGAAGGCAGGGACAGCGGAGTGCCTGGCTCCCCAGAGAGAGGTGTAAACAAGCTTTCAACCTGCTGCTCAGAAACGTAGCACGCCGCCTCGCCCCAATTAGGAGGCCCGTCGCTTTTGCTGAACCAGACTAACAGGACTCCTTGTTTGCTTTTGCTCGGGAGCAGTGGCGAAGAGGCGAGACACTGAGCACCGAGCAGCCTTTCGGTGCCTGAACCTCCTGGATCCATCTCTCTGCAATATAAACCCAAACGTTCAGAGTCACGATGTCATTCTAGCCCGGCTTGTTGTTCCCAGCAGTCATTGAGTCGAATATCTTCCCAGGGTGTTAACCGCAACCCTGGTTTTTCAGAGCGCATTCCGAGCCAGCCATCATTGGGTTGAGACCCGGAATGCCCAGGGAGAGGGCCCTTGATAAACTTCCAGGACTATACAGAGGCCGCTTTTCGTCAAACGCCCCGGAGATAGGTGACTATCCCCCAGGAAACTCCCAGTCCCGATCTTTGTCTTGCAGCAAACCCTGCAAGACGTTTCTTCCAGCACGCCACCCTGTACCCCTGTCCTCACAGCTGCACCGCAGACAGCTCGCCTTATACACTGCGGGGGCCTTGGGGGGATTAGGAACTTTTACAAAGATAACGAGGCGGGTTTTTTTTAAAAGCACTTTTCCTTCTCCTTTCCCGTGCCTTCGGAAACACTAAAGCGCCCGGGGCCACAAACCCATCGTGTTCCCACTTGCACACGGAAGAAAATAATGCAACGGGAGAGTAGGGTCCTAAAATCGTCGTCCAACAATGTGTGCTGCCCACTCACAGGGCCTCATTGGGGATCCCGTGTCTGGGCTTGCAGGAGGAGAGGGGGGATGCGAGGCAGAAGTAGCTGAACTACCACCCTCCCCCCCGCCCGGCCATCAGTGGGGGACAGGACTCTCCAGCTCCGTGTGTCGCCCCAGCGCGGCAGGACTGCAGTGGAGGATGGACCTGCTCCCGTGAGTTAGGCTGCAGGAGCAGGTTGCCCTCGCAGCTCAAAGATCCCGGCCTGGCAGGAGCAGGAAGAGAAGACGGAGAATCGGCTTGCAAAGCCCCCCACCGAGCCCTCTCTGCTGAGATCCAGACCGCCCGGGGGAGGAGGTTGCTCCCAGGTCCAATCCGCCTTCCTCCCAAAGTCAGGGCGCAGGGGCAGGCCAGTTCTGGGGAACCCCTGCCAGCCTGTAGCGGGGTTCTCGGAGGGAGTCACCGAGCAGCGCAGAGACAAGGGCCCCTTGGCACTCCGCAGGAGGCAGAACTGCAGGGGAAAGGGGTGGCATCCACCCGAATTAGTGACGCCCCGTGGGGGCCTTCGCCAGGGAAGTGAAGCCGCCCCGCCCGGCAACGTGTCTGTTGTGAAACAAGAATCACAGCGGGGCGAGCAGGAGGCAAACAAGCAGCAGCTTCCCCCAGGATCGCCCGCCTCTGTGTCTCCCAGCAGCTAAATACAGCGCAACCCTGTTCTCGGCAACATGCTTTTTACTTCTCCCCCAGACGGGCTGATCACGGCCTGCAAGTGGCTGGCTCTAGGAGTGCGGGTGAGGGGAGAGAAATGGCCAATCCGCTAGCAAGAGCACTCACCATTCCCCTCCCCTAGGTAAACACTGTCTGGTGTCTCCTCCACAAAGGATTAAGACCTCCAGCCATAACGGTCACTTGAAGATTACAGTCAAATTCCAAAGGGGTAGCCCTGTTAGTCTATTGTAGAAAGACAACAGAGTCCTGTGGCACTTGTAAAGACTAACAGATTTATTTATTTATTTATTTATTTGCCAGTCGAGAGCAAGAGAAAACAGCTAGCTAGGCTATAACGTGATGAACAGCTCATCGGGTGTGAAGAACATAAGGCTCCTTACCACATAAAACGAACAGCCCTTTCCTACTGAGCTCTGCTCAGGGCTATGGATGGGTACAATACGCGGAGGAGAGCATGGAGTACTGTATGTGTTAATCAGGGGCTTGACAGGTTATGGGAAGAGTCTCACGCTGGATCTCTCTAAACCATGGCTTTATGCAGACCCCATCCCTTCTTTTTTGTTAGCTCTGCTGCATTCACACCATACAGAATGATATTTAGGCAGAGCACTCTGTTAATGTGCTAATGCATTTCAGTCTGCAACAGATGGTTGCAAGAATACATCCTAACACTGCTGGCTGTGTTGGGCTCCAGTTTCAAATGAGTCAGTCAAACTTTTCCTTTTTTTGCTAGTAGCGGGACAGTTGGTTGCCCCGAGGGAGGCCTGACAACGTCCACCGATACAGCTGCATAGCTGGCTGCTGATTATGGGGAAAAAGCCTCTAAAGGGCAAGAAACTAGATCTAGCATCTCTTTCCTAGCAGGTCATTTGGCAATCAGGGACAATACATACAAACACACACATCCCCTTAACATAATTTGTGTAGGAAGAAAATGTGAAACTAAGGTATAGGGCAGTACAATTAAATAATAAATACAAGAAACTTAAGAAAATTAGTACCGTCCTACATGAGAACAGAGTGGTAGGCTTAATATTGTTAGCAATTTACACAGTGGTAGTTGTTTTGTATAGCCAAGGTTGAAGCTAACTCAACAACCTAAGACAATTTTTGAGAGAGAGAGAGAGAGAGAGAGAGAGAGATCTCCTTGCCTCCAAATCCCCCAAGAAAAACTGATCTTCCATAAACTTTGCATTGCATGCCACCACTGGACCCAGAGGATGATTGGACAAATCAATCCATTTTAACATTAGATGTTCTAATGACATGTCTCTATCAATTGTATTTAATAAATGTACCTTTTCAAATACAGTAATTTCTTTTTCTCTTAATTCCATATTTCTTTGTTAATAATTAATCTTACATAGTTGGGATGAGATTTGCAAAACTACCTAAAGGAATTCAGATGCCCAGTTCCCGTGAGAATAAATGGTAATGGATGTCCAGCTCCCTTCTGACAACTTTTAAAATATCAGCTTTATCTATAGATTTACAGTTCTCTCCCCACATAGACCTTTTCACTAATGCCTATCCTGAGTAGAAGCTCTCAGTTACACAGTACTGGGCCATATCATGTTGGTTTTATACCAAGCACAGACACATACATTTGGGCTTTTGTTCACTGCCATCACAATGATGTAGCATAACTTCTCCTCAGTGGCACTTTGCTCTGTTTATTACATGCAGCATTTGGAGACAGAAGCTCCACATTTATCCCCCCTTTTGAGAATCTGATCATACAGATGCTATAGAAGCAAAATTTCCACTGGGAGTCAATGTGATTGAATGAGCATTGAACATACAATGCAATGAGGGATTGGTAAAACACAGAACACTGCTATAGCACAAACCACTGGATTTGTTTTTCCATGTTGTGTGAGAGTTGAACTCCTGTCTCCATAGATGAAAGGCTGGTGTACTGGACCTTTATTTATGCTAATTTTCTTTGTACATTTAATAAAAACACTCTAATATGTTCCTCTAACGCAACTGACTCCCCCACCACTCATACATAAAGAGGAGATGGTGACTTCCACTATTTATCCATCATGTATCATCTCTTTGCAGATGAACTCGGATCATTCCATTAGGCCAGAAATGGACACTTGTATCCGCTACTCCCAGCTCCAGGGGGGTCTTTCACAGGCCACTCTCCCCCGAAGTGCTGTGATGGGGCACTCCTATGCTATGGCCCAGGTTTTCAGAAGAGCGTAGGGTCAAATTTTTAAAAGCTCCAGATCCACAATTGGGGGCCAAGTTCTCAAAAAAGAACCCAGCAGCTCCCAATGTGACATGTCCAGATTTTCCAAAGAGCTCAGCAGCCAACACACTGAGCTTTTCTGAAAATCTGACCACTTATTTAGGTGCCTAAAGTGGAAGCTGACCTCTATGGAAAGTCTGGCCTGGCTGTGAGTGCTGACCCTGTCTGAAAACACCAGCCTCTATGTCCCTGAAAGGCTCTCATGCATTTTAAAATATGTATTTAAGTCTGCAAAGATTCCCGTGTCCTGCCGAGTCAGAAAAATAAGTTTCATAAAACATACTTTTTAACTTGTTTAAATGGTTCCGATAGTAATTATAAAGGAAAGCAATAGATATAGCAATGGGAATAAAAGGAAAGATGGCAGTCAGACTCCACTCATCAAATTATATGACGTATTCTGCTGAATACCTAATATATAACTAACATGCTTTTGTTATACGGACTACACTTCTGAAGATAATTGGATTTTGCCAGGGACTTCAGTGGACTCAAGATTCATTCCAGGGTTTTGTAAATGCTAAATTTATTGGCTTGAACAAAAAGCCTGAGAGAGACTAATGTGTACCTCCGCATTACACAGACCTTTCTGACAATCTGTATCGGAGTTATGAGAAGTACCAAGTTATTACACGTAAATCCATATCCTCTGTAATCACTGAGTTCACCCTAAGCCTCCCCCACCCCAAAAGATGGATGTAACTGCAAAACAGTGTTTCCCTTTTTCATTCATCCCTATTCTTGGGTTTGTCTTTAGAAGTTTTGTTCTGCCATTTATCTTCACTTGTTGGAGATGTCTTGACAAACTCCTGAGAATTAATTTCCCATCAGCCATTTGCCTTCTCTTCTTGAACTGGCAGGTCAGATCTCACCATATGCATTAAAAGGGGTTATCTGGATGGGCCACCCGGCTCCATTGTCCCTTCTTATGCATGTCCCTGTCCTAGCAGGGGACTAGTATCATGCACATGGAGAGACCTCTAAGACAAGGGAATCAAACTCCTCTTCTAAGCAGCCCTCAACTCTCTAGCTATCATCAATCATTGTATGCCCCTGCCAAAACCAATACAATTGGATCAGGCCCAATACACAGAGTGTTTCCTGAAAGTCAGAAGTGTGCCTTTTAGTTTAACATATTCTCAGAGTTGATCCTATTAGCAGGAAAAATCAATCAATGTCACCAAACATCAGCAGCCTCCTGAACTGTCACAGTGTCAGGATTGTCTGAGATTTTTACAGATGCAGAAGGCAATGGTTAAATTCTATTTTAAGTAAAATATATATCTTTATCTGCTTGAAACATCATTCATTAGAAATCACAAGCCACAATCTGCTCTCAGTTAAACCAGTGATATCCCTTTAACTTCAGCAGGCTTTTCTCGATGTAACTAAACAGAATCTGGCCCTACATGTTTAAAGAATGAATAGAAGGTATCTTTATTACAGGAGCAAAAATTCTACGCACAGTATTCCAAATGAAAGAGTTAATAGAGCAAAAAGCTATATTAGTGAAACTAAATTCCAACTGATATACGAAGGTGCTAACTAAGGCCATGTACACACTACAGGAATAATTGCACAACAAGCCCGTTGCACTTTAAAAGTCACGTGGTTTTTGTAGCGCAGGATCGTGTACACACTCTGCCGCTTGTGACGGAACAGAGCCCCCCCCCTGCAATTCGTGATTTCACAAGCAACCCAATTGAATTGTGGGAACCTATCCCACAGTTCCATCCATCCTGATTTGGCGCTAAGAATCCTGGGTAGAAGGAGAGTAGCGCTGAGCACCATGGGTAAAGTCTTGGTTTCCCATGGTGCATTCTGTTCCCCTTGCGTCACGAGAGTTGCTACTAGCAACTCGCGCCCATTTTCAACAGTAGCGCATTGCTTCCCGGAAGTCCTTTGGCAGCAACATGGATCCAGCTCTGATCTCGACTGTCGCCTTCAGCATAATGAATACATCTCGGCTGATAGCACAGTATGCGTTCAGCTCTGAATCAGAGCAGGATTCGGATGACCCTGGGCTGCCATGCAGAACAACAGCACCGCATTGCTGAGTTCCTTCACAGAGCATCTGCACACGGTGCACCGCCGGTTCTGATCACGAGAGACAAGCACCAAGTGGTGGGACCACATCGTTTTGCAGGTGTGGGATGCTGACCAGTGGCTACAGAACTTTCGAATGCGGAAAGCCACATTCATGGAACTGTGTGAGGAGCTAGCCCCTGCCCTGCGATGCAAGGACACCAAAATGAGAGCCGCCCTCACCGTGGAGAAGCGTGTCGCAATCGCGCTGTGGAAAATGGCGACTCCAGACTGCTACCGCTCGGTTGCGAATCAGTTTGGAGCTGGCAGGTCGACCGTCGGGTTAGCACTTTCACAAGTGTGCAGAGCCATTAATCGTGTTCTGCTCCAGAGGACAGTGACATTGGGCAACGTGCGGGAGATCGTCAATGGATTCACAGCCATGGGATTCCCGAACTGTGGAGGGGCAATAGACGGCACGTACATCCCTATTCTCGCTCCGGAGCATCTTGCGACTGAGTATATTAATAGGAAGGGCTACTTCTCCATGGTGCTTCAGGCACTCGTGGATCACAGGGGGCATTTCACGGACATAAATGCGGGGTGGTCGGGTAAGGTGCATGATGCTCGCATTTTCCGGAACACGGGCCTGTACCGGAAGTTGCAGGCAGGGACCTTCTTCCCCAGTGGTAAAATTACTGTTGGGGATGTGGAGATGCCCATAGTCATCATAGGAGACCCAGCCTACCCACTGATGCCTTGGCTCATGAAGCCCTATACTGGAAATTTGGATCCCAGCAAGGAGCGCTTCAATTACCGGTTAAGCCGGTGCCGAATGACCTTAGAGTGTGCCTTTGGGCGCTTAAAAGGCCGCTGGCGCTGTTTGTATGGGAGGCTAGACTTAAATGAAGACAACATTCCAGCCGTCATTGCGGCGTGCTGTGTCCTGCATAACCTCTGTGAAAATAGGGGAGAGAAATTTCCCCCTTCATGGGACGTGGAGGCTGAGCGGCTAGAGTTTGCCTTCCAGCAGCCAGCCACTAGGAGTATCAGGGGAGCACAGCTGAGAGCTGTCTGCATAAGGGAGGCACTTAGGGGGCATTTTAGTGATGGGGACTCATAGGACGCATTGCATCACTGTGCAGTAGTGTTCCCAAGCACTATTGGGTGCTGATTGGGGGGTGGAGGGGACGGTGCCGGTGGGCACTATGTGTGTACTATGCTCGAATGAGTGAATACTAAACATGCAACAACTAATCTTATTGTGTATCAATAAAGACACTGTGCAAAGTTCAAGTGATTCAATTTTATTATTATAAAACATTAAATATTTACAGTAAGCAGTGCCTGCAAAAGGGGCTATAGATGCGTGTAGGTGCGTGTCTCAATGCCATAGCTTGGTGCAGGAGTGGATGTAACATTGTACCAGGAGGGTCCCTGGGCTTCAAAGAACTGCTTTGAGGGAGAATGGGGCATGGGGGACAGAAAGTGTTGCTGTGGCTGCGGGGGGGGGGGGGGGAGAGGGAGGGGCGAGCCTGGAGCAGCTGGGTCTGCAGACCAACCATGGTCTTCAGCAGTTGGGTCTGCTCCTGTAGGATGCTTATGAGGGCATCCTTCTGCTTCTGCCTCTTCAAATTGTTCTCTTTGTGCTCCTGCCAGCACTCCTGCCTCCATTGTCTAGTCTCCCTTGCTGATGCCTCGTTGGACTGCATCAGCTCCTGGAAGATATCCCCCTTGCTCCTGCGAGGCCTCCTCCTTATCTGTCTCAGCCAGTCAGCTGGCACAGACCACCGACCAGCGAAGGTCGTTTCTAAGGAAAAATGAAACATCATAAGTAGTGCTATTGTTCTCACTTTGGTTAAAGAGCCGGTAATATGCTCTCCTGCCACATTCCACTGTGCCCACTGGACAGGGCATTGCTGGGGACTGAAAGCGCTTTTGCAAAGGGAGGTTCGGGTTGCCGAGACAAGACACACAGCTCCGTGAACTATTTGCAGTGCTTTGGGCGATTAGTTCACATACGGCACTGCCATGGAAGCCGATATCTCGCTGCTTAGAGTGCCCCTGCAAGCCAGAATGCATATCCTGCATGTCACTGGTTTTCAGCCAGGACCGTACGCAGCAGGCTTGTGCACAGCCATGGTTCCCGCTGCTGTGCTTTGCGACTGGCGAGGGAGAGTATCCCTCTATGGGGGAGGGGAAACAGTTGCTCTCCCATTGAATTTAACTAGGAGGCTGTGGAAGTACATCGAGGACACCTTCAGTGATCTCAATGGAGAGGACTTCTTGGCAATTACAACATGCATTGATGCACTGCTCATGTAATGCGGGGTAGACCCCCCCATCCAAAAAAGAAAAGAAAGGATGAAACTCAAAACGCCTATTTCCTGCCCGCTCTTCATTTGCCCGCAAAGCTTATCCAGCTAGCATAGAAGCCACTTCTGATGAAACTTACCAGAGCTCCCCTCTGCTGCCTCCGAAGACAGTATTTCTACCCCTGCCAAGAGGTGCTTTCACAGTCTTGCTGAGTAAGAGATGACCCGTGCCCATGCAAAAGTGCTGTGGCATCAAGGAGAACGGCTGAGTTGCAAACTCGGTCTTGTTTTTTGGGTAACCATATGTGGAGGTTTCAGAGCAGCACAATTCAGGGGCTACTCATTCAGAGGCTGCATCCAGCAGCACATTTAGGGATACCCTGAAAGGCGTGAGGTGCCCTGGAGTGGACACAAGTCAGACCAATAAGCACCTTAGTCAAGACACTTGGCATAGTCCATCTTCTATCCCAATGCCATGCCCTCACAACAGTTAGTTCAAGGACCTGGGCCTCCAACTGGGCAGCACGGGTCGGGTGGCGTGGAGAACAGCTCCTGGCTCCCTAGGTCGGCTGCACCGCTTTCACCCTCCAGGTCATCCTCCACCTCCATGTCCTCGTCGACGAATTGCTCGTCACCGTCTGCTCCGGTATCCTTTTCGGGGGGGGGGGGGGGTGCTGATGTGTCCACAGGAGCTTTTGGGGTGGTTGTGGGATCCCTGCTGAGGATTGCTTCTGGCTCCTTGTAAAATCGGCATGTAGCCAGCGCTGAGCCGGAGCGCTGGTTTGCCTCATTGGCTCTGTAGTATGTAATCCGCAACTCCTTCACCTTTGACCTGCACTGAAGAGCGTCTCTCTCGTACCCCTTCTCTGCCATGGCCCGAGAAATCTGGCCAAAAATATCGAAATTCCGCCGGCTGCCATGTAACTGTGCCTGCACAGCAGACTCCCCCCAGATGCCTATGAGATCAAGCACCTCGGCTGTGGTCGACTGGAGCACATTTGCTGCGTTGAGCCGCCATTGCTCTTGGAGTACACAGCTGCAGCTGCACTCCACGCCGAGCAAACAGGAAGAGTGAAGAATTCAAAAATTCCCGGGAATGATGGGAGGGTGGGTACAGTCATATCACAGCCACAGAGTGCAGAAGGGATGGAATTGTAATTCTGGGACATTTCCGGAGGTTTCATATTGCGCGGCAACTGTACACACACGAACTATCGCAGAATAGCTGTTCCGCGGTAGCCGCTACCACCCTCGTTTTGGTGGTTTACATGTTGCACGGTAAGACGGCTGTTACCGCGCAACAACATGGATTTGTGTGTGGACGCTGTGCCTGTTTTTGCGCAATAATGAGCGTTATCGCTCAATAACTTTGCAGTGTGTACAAGGCCTAAATTACGTGCTTCTGATGTTTGAACTCCAGTTTAAAAAAGTTTAGAAATAATTTTCCCTTCCTTTCTCTCTCTCTGTCTCTCTCACACACACACACCATTTCCCTCTTAATCAAGAATAGACACAGCATGTGGACCATAGTATATGATCTTCTAGGAGTTCTGGACTGCTCTGGATTATGGGGCAACCTATAAACAGCCCTCAGAAGGCTTCCATAAACTAGAGATACACTGAACATCCCAGAATCCTGAGGATACAAGGGGACTTGAACCTTACCTTTTTTCTTCCTTTCCTCACCCTCCAACCCTAATCCATACTTCCTGGAGGCACAGCACAGAATAAAAGAATTTTCTCAGGGCTTTTGTAGCCCTGTGGCTACTGGCACTGTAACTGGGAAGGTGGTGCTGAATTGAAAAGAGATGGAATAAAAAGATAGGTCCTGCTTAGGAAGTCTGCAAAAGGGATAGGGTATTGAGCTCTACCCATGTGTCGATTCACTCACAGTGTGTGTTACATAATATATATTATAATATATAACATATTATTATTTGACATATATTTACTGATTAAAATATTGCATAAAAAGTCTGGTAAAAAGAAATTTAAGGATGCAAAGTCAAGCTCTCAAAAGTTAGGAAATGCCCTATTGATGGCTATCTGAGCGACGTTAAGCAGCCTCCTTGTGCACATGCATTATGATATTGTCTTTAACTCCATTATGTTTTTCCCTCTTGAGAACCTTGCCTCGTTCAGCATAAAGGATGCATCTGCTCTGGGGATGAATCAGGGTTGCATAGTGAAGGAAGCTGTTGTCTGCAGAACTTCTGCCTCATTTGTTTTAGAAGTTAGAAGGTGTGCAGTGAATTGCTTGAGTCTGAAGAAAGAGAAAGGGTGATCTACTAGTTAAGGTGAATTGGGTTCTACCCCTGCTTTTACCAGAGTTCCTATGCGATGCTGGCAAAATCACTTAAGCCAACCTTTTTGCACATGGTCACTAATTGTGTGTTCCTCAGTTTCTGGGTGCTGAACTTCAGAGACTTCAGGCATGATTTCCAGAAGGGCTGAGCTGGTGCTCTCTGAAAATCCATTTTCTTTCGGGTGTCTGAAGATAGGCACCAGAAACTGAGGGCATGTCTATATGAGGGCAGCACATGCACCGCTGTCAGTTCCAACTTCCTGGTTTGATTGAGGGATCTGTGAAGAGCCATTCAGCAGACTGGGAAGTCGATCACTGAAGACCACCCCCTCAAGTGCAGTAGCGCTGAGTCAAAGGGAGAGCATTTTTTCTTTGACTCGGTGGAGTGGAGTCATCAAGGTAAGTGGACATTAGGAAGCTGTAGAGAGATACTCGTTATTTTAAGTAACTGGCGTATCTCCCTTCGATTGCCCCTGAAAATGAAGGCAAGCATAGACTAGGGCTCAGATACACAAAACCACTAGTCACTTCTGAAAATGTAAGTCCTTGTGAAGGAACATTAGGCAACACTGACTGCATTTAGTTAGCTTGGAAGTGAGGGAGCCAGAGACATGTACAAACTCCTGGATGACAAGTTCCAAAGGGGTAGCCGAGTCAGCCTGGTTCACCAAAACAAACAAGGAATTCTGTGGCACTTTTCTAGACTAACACATTTATTTATTGTATGAGCTTTCGTGGGAGAAAATCCCACTTTCATCAGACACTTGAAACTCCTGAATGTGTCCATTATTTCCTAAATAATCTTTACAAGCAAGCCCTGTCTCTTTTCAAGCACAAAGGATGTCATAAATGCTTTGGGTCACGTAGGGTGCATTTCCACAGGGAAAATCAGTGTGCATTTTTCAGCAATGGTGTAGACGCCCCATAGCTACCAATGATACAAGTGCTAGAGTGGATGGGGGCTCTGATGTTCTTACCACTGTGTCATGAAAGCTCTCAGGCCTTGAACCCCTAGTGAATTCAGTGAAAGTATCAATGCTAGTGCAGGTCGTGGCTGTACTGAGATGGCAGGACCCATCACTAAGTAATAATCTCTCAGTTAATTAACAAGCGGGGCTGAACAGAGTCAGATTAAGAGAAAAGAAAACCCTATGTTCAGGAGTTGCTTACTGGCTCCTGTGTTTGAAGAGGGTGGAGAAGTGATGGAAACGATTGACTTTGTCCAGGAAGAGGAAGCAAGCTGCAAGTTACCTGAGGTTTTAAAACAATTCCTTCTAATCAAGGCATGGATGAAATCTACAGGAACTGTTTCAGGGAACCTCAGCATCTGACTTTTTAGAAGTGCGAGATTAAAGTAGACCCTGAAGATAGATATGTCGCTTTCTCCTGACCCTCTTAACTTACTTAGTTTGTATATTATGAAATACTGATATATTTGAAAGAAAGAAAGAAAGAAAGAAAGAAAGAAAGAAAGAAAGAAAGAAAGACCTAGCATTAGGAGTTCCTGCCTTTGAGGCTTTGTCAACATACAACAGTTAGTCTACTTTAACTGTACCCATGTAAAGTGGTATAGCTCCCCAGTGTGGGCACAGTTATACTGGTAAAATGCTGATGACCATCCAGGATGAGGAATAATCTATACTCATAAAGTGCAACTTTATATTGGTATAGCTATGTCCAAACTAGGAGCTGTACCAGTTTAATACAAAAAAAATCACACACACACTGACATAATCTCACTAAAAACTGTGCATAGGCAGAATTGGACCCAAAATCCATGATAGCACAACTTGTTCTCCAATATTACACACAGTTCTAGAAAATAATTACAACCACCTTTCAGATTTGCAGTGTAAGTATGTAAAACTAGCAATGAAAAAGATCAGCGAGGAGGGAGACACACAGTTTTTAATCAATAATATGCACATGCTACAAAACCAAGGTACTATTTGTAAATGAAGCCTTTAGGAACTGCACTTCCGTGGATTGATTTAAGATGACATAATAAACATACAATTCAGATTTAATTTCTTAAGATAATTAAAGGGAAAATATTAATTAACAAATTTGTCCTTAATCCTAACTATATAAGCAAACACTTTTGAAAAAAAATGATTATATTAGCAGAGATCCATTCAGTCTTTTCATGGGCGTTGGTAATGAAGTTCAATGTGTTGAAAATATATTCATTATAATGTATTAAGAGCCAATTTTCATTTTGTTTGTATTCCTAAGAGTGCGACAGTGTCTTGTTTGCAACTGCCCCTGGGTATAAGTTATCATTGTGTAACTTAATTAGATATTCTACATGCTAGTGTGAGGGACATATGTCTATTCACTATAACAAACATCAAGAGTCTGCCACATGCTTTAATGTTTCTGCTATATTGAAATAAAGACAGAGCAACTGCAAGCTCTCCCAAGGACCTGTGGCCCCAAACAGCTTGAACTCAATCAGCCAGCATTCACCGATTGGTTACAGTTTATTAACAGCCTATAAATTTCTCATCTGCTGATGGGGACTCGTTAGGGCTGTCACCTGCAACTGCCCAAACCAGCACAATTGCTCTTCAGCAAGAAATCTCTATTTGTAATGTTGTTATTCCTTGGGGTTTTTTCCTTTCCAACTCAAATACTGTTACTTAAAAATTGTCAAGATTGTGTAGTGGGGGAAAAAAAAAAACCCTATATAAAACCAGCAAAACTCTATCTAAACATCTACCATTATTTTCCTTTGTTCTCTTAGATAACTTTTAATCATTACAAAACACAGTGGGTGAACAGTAAGAGAAAATTATGCACTGATGAGATTTTATGCTTTCTTCTCAAGGATACCTAATTTCCTGCGCTGGATCACTGGTATTGAACTAGTATTTGCTATCTATATTTTTTTCATTAAAAAAAGGCAGAGCAAAATTCTGAACAAATATAACAATAGATAATATGAGCGACAGAATTTTGCTCTCTTCATTGTTGACCATATAATACAGGGGGTTGCCAGCTGCCACAGTAAGCCTCATATACTTGCATCTAGCTTAATTTTAATCCTGCAAAAACATACACACATGCTGAACTTGAAGTGGTGGGAGCAATCTCACATACTTCGGGGGCACTACTCACAGTGTTAAGTATAAGTCTTTCAGATCAGGGCCTTACATCATACAAGAAAACATATATGGATTGTTTGGGGTTTGTGGAGGAATTTTGTTGGATGATGTCCCCAGTAATTCATACCAGCTTTTCCTTTGTTGCCCATGTCAGAAGAAGACTTTTCTCCCTTCACTTCACAGTTGCTACATTCTCCTTACCCATGTGGGAAAGTTATATTAGAGGCATGCTTCCAAAAAATGGACAAATTAAAACAATATATAAAACTGGGTCCATCATAAAACAAAAAAGCCACATTCTGTGACATTTAAAAGTCCTTGTATGCCACTAGATAATAAGACTGCACATTGTGTTGAAAGAGGTAGAAAAACAGGTCACTAAAGTCCATCTTCAATGGCCAACCCTCCATCTTCAGCAACTAAAACCAGCTTCAAAGTACCGAATATACTTTCACTTGGCTTGCTTCTGGAGAGAATTAGCATGTATGCCTGTGTTTAGGAGCTAATGATGGTCTCATAGAAGAGGCTGGTGACACCCTATGTGGAAATTAGACACTTGCTGACAGCGACCAATTGTGGTAAAGGCTCAAAATCTTAGACACGTGAAGTATTATATAGGTACCCTGCATATAATCAATTTGATATTGGGCCTGTCTTTTAGGTCCAGTCCTCTCAACAGCTTATAGTATTATGGATTTGACCTTGCAATAAGGTCAGTAAATGTCCAGGCCTGGGCAGAATCCAATGGAGAATTAGGATTTATGTTTCAAACACTTATAGCATAGTTACAGCCAAATATGGATGTGATATACTCAAAACAGAAAAATGTTGTTCCCCCCACCAACTAATTTTCAACATCCCCCCTCCCCCAACCCCAACTAATTTTCAGGCCAACTTTTCCTACTGATTTTTCCAGAGCTTTAAATTCATCTTTATTGCACAATTCTTGTTTCATATGTGCAGTGTCTGCTAATTAATGTATCAAATTGGGCTATATTCCATGGGACATTTCTGTAGTGTGCTATGCTATGCTGTTCCCATGGTATTGTTTGCTTTATACATCTTTACACATCATCTGAAAAACAAAATCCCTAAAATCATTCCTCTTTTTGTAATAAATTATTGTTTAATTTACCCAAAATAATTCTGCTCTCTCAGCAGAACTAACCAAACTCTTCAGGAGATGAAGTTTAGCTTGCTTTTAATTTTTCTACATTGTAAAATGGCAGCTTTTTGTGACTCTGGGAAAAGCTTTCCTTAAAGTCATTTTCTGCCATTATCAACTTTCATTCCATCATTAACATATAAGAGGGGTGACCAAACTTATCGACATTTCGAAACTTCCTCCCTGCTGAGCAGTATGCTGTTGTAGCCCTACCATGCTGCCACAGGGAAGAAGCTTTCCACCCCAGTCTGGTAGGCGGAGAAGGGAGCAGTGGGTATAGGGGATCTGCAAGCCGCACTTTAACTGTAAAAGAGCTGCATGTGACTTGTGAACCACAGTTTGGCCACCCTGACACATAAAATCTGGTGCTACCACATCATAATATCACATTAAAAAAAATTAGTTCCTTCTCTTATCAATGCACACACACACACACACACTTTTCACTTTACAAATCTAGAAACTGGAATGCCCAAGTAATGCAAGAAAATAAGTAAAAAAACACCAGGTTGGCTAAGCCCAATAGGCTTTTTGATTAAATATTTATTTTCTCTAGTACATGTGTGTAATATACACAGAGAATACATGCATGTGTACACGTGTTATATATGGGCATATACACTATTTATATATTACATACACAGGCACACAATAAAAAACACAAAGAAAAAATAAGACTAACCATAATTCCCCAAATTGTCTACATTCTGAATGATTATATATATGGCTAATTAATGCCAACAGTATGTAAGTCTAACATCTTTATTATCAATTTGCAGAGAAATAAGTCACGAAGGTCAGTTTTGTTGCTTAATGCTCCTGTTTCGGGGCACAGTTTATACATTGTATACAAGTAGTGAAGTAGTATTTATCCATGTGAATGTTCGTAAGGAATCTATCCATCATCAATATGTATCTCATATGCAAACATGGCCTCACCGTGAGGACATATCTCAGAAAGTCAGCTACTGGCAAGGGATGGAAGCTGTAAACTGCACACTGGGAGATAAATACTAGGAAACCTCCAGAGTGCACTTGGCAGCAATGTGGTGTTGATGATTTCAGCAAATTGGTGTATACATTGTTTTTCAAACTCTTATCAAACTCTTCTTGGTATATGTTCATGAAAACAACATGAATTCATTTTTCACTCAGTTTTTATTAATTTTTTTATTAGTTACCTGATCTGTGATCCCAAGACCCTTCTCCCCTTAACAGTGCTTTTTTGTTTTATATAAAATTAAAAGGTGCTAGTACTCAGTCCAATCCAGCCCCGACCCTGGCCGGGGAACCAGGGCTGGACTGCTGCAGCGGCGGCAGCCCAACCCGGCCCCAACTCCAGCCCCAGCTGGGAACTCAGAGCTGTCAGATTGGGCCAGGGAACTGGGGCTGCTGGCAGCAGGATCTGGGGCCACATTGCTGTGAAAAAAAGGTGCCGGCACTCCGTACCAGTGCGTACCATCACAAAAAAAGCACTGCCCCTTAATAATTCCACTGCAGTTCTTGGAGGGGATTTGGGCACATTATAAAATGACTGTATATAGGACAGAAGCCCCCATTTTTAAAGGTTATTTAGGCAGTGCTTGAAGATGTAAGTGATCTTAGATAGTTAAGTCCTATTTTTAAAAGTGCCTTAGGAGCCTAAGTCCCATTGAGCTTCAATGAAATTTAGGTTCCTAAGTGCCTAAGTCACTTTTGAAAATGGGACGTAGCTTCCAAGTCACTTCGGCCTTGCAACACTGTGTGGCACAACACTTCTTAGCATATGCGCAACATACCTCTGGTGGCACATGACCAGGATTCATCACTGAATTTAGTCGACTGGTTGGATCATTAGTTTCCCCGGCTCAGGACCGGTACTGACTGATTCAGGTCTTTGCAGATCTGGCCCTGAATCCCTCCTATTCAAAGAACCAATTCCTATTGAATACTCAGAATCTGTGTCTGTGATTAGAAAGTCCATTGACAACAATGGTAGCACTGCAAGGGAGCAGAGGAAAGAGTGAACAATATGCAGTTAGGACCCACAGAGCATATCAGAGAAGACAATTTTCCCTGTATGATTTGATGCTTAAGATATGACCAGGCGTGCTATAGAAGTGTTACACTTAGGACTGTGGGGCCTAGGCAGTGCTGTGCTCATATTACTGAGCACAGAAACTAAGCAGTACTATATTTTCTCGTTCACTAACATCCAGTTCACACAAGGACTGGTCCTACAAGGTGCTGTTCAATTCTAATTCCCACTGAAATTGATGAGAGTGGAAAGTTCTCAGCACTTCACAGTATCAGGCCTACTACAAAATAGGGCCACTCTGAAGACAAGGGAAAAACAATCAGAGACGTATAACACACACGTATAACAGTGCAAGCAGTGATGGATTGATTAATAGCTTCAGGGAACACTTGGTTGACTCTCCTTTCCAGAGACTCTAACTTTCTTAGTCAGTGGGTTCCATTGTGCAGCTTGGAAATACACAAATGCCATACAGAGTATACCACAAACTTTGCTGAGGGGTGGAAGATAGAAGAAGTAATGTATTTTCTCTGTAATTTTATGCAATTTATACTACCTAACTGCCTCATTGCCACTTAAGGTTCTAGGTTGCTAAATGATTAATGCTTACAGTAAATCAGTACTGTACGTCAGGGTCTGATCCAAAACATGACACGTGAGAGAGAACAGTTCAGGCACATGAGGATGGGAAGTTGGAAAAATCAATCACATTCAAAAGGGGATAGATGTTTTAAAAAGACACAGAAAGGGCTAATTTGGATACAACTCTCCACTTGGGAGCTTCCATGTTTATGACCCTGAGCAGTGAAGAATTAATTAAGCTTTCATAGGATCTTGTTTAACTCCATCAACAACTAAGGCTTTTCTGGTATTGCAGATGTGATAGAGATCACTTCTTGAAATAGCTGGTCTGTTATTTTTCAAACGCCTTACCCTTCTGTGAATAAAATTGAACCTTTGCTCACTAAATCTCCAGTTCAGCAAGTTACTTACCCATGTGCCCATCTTTAAGCAATGACTTCAATGGGATAACTAACATGCTTAAAGATGGTCACATGGTAAATACTTTGCTAAACTGTGGGCCAAATATGGTAGGACAGAATTTCCAAAGGGGCCTAAAATAGTTAAGCACACTCCCACTGAATTGTAATTGGATTTAGGCACCTAATTCCCTTGCGCTACAATGAACATCCCAGTCATAATATAGACATGTAGAATATGTGTGTGTGCTTGCTACCTTGTTTTCATGTTTCATTAATAAAATTATTTTACTAAAAATATTGATTTGGCAGGGAAACAATTTAAATGTATGACGAAAGTTACTTTCTCTATTCATTTGAGGGCATGATCCCACCCTGTTTAAATACTTTGAACAACCTGGTTTCCTCCTTAGCTGATTGGGGTTTTGCTTCATATAGAAAGAAAGCAGATATGGATAGATGATAAGGATTTCAAGCCAGCAGAAAGCAAACCAGGTGAAGTTTTAAACAGTGTCCTTCTGTTCACTATATCCCCTGTATCCTGTCTACTCTCCATAAAGAAAGGAATATTTTAATTTACAAAACCTCCTGTTTTTGCAGGTGTTCTAGGAACTTGGCCACCATACTTCAGCTAGACACATTTATTACCTTTTGGATTTCTATAATTAATCATTCATTCCTTTGTAAATACAAAGAATAGAAGGTTAGCATCTAGCTGGCCCTGTCTTCCCTCTCTCTCAAGCCTCTCTGCCAGTACATTCGGCCTGTTTGTTCTCTTTCATTCCTGTTCTTCCTGTTGCATTCTGCCCATTCAATAGGGAAAGACTGAAACCCGATGGTTGGATTCAGTGCAGGGAAATGACTTCAGAGCTACCTTTGTTTTCCCCCCTCATTTCTTTGAACACATTTGGCCATGTATCACTATGAAAGAGCGTGTTTTAACAGTTTGGAACATCCAATAGGCAAAGCTTCTTCAGCCAGAATCACTCACATCTTTTTGGGCTAACTGAGACTCTGCGTTAAACTGCCAATTTTTTGCAACAAAACTGACCATAACATTGGGCACTGTGTTATAAATTAGCCATGGCCTTCCAAGCAAATTGTCCCTTTTATGTATCAGTGTAAGCCGCTACAGCATTTGGCTTAGGATACTGACTTAAAACAAAATTTCTATTTCTCTGGTGAGGAAAGTCAACTCTTTGAAATTGATTTTATATATCATGTGTGTGCGATTTCACAGCACACTGGATTACTTTATTATAAGAAAGACCGGATATTATTTTGCACACCAATGCAATTTTTATTTCCACCTTATGCCGAAGTTAAAATTAACCTTTTATTTTCTAGTTTAAATTTGTTTATAAGAAACAGGAACTGTCACCTTTATTTTTTCTTCATTTTATTTTTCATTCAGCAAAATTCCCTTGTCATATTGGATTTTAGAAGGAGAAAGAAAAAGTAGATTCCTAAATGTATTATTGAAATATGTTACAACATTATATATTGGTAGAACATAGTTAATTGTTTCAGGGGTAAAAATTCTTGCTTTTAAGTTTCTATTTGTGTATATTTGGACTAACCAGACAAGAAGCTACTGATGACTGCAGCAAAATTAAAAAATGCTCTCAATATAATTACATTGTTTTTAATAGTTATATTTAAATAAAAAACAATAACTAGTGTGATTTAATCAGGAAATAATTTTCATCCAATTCTTTGGATTACTACTGTGTTCACATGAGTGCATCTTGAAAACTGAACGTTAATCTGAAATTTCATGTACAAAATAAATAAATAAATAAAAATACCAGCTATAGGGTTTGAAGAGCCAGTTTGCTAGGAAGTACAATCTCTTTCATGAACTTCCAAACTCAAAAGTTGTATGTTGTCTGTTGCTGATCTGCAACATATTGCTCTTATCTGATAAAAGAAGGGAAATAACCAGCTTTTGCTTTACTAACTTTCTACTTGCACAGTATCTAAATAATTAGCACAGGACTCAGATCTTTTCTGTTGCCTTTTCACCATCTTGGATTCCAGCCCAGACCATGAAAAGTAGTTTTTTGATTGGGGGGGAGGGAAGGGAAGGTGTATATATTTTGTGTTAATAAGTACAGAAATCTAGAAACACACACTATATTTTATCTTGGCGTGAGGTGGGGTGGACAAAAGATAGCATTAAGCATTAAGCTCCATTTCTGTCTCCTGTTACAAAACCCTCATAGTGGTTGCCTGTGGCAGTTATAGATGGTGAACGATTCTACTCTCACTTACATTGGTGTAAATCAGGAGTAACTTCACTGAACTTCACAGCTCACCACTATAAATCACTCAAACCACTAGCTGTTTCTCCCACTCCATTCCCCTTTTCCCAAACCCTTCACCCATTCTCTTCCTTTTCCTCTGGCGCATCTACTTCACCTGTTTTTCCTGACTGGCGGCACCACCAGGAGGGGAAAGGCAGTGCCAGAAGACGACGTTGCATCAACAGTAGCAGTCTTTGAGCTCTCTTCCCTTCCCAATCAAAAGTGGGAGTGGGAACAGAGGAGCCCCACAAATCCTTTCCCCTTTCATTTCACAATCATCATAGGTTGTTCTAATCCTGAAAGATGTTCTAACCAGCCTGAGCAAGAAGAGAGAACAAGATGACATCCCCACCTTCCTCAAGTTCAACATCACCCTACACAACACCTGTCATGTAAATATGAGGTTCCTGTTATTACCCCATCCCCTATGTGTCATTTCCCTGCCCTTCCCCTATTTGTATTACCCCTTTCCCATCTTTTTCTGCTTGCCTTCTGTCTAATACAGGGCTGTCAAACATGCGGCCCGCACCTCTTCCATCCGGCCAATGACTGCACTCAGCGGGACCGCACTCTCTCCATGAGAGAGAGTGGTATCGCGGAGCGCAGTTTCACATACACAGTGCTCCACGAGGCTGTGAGAGTGCCCTAGAATTTTGATTTGTGGTACACATGGCCCACTTGAAGTACATTTAAGTCAAATCTGGCCCACCATAACAAATGAATGAATTTGACACCTCTGGTCTAAGAGGAGCCCAGCTTAGCAAGCCACAACAAATCTACCTTTGCAATAGTGCTGTGATTAAGAAGACAACCTATAAGCAACCTAGATGTAAGTTTCTAACCCTCAGAGGAGTAAGGTTCTGGAATAGCCTACCAAAGGGATCTGTGGGGGCCAGAAACCTAGCTGGCTTCAAAACTGAGTTTGATAAATTTATGTAGGGGGTGGTAGGATAGGCCGGCCTAGTCTGGCAATTGACTCATCTTTGACCACTGGTGGTGGATATGCCAATGATCTGAGATGGGATGTTTGATGGGGCGGATTCTGAGTTATCACAGAGAATTCTTTCTTCTGTGTCTGGCTAGTGAGTCTTGCCCACATGTTCAGGATTTAACTGATTGCCATATTTGGGGTCAGGAGGGAATTTTCCCTCAGGGCAGATTGGCAAAGGCTCTGGTTTTCTTTTTTTGCCTTCCTCTCTAGCATGGGAAACGGCTCACTTGCTGGTGGATTGTCTGTACTTTAAAGTCTTTAAACCATGATTTGAGGACTTAATAGCTCAGTCATAGGTAAGGCATCTATTACTGTGAGGGGGGATGTGTATGTATGAGGTTCTGTGGTCTGCATTGTGCAGGAGGTCAGACTAGATGATCATACTGGTCCCATCTCATCTTAAAGTCTATGGCTATGTCTACACTTGTTAATTTAGGTTGACTTTAGCTAAGTCGACTTAACAAAGTCGACTTAGCATATCCACACTATAAAATTAAGTCGACTTGGGGGAACTTACAAAGTCGACCTAGAGCATCCACACTGGATACCTAGGTCAACTTCTAGGGGCTAGGTGGACCTGAGAGAGGTCCACGGTGGCAGGGGGGCACCCCTTGCCAATTGCCAGGGGGCTCAGCCTTTGCCCCATTGTACCTGGGTACAATGGGGCAAAGGGGGACAGGGACCCTGGCAGGGCATAGGGGCAGGGTGTGCATGCCAGGGAGGGCAGTGGGGGAGTCCTGGCGAGCCCTAAATTGACTTAGAGCTACTCCAGGTCTACACTGGCTTAAGTCAACTTTAGAAAGTCGACTTAAGCCTAAAGTCAACTTAAAACCATGTTTAGTAAAGTCGACTTAATTTTCCCTAAGTCAACTTAAGGAGCTTGCTTAAGTCGACTTAAGGAAAGTGTACTGTAGTGTAGATGCAGAGTAAATTAAGTCGACTTAAGCAAGCTTAAGTCGACTTAATTTACAAGTGTAGATGCACCCTATGAATCTATGAGCAGTTCTGGTAAAGATTTGCCAAGCATGGGCATGTGCCGTGACCACAATTTCCAGAAGCTAAACTGCAAGTGTGAGAGATCCAGAGAGAGAAATGGCATTTTCTTTTCTGCTGTTTCTCTCTCTTTCCCCCTTGATTTTGTTTTATTTAGTCTTAAAAGAACAAAAACTGAATTTCAACCACAGATATTCAACAGCTATTGAGTTAGAAAACATTTTTCCCCCCAAGGGAGAAACCTATCACTGTATCATAAAGACGTCTGAGCAGTATTTCTACAGCTTTGAGGCTGGTGTGTTACATTGAATTGCTATCTCCCTTATCTTTCACAAAAAGAGAAAGGAGAACAGGGTGTGTGTGCATGCATGCCTGTACACCACCTAATACAGGGGGTTCTGATGTGATTTAGTCCCCTAGGACTCTGCTACAATACAAATAATGATCTTTCAGAATAAATCTTTGGAGAAAGGAAAAATTAGAACAGGAAAATGGGAAGGAAGGGGATAAAGAGAATGGTGAGCATTCTAAATGTTCTCCCTCCACAGCTTCAATGGCACAAACGGAAAAGGGATTTAATTTCTGTCTCATTCCTGACAATGGCTCCTCTAGTCAGAGAATCAGACGGGAAGAGAGAATGAGTTTGTCACAAAACAGAGACAGTGATTCCCTATTCCTCCATTTCTGAGCTTGGTACAACTGTAAGGTAGCAGAAGGGCAGTAAAGGTAATTTTAAACCACCCCTCTACTCTCAGTATTGCTGGGACAACTGAGGGCCTGTCCAGCCGTGGCATATGTTAGCCCAGAGTGCTCTCACTCAAGTTCTGACTGCAATGGGCTCTTGTGGGTCAGCTGCCAGGTGAGAATAGCTGAAGTCTGGTGTGCTTCAGCCACACACCATTCCCTGATATGCTGCCTGTGGCAGGGCCTGGCATGGAGCTTTTTCAATAGCTCTCTGCTGGCTGTGGAACCCCTTACATAAGCTATGTTACCAGGAAGATATTTCCATTCTCTTTGTGCTACCAGAACAGGAGAAGAGATATTAATTTTTGAGAAAACTGGGCCTGGCCAGTTTAAAGTGGTTGTTTCAACGTGTACCATGGAGCGAGGGCTTTAACCTACCTGTGTTATGGAAATGATCATATGGGAAGAGTCACCATAGTTTCAGTTCTTTGAGTATATGGGCTCAGTCAATACCCTGACATTTTTTCTGACTGCGTCTAAGGCAGATCCAACAGTTTCACAGCCAGTTCATCCAACAAATGACTAACAGCATGAATTTCAGAGGCAGAAGCCTCTTCGATACGTTCTTCTGACCCTTTCTAGAGTGCAAAGTTTGCTGTTTCTAACCAGTAGGTTAAGTTGATGTACATATTTTTGTGAGAGCTAATGTGGAGAATATTTCTATTCTCCAAATACTATTGAAAATTAGGTGCACAATAGATGGGTGTTTCAAATGTGCTTTCCCTCTATGTGTTCACAAAGAGGATAGCTGAGAGACTTGAGGATCTATTGATGAGGTTTTCCATTTAAAAGAAAAAAATATTTCCACACAAGCAAGGAGGGAAGTAATAGCACTGGGGCAAAAATATGAAGTCTTTTTCTGGAAATCATTTTATTTTGCTTTTGAAAAATATGCTGAGCAGAGTGCCATATGTTACTTGGGCCATTTGAAATAGGAGCAGAAATGGTGTCCACAGAGCTCTTTTCTCCTTGTGTATGTTGAGGATACATTTGGAGTTCTGTTATCCATTCCTCCAGCAATGTATTTGTTCTTCAGAAGCATTAGGGACAAATCATTGATGGAAGGAAAATTATCCCAACCTCTCTTTCAGTTGTGTGGCAGAATTTTAGTCAGAGGCTTCTACAAGAACTTTCTAACACATCACTCCGTGTATCTCCAAAAAGCTTGGACCTACAGAGTCTGGACTTCAACTCTGCTACTACTTCTGATAGAAGCACAGATACTCTTTGTCAGTAAACATATCCTTGATTTTGCTTTGTGTACTTCTTTTCCCAGCACATAACTTGAGCTCATGCAGCTGTTCATTCTGCATCAGGAAAAAAATATTAAAGGAAACATTCACTGAGCACAGCAACTCATTTCCTAAAGGTTGATGAATAACTTTCAGATGGTAATGAGTTTTGCTCCCTGATGATCTGGGCTGGATCTGAGCAGGTGACTTAGAAATGAATGTCTGTATGATCTATTCCCAGCAAACACACATTTTTTTAAAAGTAGAACTGTTCTTCCATTGAATGTTTCTTCTCATAAGACACACCACCTTCCGCTGTTTTCTTCATTCCTTTATCAGCATTAAGGGCTTAATCCCAAGTACACAGAAAGCAGTGAAAAGACTCCCACTGAGTTCAAGGCATTACACATAAAGCCTTACTAGGGGAATATCTAGGTTCACAGCATTACATTTATTTTTAGTTGAAAATACAAAGAATAAAGGCAAAACTTTGTTCCAATCAGTGAATACATACCTACTTCTCATATTAAACCAATGAAAAATGACTGATTTGTAGAATATGCGAAATCTACTTACGTATTTCTGTTGTGACGCAACTGTTAAATGGTTAGCTTTAAACTGTGGCTACAGAATGACCAGTATGCCATATAAAACACTGTGAAAGACCACTAATAGAACAATATTTACTCCAAAACTTAAAGGTTGTTTAACTACTCAATTATCTATCTAAATGGAGAGACAAGCTTTCCAGTCTGAAGAAGAGCTCTATGTAGTTCAAAAGCTTGTCTCTCTCACCAATAGAAGTTGGTCTAATAACCCACTTTGTCTCCTTAATATCTTGGGACAGGCACAGCTACAACAGTCCCACCTACCTAATAAATGCACCACTCAAAGATGAACAATAATTCAATAACTAGAGATGGGCCTGAGCAAAAATACTGGATCTAAGCATTGAGAGGGGATATTTCACCCACCACCCAAATGTCGCAGTCAGCCACAACTCTCTATTTTAGAAAAAGAGCCCGTCTCCAGTAATCACTGGAGAAAGAGGGACTCCTGAAACTAAGGGTTTTAAAAATGAGCTTTGGGAGTAAAGTAAAAGACAAACCAGACTCTGTTTTATGTGCTCTAAAAGGGAGAGTCAGCTCAGAAATAAACTCTCTTGGCAGACACGACCATCCTTGGAAGCAGCCAGAGCCCAGGAGGGGAAGAGGGAGAAGTACGGGAGGAAAACAGAGTGTCCCAAATAACAAAGGCCGCTGCCTGGCAAAGCAGAGGAGCCTGGGCTGCAGAACTGCCGAGCAAACCTTACAATAAAACTTCTATCGCGTTTGCCAAGGGCAACTCTCCCCCCGTCCCCTGCAGCAGCCAATGAGAGCCCGTTTCGGCCCAGATCCGCGCTCCCATTGGCTGCCCTCTGCCATCCCTTTGCCCAAAGCGGGAGCCGCGGATTTAAAGGGCCCGGCTAGATCATTCCCTTCCTCAGACCTGAGCTGGCTGTCGGTGTTTCCGGCCCACCCGCGGCAGCCCCTCGCTATGCGGGTTTGCAGCAGCCTGGCCTGAGAGCCGCGGGGAGGACCATGCTGAGGCAACACCGCCCAGGTGAGGTGCAGCTGGGAACGGCCCTGTACGAGCTGGTTGGCTACAGGCCGCCCTCCTCTGCCCTGCTCCCGAAGGCAGCGCCAGCCAAGCCGGAGCCCGCTCCCGAGCAGCAGCCGCCGCCGCAGGGGCCGGGCAGCGCCAGGGGCAAGGCGGAGCAGAAAAAGGAGCAGCAGCAGCTGAGGCGGAAGATCAACAGCCGGGAGCGGAAGAGGATGCAGGACCTGAACCTGGCCATGGACGCGCTGCGGGAGGTGATCCTGCCCTACTCCGCCGCCCACTGCCAGAGCTCTCCGGGTAGGAAGCTCTCCAAGATCGCCACGCTGCTCCTGGCTCGGAACTACATCCTCCTGCTGGGCAGCTCGCTGCAGGAGCTGCGGCGGGTCATTGGGGAGCTGAGCGGCTCCGGGCCCAGGCTGCTGCTGGCCGGCCTGCCCCTCTTCGCCGCGCCGGGCTCCGTGCTGCTCACGCCGGGCAGCGCCAACCACCCGGACGGCCTGCGGGCCACCAACAAGTACCTCTCGCTGGCCCTGGACGAGCAGCCCTGCGGGCCGCTGCATTTGGCGGGCGGGGCCAGCCTGTGCACCTGCGCCGTCTGCAAGTTCCCGCACCTGGTCCCCTCCGGCCTCGGCCTCGCCGCCCTGCAGGGCCAGTTCGCCAAGTGATCCCCGCCCGGCCGGACTGGACTCGGGCGGGGACTGACAGATGGACGGGCTGACGGACTGGGAGCTGAGGGGAGCGGGGGTTTGCTGTGCTCTCCGGACAGGCAGCAACGTGGGTCCCCGGCTCCTTCCAGCAGGCGGGGAAGGGCAAAGAGGGGCCCCGATTCTGGTGTTACGGACCAGGGCTCCTGGCAGGAGAGCTAGACCAGCCCCCGGGGGCGGGCAGCGAGAACTCAGCGGGCCAGCTGTAAGGGGAAGCGCTCCCACAGCTGCAGGCTCAGTGATCCTGCCTAAGTCGTGTGTGTGTGTCAGAGAGAGGGAGGGGGGGTGTGAGGTGGGGCGCCTCGCCGTCGCTATCGGTCACTCTGCAGCATTGGTAGGGGCCTCCTGCCTGCTTCATTCCATAGGAGACCCCAAAATCATCGGGACACTTGAGTCAGAAAATGCCTAACCGATTTGTTTAATGGAGGATCCTCTCCGTTATTTATTTAGCTACCCATGTATCTACTTACTGGAGATGCCACTCTGCCCTGGCTTATGGATATAGCATTCAGGGTAATAAAGGAAAAAGGTCTTTAGACAACATGTCATAATTCTAAGAGATAAATGTACAATGTGCTTTAAAAGAGACATTACCTTTTGTATGTAATGATTTTTCTTTACCTACTTGCTCTCATGTAGATATTCTAATATCTCTAGGAATCTGAATTTTTACAATTTGAAGCTTCTTATTCCAGGGAGCAGCTTATTATATTTCTAGATTGGTTAAACCACCACCATTGGTATCAAATTTGCACCCAACCCTCAATTCTGAACACAGAAGTACCACAGGTTACTAAACAGGAGATGATGCATTCTTGACAGTACGCATTACCCAAAGAAGGTAATCAATTAACTCCATCTGGGAGAGGAAAAATAAGATAGGGTCACTTGCTTAGGGAAACAAAAGATTTTTCTCTAACCCTTCCCATCCCCAAAATACTGTTAAGCCACATGATGCTGTTATTGCTGCAGATCTTTCAGTATAGATAAGATCAATTCAGAAACACTGGCTTTTACACAAGTCTTTGAGAAGAGAGTGTTTCTTCATAGCCAGCTTGTATGTTATTTAAAAGATAGGGCAAAGAACATAATTCTCCATACATTACATAAGAGTGAAATATACATTTAAAAAATTTTTGCACTTAATTCTAGAAATGGATTTCCTTGTTTTGTTGCATGTGTAGTTTTTTTTAAATAGCTGATCTTTAACCCTGTAGCATTCTGTGATCCTTTAACTTGAAATTGTACAGTTATAATAAAAATATCAGTTTTCCTGTATCTTTTCAGCTCTTTTGTTAACTGTGGCTAGGTAAATGTCAACTAGCTAAGACCTAGCTCAAACAACTTAATGATCAAATTGTACTGTCTTTTTTTTTTTTAAGTTCAGGGCATAATATAACTAGCTTTAATAACTAATGAATAAAGTATGACCTGGAAAAAATCAGTAGGAACTTTGTTTCCCTATACAAAGATGAAGCTGGCTTCCCAGTCATCTGAAGAGCAGAGAATCACAGAAAAGTAGGGCTGGAAAGGACCTCCAGACATTAGCAAGTGCAGTCCCATGCGCTAACACAAGACCAAATCAACACAGACCATCCCTAACAGGTGTTTGTTTAACCTATTCTTGAAAACCACCAGGGAGGGCATTCCACAGCCTCCCTGGGAAGCCTGTTCTAGAATTTAATTCCCGTTGTAGTTTAAAGTTTTTTCCTAACATCATACCTAAATCTCCCTTGCTGCAGATTAAGCCCATCACTACTTATTCTACCTTCAGTAGACATGGAGAACAACTGATCAGTCTTTTTAAAAACAGCTTTTAACCCATTTGAAGATGGTTATCAGGTGTTCCCTCAGTCTTGTTGTCTCAAGGTTCAACATGCCCAGCTTTGTTTTTGCTTTTCCTGATAGGTCAGGTTTTCTAAACTTTTTATCCCTTTTGTTGCTCTCTTTTGGATTCTCTCCAGCTTGTATAGCATTGGGAATTGGGCCTAATACTCAGCTGAGGCCTTAACAGGAAATGAGACACTTACTTCCTGTGTCTTACATACACTCCTTTTAATACACCCCAGATACAGCTGTATCTGATTGTTGACTCATTCAATTTGTGATCCACTAGAACCCCAGATCCTTTCCTCAGCAGTACTATCACCTAACTAGCCAGTTACTCTCCATTTTTGTAGCTTTGCATTTGATTTTTTTTTCAGTCCTCAGTGAAGTAAAGTGCACTTACCTCTATTGAATTTCATCTTGTTGAACCTTAGTTTCCACTTCATGCATCTGATGAAGTGGGTTGGAGCCCATGAAAGCTTATGCCTAAAGAAATGTGTTAGTCTTTAAGGTGCTACAGGAGTTGTTTTTGCTGTACACAGACTGACACAGCTCCCCCTCTGGAAATTGTCACCATTTCCTTAGTTTGTTTATGAACATGTCATGTAGCACTATGTCAAAAGCCTAACTAAAAATCAAAGCATTGCATCTACTGTTCCCCCCACCCACCCACTAGACCCCTAAACCTGTCAAAGAAGGAAATATAGGGGGCTTGGCAATGATCTGTTCTTGACAAATCCTTGCTAACTATGCCTATTATCCTGTAGGTGCTTATAAATTAATTGTTTAATAATTTGTTCCTGTATCTTTCCAAGTATGAAAGTTAGGCTGACTGATCTGTAATCCCCTGAGTCCTCTTTATTCTTTTTAAAGACAGGTACTGTGTTTGTCCTTTTTCCAGGCCTCTGGACCTCACCCGTTCTCAAAGATAATTGCTAATGGTTCTGAGATTGCTTCACTTCATTCCTTCCATAACCACGGATTAATTTAATCAGGCCCTGCCTTCCTGAGTACATTTTACTTACCTAAGTAGTCTTTAATTTGTTCTTTCCCTATTTTGGTTTTTATTCTTTCCATCTTGTTGTTAATATAAATTGTGTTGAATAGCTGGTCACCACTAACCTCTTCAATACTTATTTTGCTTACATCTTCAGTAAACACCTTAGCCTTCTGGGTGTCATTTGTTCTCCTTCCCTCTAAATAAAGGACCATACTTTCATTTATCTTTCTCTCACTCCTAATGTATTTAAAGGAGCTCTTCTTATTCCCTTTTCTGTCCCTTGCTAGGTATGACTCATTTTGTGCCTTAGCTTTTCGGGTTTTGTCCCTATATATTTGTACTGTTCTTTTGAACGCCTCAGCAATTCATCCATATTTCTACTTTTTATATGCTTTCTTTTTGATTTTCAGATAGCTAAAGAGTTCCTGTTGGAGTCATCTGGGGATAGTTTATAGTTATGACTTTAATAAACTCAGAATGAGTAAGAGTGATGGGTCCCATGGGAAGAAAATCTAAGGGAAAAAGAGCTCAGGAGAGTTGGCAGTTTAAGGAGATAATATTAAAGTCTCTTTTTTTAAAGAGAGATCTTTAAGATCTCCTGTAACAACAACATGGGGACAAATTAGTCAGTGTATCTTTCCTGGTAATGAAATGACACAACTATATCAATTGAAGCTTACGAAAAAGTGACTCAATCATAAATGATACAATATACGTAAGTGACTAGGCTTTAAGATGCATACTGCACAATTTAGGTGGTGATAGGATAATGTCTGTAGGTTCAGTGGCACTAACCCTTGAAGATGTGAAATGATGCCAAGGTATGCACTTGCTACCTAGAATTATTTCCTGGTATTAGGTGCAATACTGACCTAGATGTGGCATTACCAAGCTGTTCAAAGCTACATTTGTTTTAAGATATTACATCCAGAGTAATAAGAGTCTTGAGAGGCCTGATCTTGCTGTCTTTACTTCCATGGGAATTTTCTTGAATAAAGAGAGGAAGATCAGATCCTAGAAACATTTAAAAATAGACATCTTTTTGTAAAGCCAAACTTGCTCTGTTTTTGTGTGTGTCTGTCTGCGCAGTTCCAGACTACTTCCTGTAAGAGAGACTATTACAATACTCTTGTATAGTACTCCTGGTTCACGGGGCTACACACCAAAGCTGAAGAAAGTTTCCTATTAATGAATGAATATAGAATGGTGGGAGGACATAGCATTCCAAAGAGAATCCCAAAAATGAATGAATTAGGAAAACTTATCTGGAAGGAATTTATGTATCCAATTAGTTCCCACAAGCATTATCTACACAAGGAAATTAGGCTAGTATAACTACATCATTCAGGAGTGTGAAAAATCCACTCCCCTGAGCAATGCAATTAAACCGACCTAACTCCCAATGTAGACAGTGCTAGGTCAATAGAAGAATTCTCCCATCAATCTAGCTACCACCTCAAGAATGTGGAGTACTTACACTAATGGGAGAAGCCCTCCCATCATATAGGTAGCATCTTCACTGAAGTGCTAAGTGATAGTACTGCAGCTTTTTAGGTGTAGACAAGCCCTAATTGGTAGAAGCATTACTTGAGCCTAACATGAAAACATAAGAGCTATGTATAGTTTAGAGGACGGTGTCACTGAAGGAAGACCCACAGCAGCAGTGGGAAGATGACCCCCATGGCTAGAAGATTTCCAAAGGAGTCTAAGAGAGTTAGGGGTCAAACTCCCAATGGGCAGGACTGCCTAACTCCCCTAGGCTCATTTGACAATCCCAGCCTAAAATGTTACCATCTATGACTCTAAATCCAGTGCCCTAATACCACAGAGGGGAGCTGATGGGGTGGTTGAGGCTTTGAGGTTCCTATTCTGAACACGTATGGCAAAATACAGTTGAAGAGAAAAAAATGACATGTCAGGGAGGGTTAACTGTGAATTGAATGGAAAGGAATGGATGCAGTAGGAAACTTCTACTACATTGCAATTGTCCAGATCTGGAAAAAAGAGAAATAATGGCTCATAATTTCAAATGGTGTCACAATGGCTGTAATTGCAACTGAACAATATCAGGTCATAAGTGACATGCCAAGGAGAGAACTCCCACTCAAGATTTCAAAATTAGGTGATGCAATGTATGGAATAAGGTGCCCCTCTGAAACTCTGCTAAGTAATAAAAGGTAGATTTTTTTAGAAAATGAAGCAAAACTCCCATCAAATGTGCTGAGTTTTGCCTGGTTTCCATTTGAAATCAGAAGCCTTTCCTCAGAACCCAAAATTCAGATAAAGCTTATCAAAGATTCGTGGACCTAGGCAGTGCTTTAAGTTTTGTTACTGAAGTTTTGCATAGCTGTCTAACAGAATTAAATTTATCCCTGGCCAGAAGGCTAGTCACTTAAGTCTTGCTTAAGACCTATTTGGGGGATTTAAAATAGGACTCAAGTGATGCATAAGCTTGTGCTGGCCCCTCTGCACAAGTATGAATTTCATCCCTATGGGTGCATCCACACTTAGAAATTAAGTCGACTTAAGATTGCTTAAATCGATTTAATTTAATCTGCGTTCACACTACATTTTCCTTAAGTCGACTTAAGCAGCTGCTTAAGTCGACTTAAGGAAAATTAAGGTCGACTTTCTTAAACCTCCTTTTAAATCGACTTTTCTGGCTAAGTTGACTTTAGAAAGTTGACTTAGCCAGTGTGGACGTGGAGTAGCCCTAAGTCGACTTTAAGTCAACTTAGGGGGCTTTAGGGCTTCCCCACTGCCCTCCCTGCCAGGGTGGCTGGCACAAGGCCACAGCCAGGCATGCCCCCCCCAAAGGGCAGGGCAGAGCCCTCCCCACCCTGCCCCTATGCCGTGCCAGGGTCCCTGTCCCCCTTTGCCGCATTGTACCAAGGTACAATGGGGCGAAGGCTGAGCCCCCTGGCACTTGGCAAGGGGTGCCCCCCCTGCCACTGTGGACCTGTCCCAGGTCCACCTAGCCACTACAAGTCGACCTAGGCATCCAGCGTGGATGCTCTAAGTCAATTTGGCAGGGTCCCCTGTAAATCGACTTAATTTTTGAATGTGGACATGCTAAGTCGACTTAAATTAACAAGTGTAGACATAGCCTATGTGTTTAAGGCACCGTACTGGCAATCAAGAAATCTGACCTGTATTCCAATTTTAGTTGTCATGTGGATAATAATGCTTACAGTAGTATTGTGAAGATACATTTATTAATGTTTCTAAAGTGCATTGAGATCCTCAGCTGGAGAGCATTATGGAAAAATTAGGAAAAAACACAAATTGTCTAATTAAAATAACCTAGTAAATAATACTGGGCTTAGCAGATTCCCAAATTTTAACATAAAGCTTTCCCAGTGTTGCTGAGCAATGTTGTAGGATAATTGCTTGATTTTTCAGTATAAAATGGGTAGTCAGAAAGGACAACTTGTGGTATTTTAAACTACTACATATTCAAAATCTAGTTACAGAAATATCATATAAAAATACACACACAACAGTTTTTCTATTTTGCAAAGCCAATCACTTTTATCTTTTTTCTACTGAAATGTATATTATCACCAGCATTGACGTTTTTATTAAAATCTCATCACATGGATGCAATTTTTAATTAAAGTTCCTTCTGTATAATCTGCAGTGGGGAGTGTCAGGCAACTTTAAATATAGGCACTAGTGCCTGTTCTACCTATAATGAATTGCCAAACCCGAAGAAACATCATAATCAATAATGATGGGACACAGCTCAGGAAGAACCGTAATGAAAGCCATATATATATATATATATAGAGAGAGAGAGAGAGAGAGAGAGAGAGAGAGAGAGAGAGAGATTAATAAATCAATAATGTCTTATTACATTATTAAACAGCATTCAAACACCTTTGGGATACAGAAGTTCCCAAGAACTCATTGCAGTAGAAATACCTGACATGACAAAAACTAGCCAGATTTTTTAATTAGGCCATTAATCTCTTTGTCTAATCATTTTTCTTTAGAATAGCACTTGGAAACAACAGCCGCAAAATCTCTTACTTTCACTGAATCGGATTCCTGTTTTAAGAATGGGGTCTTTAACCACAAAGATACCATTTATTTGATTGTAGCGAATGAGATTACATTACATGCTTGGACATAATTGTTTTATGATGAAAAAGTGATTTTCACAGAAGAGACTGTGCAACAACCCAACACTGAAAGTGGATCAATTAATTAAATAATTAAAAGGTTTCACAGGAGTTGGGTATTGCTAGCAAAAGAAATGGTTGAAATGGGATCAAACAAACCTGTGTGCCACTTTTAATAGACATTGATTTGGAGTGAACTATTGAAAATCATTAGGTAGAGACTCACTCTGAATAAATTATTCCGCCCCAGAGTGTATGTGCCCTCAAGTTTATGGAAACACAGTATGTTGTTGCGCATAAACTGCAGAAGACTCAGCAGATCATGGGAGAGATGGTATTACAAAAATATAAGACAACTTTCCAAGTCAAGTCTACATTTTAAAAACTAATAATTCTTTTAGCCACTCTACTTTGTTCTACTTGGAAGCAGCTAATAAATTAAACTGATTTGATACGAAGTCTCAACTCATCCTCACTAAAACAGAGAATCAGGAAGTAAGTATTTCTGAGATAGATATAGCATTTAAAGCTAAGTGGAAGGCCAAGAAATTAAAAACACTAGGAAATAATTGAAAAAGACAGGGCTGAGACTAGCTGGTACAGCTATAAGTTATAAGCATCGAGGAAAGAGTTTACATAATATTCTTCAATTGTGCTTTGTAAATTCCTGTTAGCTGGGTGTGACATAATCCAGGTACAATCTGGACTGATGACTCGCTGTGTCGCTCGGTTCTCAAGCCTGGGGTATCTTTTATGCTGCTTTGCTGGGAAAGCAACCTTTCATGGTCTGCCCACACAGAGCCTCCAGCATGTGAGTTACACCCATTGGCTATGTCTACACTTGCACTTTTAAGTTGACTTTAACTACACTTAAAATTGTGTCTACACTTAAAATTAAAGACACAGAGTCCTGTGGCACTTTTAAAGACTAACAGATTTATTTATCGCATGAGCTTTCGTGGGAGAAAATCCCACTTCGTCAGACGTCTGACAAAGTGGGATTTTCTCCCACGAAAGCTCATGCGA
>ML685813.1:2146335-2174430 GCA_007922175.1 Pelusios castaneus | reverse complement strand
GAATACAACCATTGTATCCTTAATGGCTCATCAGTTTACTCCCTGGGACTAGATCACCTGGCAGATTCCCTAAATCCAGACAGTGTCACACCATGCCCACATGCCCTGCCCTTTGGGGGGCATGCCAGGCTCCCCCTGTGCCCACCCCTGGCAGGGAGGGCATTGGTGTAGTCCTGGGGTAGCCCTAAATCGACTTAGGGCTACCCCAGGGCTACATTGGCTTAATTCGACTTTAGAAAGTCGAATTAAGCCTTAGGTCGAGTAGAAAGGTGGTTTAATAAAGTCGACTTAATTTTCATTAAGTCGACTTTATTTTCATTAAGTCGACTTAAGGAAAGTGTAGTGTAGATGCAGGGCACATTAAGTTGACTTAAGCCAAGCTTAAGTTGACTTAATTTACCAGTGTAGATGCAGCCATTTATAGTATATGAGAGCTATAACCAGAATAATGCATTACACTCCAGAACAACTCCAGCAAACTCCAGTCCCAGACTTTCCCCAGAAATGTTCATCTTGCACCTCCCAGCCCCTGCTGGACAATATAAGTTCATATAAAGGGGACAACGTCTGTGTGGACCAGAACCCACAACTGTTTCTTTGTCACGTTGTAGATTTTCACCCACTTCTTCTTTCCTGCCAAAGAATGGTCACTTAACCAAGTGATGGTCCATTTGATATTGCTGACACCGACCTGGCTAAGACAGCTAGCCCTTACTCTCTGGAAACTGTTTTGTGACTACTCTCTAGCGTTGAAACGCAGCCATATCATACAGTAGACTTTTATAACTTTACCTAAAGTGTTGCCACACACTTTGCCCAGACAATGATGATCAGCAAATTATGAGCTTTCAAATGATACCTCGCAATGCACACTCTGTACAAAATGTATCATAGTCTTGAAAAGGGGGTGAACATAGGGGTACAGACTGTCACAATTTTTTTTCCAAGGGAAGGGGGAACCATAGACGATATCCCAAAATACTCCAAGAATGCTTTTAACTGAGACAGAAGACCATCATGTTTTAAATTGCATTTTATTATACAGTAGGATACCTTTACCTTGTTGGGGATGGCAGGATATGATTGAAATAATTTTCTCAAACCTATGGATGGATTTTTACTATAAAACAAGAACATTGGCTTGGGTGATTCCCTCTTTCAGAAATATTCACAAGATATTGTCTGGTGGATGGAAAGCACCTTGTCTAATTTCTTCTACATGTACTGTTTATATTAGGGGTGTCAAACTCATTTGCTATGGCGGGCCAGATTTGACGTAAATGTATTTCAAGTGGGCCATACATACCATAAATCAAAATAATACTGCAGTCTCAGAGCATCGCAGAGTGCTGTGTATGTGAAACTGCGCTCTGTGAGACACCTCTCTCTCTCTCTCTCTCTCTCTGTTAAGGAGACATTGTGGGCTCACAGAGCACAGTCTTGCATACCCAGTGCTCTGTGATTAGCGAGACCTGACACTCTCGCGGCATTGCGGAGCACTGGGTATGCGAGACCACACACTCTCTCTGGCTATGTCTCCACTTGTAATTTTAAGTCGACTTTAACTAAGTTGACTTAACTAAGTTGACTTTAAGTCGACTTAGTTAAGTCGACTTAGTGTGTCCCCACTTGAAATTAAAGTCGACTTAAAGAGGAACTTAAAAAGTCAACCTAGAGCGTCCACACTGGATGCTCTAGGTTGACTTTGTGGGGCTAGGGGGACCTAGGGTAGGTCCACGGGGGCAGGGGGGGCACCTCTTGCCCAATGCCAGGGGGCTCAGCCTTTGCCCTATTGTACCTAGGTACAATGGGGCAAAGGGGGTCAGGGACCCTGGCAGGGCATAGGGGAAGGGTGGGCAGGGCTCTGCCCTGCCAGATAGGGGGGCATGTCAGGCTCCCCCTGATTCCCCCCCCCGGCAGGGGGGGCATTGGTGTAGCCCTGGGGTAGCCCTAAATCGACTTAGGGCTACCCTATGGCTACACTGGGTTAAGTCGACTCTAGGGAGTCAATTTAAGCCTTAGGTCTACTCAAAAGCAGGTTTTATAAAGTTGACTTAATTTTAATTAAGTCGACTCTATTTTCCTTAAGTTGACTTAAGCAAGCTGCTTAAGTCGACTTAAGGAAACTGTAGTGTAGACGCAGGGTAAATTAAGTCGACTTAAGCAAGCTTAAGTCGACTTAATTTACCAATGTAGACGCACCCTCTGTTAGGAGAGACTGTGGTCCCAACAAGTGCAGTCAGGGGACATATGGAAGAGGTTCGGGCTGCGGACCACATGTTTTACATCCCTGGTTCATATGGAAGGAGGCAGGTCACAGAAGGGCACTTTGTACTTGGAGCAGAAGATGGTAAGGTTTATGATGGTCTTTACTGCCTGGTGGAGAGAAAGCTCAGTCTCCCGCACAGACAAGCTTTTTCCTCACAGTAGAAAGTTCTATTGTGTCAGAGGAGTGGAGCTGGAGTTCTTGACCACTGTTTTCATCCTGAAGCTTTAGCTAATCCTTTAGATATGCTGGGTCCAGGCCATTGAGCAACTTGAAGATAAAGACCGAAATCATGAAATGACTTGATATTCTATGGGAAACCAGCATGAAGCATGAAGGCCAAGTCTGATGTATCTGCCATATGTACTCACAAGCAATTCCTGAAGTGCTGATGGTTTCATGTCCACGTATGCTGTAATGCAGAAAAGAGGTTATGAAGGCATGAATAATTGATATCAGGGCTTTGTCTGGCAAGGTGAAATGTAGTCTCCTAAGCAACCAGAGATGGTGGAAAGCCTGACTTGTGGATACTGCTGTGTGAGAACTTAGCATCAGCAAAAAATCCAACAGTACATCTAAGCTGCGGACTGGATAGACAAGTTGTGGGGGTGTGCCATCAACCAAAGGGGACTGCATTGATGTTGCAAACTTCACAGAGCTTTCCCTTTGCCCATCGGCATAACCTCTTTCTTGCTGAGATTCAGCTCCAATCAGCAGTTCTTCATCCATGAACTGATCTTGTCCAAGTACTGGGCCATCTTGGTGGTAGTGGTATGGTCATATGTGGTAAGGAAAGAAGAGCTATGCATTCTCTGCATATTGCTGGCACTTGGGTCCGTAATATTTTACTAGTTTATTTAGTGGTTGCATGTAGATGTTGAATAGACTGGAGAGATAATTGATCCTTATGGGTCTCCACAAGTGAAGGGTCTAATGGGACTCTGCAGTTATTTCTTCCTAACCTTCATTAGCTAGAAGCTGGCTGATACCATTAAGCATGAAGGTTTAAAGCCCCTCAAACTTGTCTTGTTAAAAAACTGTTACTGTTATGACTTTGGATATTCTTGTTCCCCATAAAATAGCTGATGTGTTTTTAAATCTATTGTCTCATCCTTCCCCTCACAGGGTCTTTATTGGTCTATATTAACCAATATTTGTTCAGTACTTTGAAATCTTTGGATGAAAAATTCTGAAGTATTATTATAATGAATATAATGTAAAAACCAGATAATGATTAAGAAATATAAAGCTGCAATGCTGAGATGTAAATAGCCATGACAATAACTTAATAATGTTTTGATGTTCATGCTTAGCAGTTATGGAGAGAACAAAAATAGATCTTCATAACTGTAGAGTTTACTAGAAGCTTTTCCTTAGTTGTGTCTCTTTTCACGTTGTCAGCTGATTTCTCTGTTTGCAAAAAGGCCTATACATTTGTTTTACTGTAAAACTCTTGAAAAAGGAAAGGGAAAGGAAATTAGATATTTAAAAACCACTGGTGTTTCTGCTTCAGAATTTCATTTTATGTTTGAGTAGCTCTCTCAGCAGGGATCTGTGTAAATTCTTTTACATTTCTTTGGAAAAAAAGGGTCGTCTGGGGTTACATTGTGGCAGCTCTGTAACTATGAAAAAGATCTGTCTTCTGGGGAAAAAAGTACAATCACCGTAACTTTTACTGAATGTATCAAAAGACATTTCCACACTTGCTTCTAGATTCAAGAAAAGAGAAGTCCCAACTATTTGGTCTTTTTTCCCTCCTCCACAGAGAAATTTCACAACTGACATATGTAAGATCAATGAAACAACATTATTGTAATAAATCCAACTGATCCGGCTGTAGTAATGAAAATGTAAGTAGAAAGACAGCAGGCTGAAGACCTCAGATTTTCACTTGAAACAAAAATTTTCAGCTTTATTTAGCCTGTTTTTTATTTCAGGTTTTTGAGTGGGAAAAGTAGCTCCCCCCCCCCTTGTCAATCAGCTAACTTGCAGTGCTAATAGATTCTGGTGTTTAGGGGGTCAGCACAGAATTTAATTTAACAACTTACAATACGCCCACATGCCCAGAAAATGTGGACAGCTTGATAGGGTTCACTGAGCCAAAGAAGCAAGACCAAAACAGTGCATTAATGTATAGGCGAAGAATAGTTGCAATCATTTCCCTTGTGAATTGGACAGAGAACTTGGAGATGAAGCAATTATCAGCCATCGGGGATTAATACTAAAGTGTGAATGCCAAGCTGTATATGTTAGGGGCAGAATATGTTGCCTATAGAAAACAACAAAGAGCGTTTCTTACTATTAAGTGAGATTAAACGTAATGGCCTGATTTAATCACAAAGGCAGAATTAAATTCAGATGGCAACTTCAAAGTGGACACATGCACAGAGACTACTGCATACATTTACATATAGCTGGCATAGCTTGGCTTGCATCACAATGGGATAAAGTTTCTTTGGCCACTTAAACAATTTTCTATTCTTTGCTTTTTGTTAACATTCACTATATTTATCCCGAAATTACTTTTTGCTAATAAGATGGAGCTAAGAGTTATATTTATTCATGGAAGCTGTACTTCTTAATTCTTTCAAGTAAAAAAACAAAACAAAACAAAACAAAAACACAGCAGCAAAGGGTCAACACAAACAGAATAGCTGTAATCAGATAGCTACAGAAACCTGCTATAGTGACCTGTAGTCTTGGGTTTCACCTGCCCCCAGATGTTCCATGCAGGTTCCAAGCTTGACCCGTTATATGAAATATTCTTTCCTTTCATCCCATTTGTGAAGCACCCAAGTTTTAGTTTGTACTAAACTACATGGAGATTCTTCGAAATGTTCAGACTATTTTAATCTTCGTTCTGTGTTATTTTGAGTTCCTTTGGTCCTGATGCTCAGAGATGCCTGCAGCTCTCACTAACTTCAGCTGCAGTTAAGAGTGCTCAGCATCGCTGAAAAATCAGATCTTCCATTACCAAGGCTCAAACCCTTAATTTACTTATGAGTTGATTACAGGGTAGAAGGTTTACATATCACAGGTTTAACATTCACCAAGAAATGAACTACCAAAAATGTTCTAAGGGCCTAAACTTTCAAATGCTATAGCACATGCACAATTCTACTCAAATGAGTATTATTATACAAATGGTAAGGTGTTTGAAGGATCTGACTTTTAAAGCTAAATTACTGAACATATATCCTTGGGACCAAAATCAGCTGGAAGTGTTCCTGGACCAAATTCTACTCTCCTGGGACAGTTTAAATCTAAAGTAACTTCTTTGGCTTCAGTGGAGTTACTCAGAGAGAATTTGCACTATTTCCTCTTCTGTGTGAGAGGCCATTTCCTGCATGTCAGTCTTATGGGAGGAAGTTGCACTGTAAATACAATGCAAAATTAGAAATATACACGTGGCATGAAAAAATGTTGGGCATTTTACATGCATTTCATAGCAAATGCTTTAAACAGAGGCAATTTCAGGACTCAGGCATCTCACTTATGCAAAAACCCACAAGGACCCCAGAGCACTTCACAAACTAGAGCATCACTGAAATGCATTCACTTCTGGGGTGTGAGTTTGCACCCCATCAAAAAACTGGTGGCCAGCACATTTAAAAAAAAACTGAAGAAGGACCTGTGCCTCAAAGTTTGGATACTGACCTGGACTTATGTCCAGTTTAAGGCTATAAGATCTAGTATATTGGGTTTGTCACCAGCTCTATTTTAAATCAGTTTTGGAAATAGTTTTGAATGCTTTAGCTGGAACACAAAATAAGGTTACAGTCCTATCCACAATACAACATGGACTCATGCTGTAACTAGGCCAGAGGGCAATCACCTTGTAACTGGGTCTTCTGACAGCTGTTCATGTAGCATAGAAAGGTCCTTAGCCACAACATGAACGTGGTCCAATGGAATCAAATACACCCATGTTCCAATTGGCACAGGTAAGTGACTAAAGCAGAAATGGAGGTTCAAAATTGGATCACCTACTGCACAGGGAGTTCGTAGAACATTTGCCAGCATTAGAAAGGAAACTAAATGAACTTAATTATACCTCTAACTAAAATGCTACCAAATTATGGTCAGCAGATCTGTTCCCAGAAAATAAGGCAAGTAATAAATCCCAAATGTGTGTGTATAACATCAAACCCAAGCAGCACTCACACACCAAAATAGAAGGAACAATAACAGGCTGAAACATCTATACAAAATCTGAACTCATCTAACATTGGTCCAATCATTCAGGAAGAGGCTCTGAAACCACTGAGGAATCTCCATGCTTCCATGTGTAAACTGATCCTTGAGGGCAAGTGATCGACATTTTAGCTCTGTCCTAATAAATATCACCACTGCATCCCTCAAGGATGATACTTTAATTAGAGCGCCAGAAACATGCAAGAGTCCAGTCCAATTCAAGAAACCATTAATTGAGTTCATCATTTTCATTATCTATCATCAGGTCTCTAATCTTCCTTTCTTGGGGAAGTGCATCAAGAAAGCAGTGGGGAAAAGCAGCAACTAACTTCATCCTATATCCTGAACCCATGCCAGTCAGGCTGGAGACTGGCCTTTGACCAAAAAACCCAGCATTGGTTGCTGATGGACTGACAATAGCAGTGACACTGATGGATGATGTCACAGCAAGGGACAATTGGAAGCTATTCAGTGCTGGTTCTACAGGAGCCCTCTGCTGCCTTCTACAGAAATAACCATGAGAATTGCTGGCTCACCAGCAATTCCAAGCAAGAACTGAGGGAATTCCTCTCCGAAAACTCCTGTCATTACTCTTGAATAGATCTCCAAGATCTGAGTTGGGCAACTGCTCTGCCTCATCAATAGTCTTCATATGCAGAGTCCCCAACAGCTAAATAGCTATATAAAATCAGTAGGCAACAACTACAGAAGTTATAGCTTCACAGTCAACAGTGAAGCTAGTCAAAATTGTTCATAGTTCAAAATCCACAGCATTCCCCTCCCGTCTTCCAATGAAAAATGGGAGAGGTGGGGAATTGGAGAAAATGTCCTCCTGTTTTTTCAACCACCTGTAGTTGACATATTTATGGAACATGGGCATTTACATAAACATCTTGTTCATCATGAATAAAATGGCACCAACACTTCACCTCCACCTGGTGGAGTAACGTAACTATTTCCAGCGTACTCCAGGCAAGACTAGTTGGAGGCAGTACTGGTGAGGAAAGGAAAGTACTTTGATGAGTTGGCGGAGTTCATCTCCCGCTGGTAAGAAGCACTCCCTCCTCACAGATGAAAGCCAAGTCACAATGATCCTCCTAACTTTGTTATTTTTTTTTTTGAGGATGCTCTATTGTCATCATCTCTACAAGGGACAGACACGGCAAAGCCATGCAGAGAATACAGCTGCTTCAAAATCCAGTTGTCCACCTCCTGCCTTTAAAAATCTGGTGTAGGTCGGGTTTGTTTGTGGGGAACAAGATTTAGACCTGGATCTGATCCTCAGCGAGGAGCCAGTGTAGTGTGTGATGTGTGACACCCTGGATTATGAGCCCTCTTCCTCCCAACCACTGCCCGAGGTAAAAACTACAAAATACAAGCAAAAACAAGGATGAAGCAAAAAATACAGGCTCAACAGGAAAAGGAAGACACTTCAGTTCTTTCAGGGTACCAGGATATTATTATGATTATTGATCTGACTATTTCTCTGTATTTATAAATCCAAGCAGAGTAAATAGGGCCTTGGTTTTTAGAGTCTCTTCCAAAAGAATCATCACACAGCAAACAGTATGGATCTTGTTTGTTTACCTCTGATGCATGAAGGACTAACTCAACCCCAAAGGGATTTGAACCCAAGTTTCAAAGGAGTCTAGATATTTCAGACCTAATGGTGCTCATGGAGAAACAGCTTCCTCTCCTTGCTCCATTAACCATGGTGTATTACAAGGCAAGATGATGGCTGTAAAGAAACAGTTTGAATCCTCTCACACCAAAAAGAGGAAGGCCAGTTTCACAGAACAAAAGACTGAAGTACCAGTGTGACAGGTCACTAAACATTATCATCTACTGCTTGGGGTTAGAGCATTGAAGAAGGATCCTGCTAAGTAGTAGTACAGATTATGGAAAAAGGTCTTAACCTCCGTTTGTGCCTTCGGACACTAGCTTCAGAAAATAAAGAAGCTCAAGTACTAGGAGGAGGACTTGGAAAGCAGGAGGTGTTGATAAGGATATTCAAAACGTTTCTCAGGCAACTGAAGTGGGAATGCAACAGCCATATGAACTGGCTGTCACTCCAGCAATCTACAGGATGGGAGATGAGTTTTCTGCATTGCATCACAAGCAATAAGCAAAAGGTTGGGCCTTTCATTTTTCATTACTATTTTGTCATTTATAATTTGTTTACACTACCATTTGTGACAGGTATCTATTAAAAATTAATACTATTTCCAGCTATTTCCGTCAATGCCCAGAGGTTGATCACTTGTAAACACACACCCCCTTTAAAATACAACACAATAAAATATACTTTCTGTGCCTCTTCCCCATTTGCATACTGCTCCCTTCACTTCCCTGCTCTCTCTCCTTCACTTTATGTGTGGCTCCTGCATCTCCATGTCACTGTCCCATTCTCTTCTGTAGGGCACCAGCGCCCCTCCCTCCAGGGATAAGCAACTTTTCTAGGATGATTATAAGGTTTCCTTTGCTCATAGGCCAAATGCTCCTGAAATGTATGGTGTCACCTTAGCTGCTATGTAGGTCTCCCCTTCCCCCGTTCCTCACCTTACTGACTTGTGATGCTGGTGGGTATGTAGCCAGGCAGGGGCTTGGTAGGGAAAAGAGTCATTATGCCACATCAGTACACAGTGATCCACTTCAACAGGGCCTGATTTTGAGGTCTTCTATTCTGTAGGCACAATTACTTGCAGAAGCAAAAATGCACTTGCAAAATTAATGGCCAGGGTGAGGCCGGGTTTGTTTGTTTGTAAAGGAGCCAAAAAGTATACTTTATCCACATAGGCAGCTTCCTGCTAGTCCTCCCGCCCACAAATGGATTATAAAATAAGTTAATTTAAGATTTTCTTAAATCTTTGCACCAAATAATGTCATTGGCCAAGGATCTCCCATGCCTGGCCTCTTTTCCTCTGCTTGATTCCTGTCACAGGTATCACTTCTGCAGAGAGGGAAGTCACAATTCCCCTCACCAGACAGCTGGGGAGAATTCTACACAATGACCCTGCTCTTCAGTAACTGCTTTTTCTTTCCCAACCCTGAGTGAAAAACTTGCCTGACAACCAATATAAAAGCTTATTGTAACACTTCATTCTCTTTCCTTATTATTATTTACATTGCAATAGCATCCAGTTACCTCAGTCAGGGATTGTGGCCCCCCACACACACATAACACAATGATGGGCCCTGTCCCAAAGAGTAATGGAAAGATATACCTAGACTGCAAACCCTCTATACACATTCCACAGATACAGCCATTCTGTGAGCCTAAACAATAACAAAAGCAGAGTCCACTTCAAACCATTTTTATGCTTATCTAAATATTGTATTTGACACATAGAAGATCACCCATCTCCCATCAACATAGCATTGTCTACACTGGGGTTAGATGGTATAAATATTGCTCAGGACCAGGGCTGGCCCAACCACATAGGTGAACTAGGCAGTCGCCTAGAGGTCCAGGCTTTAAAGGGGTGCCAAATTAGATGGACGTGAATTTTTTTCTCTATTTAAAAACTATATTCATATGTTATCTCTTATAAAATGAAAGTATCGCACTCTGATGGAGGCATCAAAGTCATAGTTCACTTAGAGCACCAAAAACCCTTGGGCCGGCCCTGCTCAGGACCGTGGATTTTTCACACCTCTGAGCAATGAAGTTATACCAATATAAGTCTATAGCGTAGACCCACTTTTAAAATGACACATAGGAGTCTCTGGGCACGTCTTCACTGCCGCAGCAGTAGGCATCAATGCAGCGGCATCGATCAAGCAGGTCTGTATAGGCCCACTCACCCAATGGGAGAGCACTCTCACATCGACTCAATTAGTCCACTTCCCGGAAAGGCAGCGCTGACAGGAAACACTCTTCCATCGGTGTAGCATCATGAAGATGGTGTGCTTCATAGTCATATGATGTGAGATAAGCGAGTTGCATTACCTAACTAGTGCACGTCACTGGACCCAGCACAGCAGAGTAGACCAGGCCTTAGTAATTGTGCCATTACAACACTGACCTTCAATTCCTAGCTGTCTTTAAAAATCTGGGCTCTTTTTCTCTGTTTCTCCATCTCTAAAATGGGGGTAATAATACTTCGCTATCTCACAGAGGTGTAACATTTGGAACATGGAATGTATGTTATGGGAATTCTTGCTACATAATTTAAGATGTTGTATCTGTGTTTATCTGACATTTATAATAGTATCCGTTGACTTGCTACAGGTAGTTATTCTCGCATTTGATGTGTGCAACCAACACCTCTAATATTAAACCGTGCCATCTGAGTCTAATTACCTCTGAAAGGTCTGAAGTGATCAGACCAATCCTATCTTCATGTTCAAATTTTCAAAAATGCACATTCAAAAGTGAACAGGAGCTCTGGATTTCTGCATTGCTAAACCAAAGGACTCTAGGTATAGCTAGGAATGGAAGTTGGACTTTCTCTCCAGAGTCTTTTTTAGGATGTCAGGAAAAACCCCACAACAAGTGTTTAAAATTAATTAATGAAAACCTGTAATATTGTAGAAAAACAACAGAGTTCTGTGGCACTTTTAAAGACTAACAGATTTATTTATCGCATGAGCTTTCGTGGGAGAAAATCCCACTTCGTTCCATCTTCAAAGCGTCTGGCGAAGTGGGATTTTTCTCCCACGAAAGCTCATGCGATAAATAAATCTGTTAGTCTTTAAAAGTGCCACAGAACTCTGTTGTTTTTCTACAATAGACTAACACAGCTACCCCTTTGGAACTGTAATATTGGAGGGAAAGAGAGAAGGGCAGGGAGCAGGCTTTAGTTTAGCTGAACGCAGGCTTCTGTCTCAAACTGTACAACATTCATGTGTCGTGTGCATATCAAATTCACATTCACACAGTATTGTGGTTTTGCTCTGAATGTATATTTAGTGCTGTGAGGGTCAGCATATTTTGTAGTACCTAAAGCCTTGCTTTACTTTCCAGTAAATAGGAGTTTAAAATAAACAAATAAATAAATAAATAAAGCCAAAAATGGCAGAATTTAATTGAGATGTTCTCAGAATAGTTATTTGAGAGCCATATTCTGTTGCTTTTACTCACAATAAGTATCTAAAGCCTGTTCTACATGAGGAAATTAGGTCGGTATAGTTAGATCATTCAGGGATATGAAAAATCCACACCCCAGAGTGACGCAGTTAAACTCCCCATGTAGACAGCGCTATGTTGATGGGAGAATTCTCCTGTTCACCAACCTACCGCCTCTGCAGCATTTTAAGTGTAGACCGGCTCTTACTCCGTAAGTAACCTCAATACTTTCAATGGACTCGCTCCGTGAATAAGTTACTATTAAGTGTCAGTAAGAGTAACAGATTTGGGCTTCTTAACCTATATTAAGTATAGGAATCTTATTCTCAATCTAAAATCAGGAACTTTGCAAGTAAAAAAATATTAATATTCCTGTAAGAATGCAAATCCACTATACTTCTCATCTGCTCATTGTTATGTCTGTATTAATAGTTGTGTTTGGTCCTGATCCTCCATATACTTACAACCGATACACATTGGAACTGCACATGGAAGAAAGCACAACACTCTATAGTAAGAATTTGCTGCATCAACCCCTTTGTAGCTGCCAAAAATATTTTTAAAAATCCAAGAATTAATCAATCTGTTGGCTCGTTCTGACATGGGGTGATCCAAAGTAAATGAAAAGACTACCATTAACTTCATGGCACTTTGGATCATAATAACGTGAAAAGTAAGAGTGCTGAAAATAGCTCAAGCTTCAGTATATTCCTGGGTTTTGATATATTATAGAAATTATATATTATATAATATTTACTTGCATGTTTAGTCAGCATTAAGTGTCTTTAAATAATCCCAAGAACATGAATATACAGGAGAGAGAAAGCCTCATTAAATCTGGAATGTATAGATGTGAGGAAAGAAAACAATCATTTAAATTGATATTTTAACCTTCATTAGTTTTCAGATTTGATATATACTATTGAAAAATGTGCTGAATACTCACGAGACTAGAACTATGTAAAGCACAATTTTCAAAAGAGAATTATATAAGTTATGTGTGAAATTTATTTGTTTCTGATCATTTGGCCCAATGTCCTCTTGTTCCATATGTGTGGACAGCCAGGATTACAAATTCTATTGGGTTTTCAGGCTCTAGTGCAGATAATAATAAACTGACTCCCATTTACATGGTGCATTTCACCCTGAAGGACTATAACATGCAACAAAGTGAAAAACAATTTGTACACATACCACATTTTATCTCCCCTCTGAAATCCATCACCTGTTTTAAAGCAGAGAGCAACATATAGAAAGAGAAGGGAAGAAGAATATTGTGTCCAGTTGAAAGAATAGGAGGAATTGGGTTGGAGAATGTACTATTACCTTGGTAGTGGTTCTACCTTGCTCCTAACAGTTTTGTTTTTCTCTCTCTCTCACACCCCTTTCTTCCTCCCTCCTTCCCGGACCAACCTATTTTCTTAGAATAAACCACAGCACTCCTAACCCTCACCCTATCAGCCTGAAGTTGAATATTAATAAGATTTTTTTCCCCTCTCTTCTGCTTCCTAGTTATCTCTGCCTCTGGCAGAAGCACAACCCCCTTTTTATAAACTCCTGCACAGGAGCTCATAAAACTCAGCTGGTCTGCATGCTGGTGTAAGTCAGCAGAACAACTGTGCATCTCTCTGCAGGATCCTACAATCTGACAGCTTGTTACAGCCCCAAACTGGAATTTGTCCAGAACACTGCAGTTAAAATTCCTATTCTTCCACAAAAAAAAAATGCCAGGGGATCTTAAATGACTCCCAGGGGTCAGGACTTCAGTTTTACGTCTCATCTAAGACGACAGTTCTGGCAACACCGTGAACCCTATCACCATGCTGAGCCACTGGTTCTCTGCCAGTGAGTCAGAAGTTCATCACTTCCTGAAGCACCTGGATATATACTGACCCAGCCCAGCCCCGAACCCAATTTCACTTGAGAAATCTAATTAGTACCGTTGTAGGCTCTGATAAATATTAAAGGGTAGAAAGTAATCCTTAGAACAATGGAGATTTTCTGCAACAGGCCCTGGAGAACAGCAATAAAGGGGAGCTTGCACCCAGTTCTCTCTGCCCATCCCTGAATGTTTTACCCCAGTTGCTTTAGAGGACAAAGATACTTAACCTCCTGTCATGGGGCTGCCAGCCCAGCCTTCCCATCTGGCAGCAGTGTCAAAGAGCTGTTGCACTTTTCTGTATCAAGAAAGAAGAAATATAGGGAAGTGATTGTCATATTTAAAAAAGCAAATGTACAGACAATTGTTTTTAATGACTTCATCATTCAGCAGCAGCAAATCCCCATTTCATCCATGTTCATTTATCCACAGCAGCTCCAACTTTCCCATGTGGCTTTTGTTTTCTGTAAATACAGCCAGGGCAAGATCCCGATGATTTTAATCTCACCATAGGCTATTTCTGGGGTTTTGCCAAATATGTCAGACAGAACCATCTGGGTTTGGGAAGGTTCTAAACTTCCCACTGCTTGGCTCCATATGCACAGCACCACAGGCGTCCTCGCCCTCCTTAGGCCTGCTGTGAATCAGACTGATTGTTATTCAGGTGGGATGGCCCGGTCATGAACTGCGCTAATCAAAAAACAAACTGCACCAAAACACTGAGTCTCACGCACTGGCTCAGGCCGCCCCCTGACCTTTGTTAACCAGCCACTTCCAATGGATGTGATGCAGGTTGTTCTTCTGGAGTTTTGCACCTTCCACAGTTACCAGACATCTGTGTAAATCCCCACCCCCTTGCGTTGAGCATCAGGGTCAGTAATGTTCAACAATTCAACGTGGGAAGTCTTTTTGAGGAAGTACCAGGCCATAAATTTCATCCAACAAGAGCCACCTATCAAGCTTGGCCTTGTTAAGAAGCCTCCCCAATATGAATCACAATAAAGGCTGCGGTTCCTGTACTGTTGTGTTGGAAGAATGAAACAGTCAGAGATTCCAAAAAAGATTTTTCATTTCTTTCCTTTTAATATCGGAGCAGTTGTCATTTCACATTCATTACAGACTTGATGTCAGCCAACTACCTCTTGCCTTAGGCAAATCAAATGAAAAGCTAGCATGCACATTATAGGCAAGAGCTTATTCTGAACTAAAGCAAACAGAATAAGTTATGTCTTGGAGCAGTTACCATTTATTCAGGTGCAAATGGTGTTGAAGTTAGTTTTATAGCATATCACGTGCCAGTTGTAAGCAGGCACAGAGTTCTTCCATGTCCTAATTTCTGGAGGTGCAATTCCACTGACTATGGTGGAGCAGTTCTAAGACTTCTCCAAGTTGCTCTAAAGTGGTGTTCCATGTCTAGTATGCCATTTGCTATCACGTTTGTGCTTCCTCATCGGGGGAAAGCACACCATAGCGTACCTTGTTCTCCCATATTTGTTTGAATCTACAAATTCATTCAAAGAAAATAAATCAAGGTTACAGGAGATCACAGCTGTTTTATATAATTTATGTAACTGGGATTTTATTGTGCTTGGTTTATAGATCACAAGCAACAGGACTGAGAGATTTGAGGAAGACATAACATAACATTTAAAAGAAAAGTTCAGGTTGGGATTTTTGTTTGTTTGTTGTTTAATTACTGTTACTTTAATTGTTACTGACCAGCTTTGAGTACTAGGTTACTTCCCAGAAATGCAAACTTCCATACTGCAAAAAGGGGAGGAAGGTTAGGGGAAGCACATGCATGCACACACAAGTCAATTTAAATAAAAGCAATTCAAGTCCAACTTTCTATCAAATAAGGCCCCAAGCCAGCAAAGACTTACTTCTACATTTAACTATACAGACTACAAAGTCATTATGCAGAGTGTGTAAAAGTGAGCACGAGTGTAATGTGTGTAGCCTTTGCAGGATCAGGGCCTAAAACTGAATTCATGCTCATCAATGTTTATGAAGGAAACCAGACAATGCACATTTTCTTTTTTCATTGAGATAAAGAAAGAAGGCCCATGGGGATCATTAATTCAAGTTGAATTACATTTTACTATCTGAGAGGTCCTATTGACATCAATGGAACCATTTGTGAAGTAAGATGCTACTCAGCCTGAGTAAGATACAAAATTCTGCCCTGGACTGTGAATCAAAGGAGATAATAGGTACCTGCTTTTGTTATTGCTGTCGGCAAGAATCAAGCTTCCAGAGTATAATTATCATCTGAGGAGAAGTGAAGCTGGGCATTTTCAGTATCTAGAGAAGAACGAGGAACCAAATCTCATCCAGCTCTATTCAAGGAGCATGTGTAACCCACTGTACGTCTCCAAGGTGCATTTACTTCCTTGAGTGGGGGAGAAAAGACCTCCTTTTCTCAGGTGATTTAAAAATCTCTTTGGACTCACAGACTTAGTTTAAAGTGAAGGACGAGAGCAGGTGTTTCCACACAGCTTGCAGTCACAGATTTTGTAATTCTTAGGGTAATCCAAGACCAGCAGCTAAGAGTGGGGTTACCACAGCTTTCTTTGGTATGATGTACAAAACGATATGTCTTGCTAATTTGAATGGCAGTCCAACACCCAAATATTCCTGGCAGTGCTATAAAGCAAAGTTTCCCCTTGGTTAGCCAGTTCAGGAATGTGGGTTAATGCCACATACCCTTTTTACTCCCCCAGTTTTGTTTTTGTGAGGTTGGCAGAAACTGACACTTTTTCTTTTGCTTAATTAAGTTGTTCAGAAGAAGGCGGGTCAAACAGTTGCATCTACGTGGGGAGTCCTGAAATGAACAGAAAGCAGTGGGCGTCGCCAACATAAAAAGGGGGATTCTGTTATTGTTTGGGTGTAGACGGGTCATTTTTTCACACTTACTGCTGCCTGAGTGACCACAACCCTGCAAGCAGCAGCAGTGAAAAGACATTAAAGCTGCTTAAATGCAGCTAACTTGGGCTCCAAAGTGTAAGGAAAAAGATTGCCAAACAGGAGCATTTTCTCTCTCTTTTAAGAGAAAGAGCAAGCTGGTTTAAATGGGATATGGCAATACACTATGAGTTACAACTGGTGCACTTTAGCTCCCATTGCACTCAATAAAATGAAAAATCAGGTGCTAGTGTAATGCTGGCTGCTACCCTAGGATCTGTTCATCTAATGCCCTGGAGCCCATTTTATCCTGACCCCCCTGCCTAGAGATAAATCATAAAACAACTATATTTGCTTTACATACTGATTTATGTTCCATGGCAGCTTTAAGCAGTGTCCAGCTTTGTTATTCACAAAAAAACAAAATTGAATTTTTAAGCCCACTGGAAATTTGAAGTTCAAGCAACTCTGTCATTCCTCACAGATAATCCGTTCTGTACTTCACTCATCTCTGATGATGCGGAGCCAGATTCTCAGCTGCTGTAAACTAACTAGCACGTAAACTGTAAATCCCTTGGCTTCAGTGAAGTCATACAGACTTACACCCACTAAATCTAACCTGCAGTCTTCACATAGTCCTCTTTTCTTATTTTACATTAGTTGCATCTTGATAAGCAATGGGGAGAAATTCAGATTCCATGTCCATGTGTGTTCTCTAGGGACTATGATCAGGTTCATGAACTCAGGCTTTGGGTGCACAGAAGGTAGTTTGATCACATGATCAACATCTAGCTGTTGTGTCTTTATAGTTTAATAGCTGCACACAGTTGAAATTAGATATCTAACTCTGTAAGCTTCACTGGAGTAATTCTGTTACACTGGTGTGAATCAAAAGAACAGGCCCTGGCAGTCAAGATGGAAAGCCACCCTTTCAACATTTCCACTTTACTTAAGACTTCAGGTTGTGACCCTACCTCAGATAATACCTCACCCTGAACAAAAAGCTGGACACACCATTAGCTGACAAGTGTCGTCATCTAAAACCAAAGCCGTGCTGCACAAGATACATCCCCCTCACTGACTAGAAGCTGGCTTGTGACATATAGTTTTGGGTCCCTTCTGAATTTCCTCAGAGTCTGGGGCTTTTAGACTCCAGAGCCTGGATTCTGACTTGCCTCCACCTTTGATGATGTCTAATCACAACCCTGGAGTAGTTTAAAGCTTCCAAAGGCAGAGACTGCTAATCATGAGGCCATTGTGCACCAGACTTTTAACTGTCCTGTGGAAATCCTGATAGCATTGATCCTTCATCTATTTGCTACACTTTGTTTTTAAAATGGAGTCTTAAAACACTCATTTCTGTTACAGTTGTTGTATAAACACTGCATACAGATCTACAACGTACATGGGAACAGGAATCTGCAAGAAAGAGTCACCCTGTGATAATTACACAGCTATTCAGGACTGGATCCTGCTCCAGTGAAGCCCAGAGTAAGATTCCTGGTGATTTTCATGGGTGTTGGATCTAGCTTTCAGGCTTCTACTAGCCATTGTACAATTCAAAATGGTAAAAAAGTACGTGGCCGGTGGCGTTGTTTTCACTCGTGGTGCCTCTCATTTCTTCCTAGCTGACACAGATCGGATGGAGACTCTAATGCAGTATATACTGTATTCCTATGAGTCCAAACTTCCAGCTGCTAGATAGAATGAGTTCTTTTGTTTTGATACGACTCCACCGATATTATGTCTTTACTCCCAGGAAAACAGAAGGCCTGCCTTGACACGGCAACCCCACAAGAGTTCAGGTACTGAAACGGAGGTCCTAGAGACAGAAAGAAGGATTCACAAGGACTGGACAGGAGCCATCTCACAATTCCTGGCACTTGCAGTTCCGCATGGAGCTTTGCAGTTCATCAGGACAAAGAGCACAGTTTTATCAGCCCAACATTCTGCTGACAAATACATAATAAACTGACAGAAAGAGCCCAAGCAACATTTCAAAACCCCCACTTACATAGGAGGCAGAGCATAGCGTAAGTGGGGATGGTCACTTTCTGCAGGTGTTCATCCAGTGTCCCCAAATTTACATATATTTGCATACTGTCAAACTGTTGGCTGACAGAATCTCTGAGAAGGTCTGGACTGAACCCAAACCTGTCAGTGACTTTCTCCTTGCCAGTCAAGGTTGGCTTTGGTAGCAATTAAAGAGAGGAAAGAAACACTTCTGACATTGCAATAGAAGAAGCTACAGCTGGGGTAACCTTAAATAGAAAATTAAGTTTTCTTAGAAAAATATGCATTCCCTCTCCATAGCATAATGACTACTAACTAACCCAAAAGGGAAAATGATTTCACTTTTTTTGCTTTTATGAAAAATTTCTTTCTATAGGAAGATGCCAAAATACGCTGTGTGTGTTACCAGCTCCTTCAACACTCAAAAGAAAAAAAGAGAGTTGGCAGTAGATTTCTGAAAAAGTAGTTTGAGAAAGATGTTTTCTTGCTGCTTGGACAAACTCTTATTAACTTATTGCGTACCTGAGAGCAATATAAAGTTACTAATGGGGAAAAAAGACATTTTCTGGGTGCATTTTATTTGGTTCCCCCTGCTCCTGGTGACAAGAACTGCAGATCAAATTAGTGAACTAATGTGGGGTAGCTAAGAAGGAATCTGGATGCTTAGTAATGTCCATGACAACTGCTCATATTTTTATAGATATTTATAAAGAAAGAGAACCAACAACAACAGGTATCAATTTGAGGTCCACACCCATTTATGTATTGTTTTACATATTCTTTATTAAGCCATGACAATTTAATAATTCATCTTTCAAATGTGATGGACACTAGAATTTCATGAGCAACAGACAATAGATTCTGTTTATTCACCAACAATAAAGACACTGTTTAGCTCTGGACTGCAAGTGGCTGAGCCATCTGGCCCATATCTTCACAGTAAAACATTGTCTGTGACACAAAAAATGATTACATCCCCAGGACAAACTAATGTGACCTCTAAATAAAGCCTTCCTCTGAAACTATGATATCATACTGCATAGGGGGCACCAGCACAATTGAATCTGGTCACCAAGAGCACAAGTGAGATAGGACTATTTAAATCAAATTTTATAGGAGACTTTTGTCCTCTGTGGCAAACCATCCAGATCCGACTACAGCATTGAAACATCTTTTTTTATTCACTCTTAAGGCAACAGTACAGTTCTGTTTTGCATTGGCAGTCCTCTTTAGCTTGTGCTACATCCAGGAAGTACACATCCATTTTCAGAGTCAGCACCTGCAAGCTTTTCTTCCAACAATGTTTTACTGATGGATCACCACCTGCACCAGCCTTTTTTCTGAGACCCCAGAAACAAGCAGCTCTTTCTCCTCATTGCCAACTGGACTGTCCAAGTCTGCTACAGTCTTACAAATAGTTTCTTAGCTTTAGCAAGGCACTCTCAGCCCTGCTTTACCTAAATGGCTGCTTCATGTGACCAAAAAAAACCCAGAAAAAAGGCCCCTCTCCATGGAAGAAATTTCATTCTCTAAAAGCGGCAATTTATCTCTGCTGATACAGTGCTTGTATTACCGTATCTTTTAAAGAAAGTTTAGTAAGAGGAATTATAGACCTTATTAAAGAGACTAACACTTAAAGTGACAACCCCACTGGTATGTGAATATTTACTGACTTGTGTGTCCGAATACTTAGACTTGTGTTAATCATTCACAATAGAAGAAACTCTTAGTTTATTAAGCCGAATGTCTAGCTGGCTGAAAGTCACTTAGACAGACGTGCAGAGATCAATGTAGAGCCGCATGCTAGAAAGCAGGAATGTTGTGCTGGTGTTATACAAGGGTTAACTATTATTTCGATTGTTAAGGTGTTACCAGCCATTAGGGCAAGATCAGACACACAGGTTTATAGGCAGCTTCCTTTCCGAAAACCCAAGACAGAGCATCACAGGGGAGGGTAGGCCACTGGATAGTGGCCTGCTTGTCCATTCCTTTGCTTTTGTTTCTTTGTATCAGCACTTAAAAGAATGCTGGATATCTTTTATAGTTCCAGCAGTGGAAATGGGACCTTGCCTGGGCCTGGAAACAGTACCCTCCAGGACAGTAATGGCTCCACATCAATGCAAATTTGTGGCACATGAGTTGAAAAGTTCATTTCACTGGCCTTGCACTTGCTCGGCAACTTTTCCTTTGAAACGAAACGACAGCAAAGGACCCGTTAGTCTACTCACTACCAGTGGTGCTTGGAACTCTGAAGAACACTGTAGGATACGTATGGCATTTCCACCGTGTCTTCTCCAGGCCGTTAGTTATCTGGACTGAGTTCAGGACATTTCCACTGTGTCTTCTCCAGGCTGTTAGTTATCTGGATTGAATTTAGGACCAAATTTACAGCATGCCTCAGCAAGGATTACAACCTTCCACCCACAATGTTTCTCAGGCACAAAAAATACCTTTCACATTTGCATTCATATACTGAGTAGCCACATATCCTTCACATAGAAATACAGTTTGCATGCAAAAATCTGAGTCTTTGCATGTGATAAAACTCAGCCATTTAAATATATATAATATTCCAATGGCAAAGGTGTTAATCCACAGCTGAATTATAAACATCACACTCAAAGCATTTGGATGCAAAAAGCCCACATGGCCATTAAAGTATAATCCCATTATGTGAAGCTACTTTAATACATTTAAGTTTCCGGATCCAGACGCCTGCTGTACAGGGCCCAGGAAAATGGGCTCTCCATTTCAGATATCTAAGCATAACCGTAATAAAGTAATAAATAACATTCTAAAATGAAAACTTAATTCTTGGGGGACAGTTCTCCAGTCACAAACTGAGAACTACAGGGGGCCTTTTCTATAGGGTTTTTGTTTGTTTGGTTGGTTTTTTTAATTGGAGTTCACTAGTTCATGCAATTAGGCATAAAGTCACCAATGTCAACAAATAAATACACCATATACACAACATCTTTAAAGTGTTCTTTATTTTAAAATCAAAATGATCAGGTACAAAAATAATTAGAATACTGAAAGCCAAAAGTCAGTTTGTCAGCCAAAAATAAATGTAATTTTAAAGCCTGTTCACTGATGACAGAATTATCAGTTTAATAGAGCGTCATACTGTTTAAAAAAAAAAAAAGAAAAAAAAGAGGTAGTGTTGCTTTTCAGAGAAGTGGCACCTTTACCTGGTTCATCATACTTTTCTTGTCTTTAAGTAGAGATTTAAATACTTCATTCACAGACTCAGCGATTACCCAGTATCAAAACTCCCGGGAGAAAACACACATCCCCAATGATAATATTTTTTTTTGTTTGTTTCTTTAAAAGGTTCTTGCATTTGAGCATTTTCTTTTATCATTTTTTAAAAAAATCCCATCATCGTGAAACATATTGATTTGAGGCCCGATTCTCTTCTATTTTATGTAAGTGTAAATCAAGACATACCCTCATGTGAGGGTTATTTTTCCCATGGAGGGCATAATTTAGCCCTTCAGTCTTACACCTTGCCTGCAGGTAAGTTGCAGATGCAGATAACAGGTCCCCAAATTCTATATTTATATTGCAATTTTTTTTTCAAAAATGGAAGTGTTGAAAGATCAAAGCACCCAATTGAGGCTGGCAGCACTCAGGCCAAAAATTCTCATTACCAAAACCAAACTAAATACATATGTGTGTGAGTGTAAACATAAGCACCCACCTGTCTGGTTCCTTCAACTCATCGAATCTGTTCCTGTATTTGTTACACTAAACTTGTGGCTCTGATAAAGTGACTCTGTATTAGGTCCCTGCATTGTCCAAGGCAATATTTTTATATTTTATAAACACACACCCTTCTCTCTTTCTCCCCTTACCCCCATTCTTTTTAAATGGGAGACAAGCACTAAATACATTGGTAGAATTGTGGGACAGAAATAATAGGAATATTACTAGAGATGGATCTGAACCAAAATGCTGGATCTGAACATGCAAACTTTGAGGAAAACTCCAATTTCATAGCAGGCCTCCACCCTGCTTACATATACAATGGCAGGCATCAGATCCTGAGAACCAAACATTCCTAACTTTGGGAAAAGTTGGGTTTTGGATCTCGATCCGGATTTGAATGTGGTTGCCTAGACCTAGACACACCTGTAAGTCACACAAACAGTATGGAAATGTCCTTTCATCCATATATTTTGGGGGGGAAATTTATCTCAAATACATAAAATCTGAGGTATTTTTTCAATGAGGTCAGGTTTAGCTGCTTTAAGACTTATTGCTACTTGGAAACCAGCTGTTGTTAGATCAGGTAATCTAATCTAACATACATTTGGACTCTAGACTTATATATCCCCCTTATGCCACTACTGAAGTGGGTATAGTTGCACATAAGTGTAAGTCAGTAGACAATTTAATCCAATATTTTTAATATGCTGAACCAAATGTTCTGATATTCACTGTAATTTACTTGAGGGTTAGAATTAGTTCTCCTTGTGTTAGAAGATGGAACCTCTCTTTGCTATAGATGCTGCTTTTGTTATCCCATCAATGTGCTTTTAAAAAGACAAAGCATCCAACCTAGAATTCTGCAAGGTGGAATTCAAGGATACAGTAGGCATAAGAAGCACTCGTTTCTCATTTAAAGAAAGAATTAAGAACTACCTTCATTAGGTGCTGTACCCAGCCCTCTCTGGGGTTTTACAGAGAAAGCACAAAGTATTTTTATTCCAAATGGGGAAAAGCAGAATTAAAAACAGGAAGAGCAACTGCTTCCCCCATACGAAAGTTGGAAATGCCAGTCAGTCCCAAGAAGCAGACTGTTAAGTAGTCTATCTTTCCCCAAGGGAATAAGCTTTGCAAAAACACATGTAATTTAATGCTATTGCAGGATTTTTCCCCTCTGGTTCTGATCTACTGTGTGCTGAAACATTAAGAGAAGAAGAAAAAATATGATTGCAGGCAATCCTAAGGAAAATACACATGATGCAGGATGCTCATAGAAATGGAAATTCCTGTAAAACCTAGAAGGGTGATGGCTGCAGCCCAATTTCATTTCTTACCTGTGTTTTCTCCATTCCCAGCAAGTCACTCCCTAACCTGTCATTTAGGCTAAGGGTTTGAATTCATGCAGAAGTTGCACCGATTTAACTTGTCTCAATTTAGTTGAAGTGGTGCAACTTGTGTGTGTGAACTCATATCACCTTAAAAATTGGTTGTATTGTTTTTGTTTGCACCTGGAGATTTTACACATTGAAGATATTCCCCAGGAAGATGAAGATTGTTCACCCATTTTGGAACATTACAGTGAGACTGTTAAACCAAGCTTTTGGGGAATACAGTGGCACTTGCAGGATGTCTGTTTTAGAGACTTTTCTTCTAAATTGCATCTAATGCTATACAAAATTTTCTCTGCTCTACTGTTTCCCTAGCCTGCCATTTCATTTCCACTGGGGGAAAAAAAAAAAAAAAAAAAGGTGAATTTTACTCATTTTACTAACAAAGGCCCTGTTCCTAAACACTTATTCAAATGGGTAAGTTTAGGCAGGCAAATTGTCCCACTGGGCATGTGTAAAGTTATTCACATGTGTTAGTGTCCACCGGATCGAGAGCCAGATTTACACAGCTGTTATCAAAGCAGTGGAGTGGTCTGGGTAGGAATTGTCTCACTAACAATTCCATAACTACCTCTAATGCTGGATCCACTGAGCTTCAGTAAGAAAAGTTGACTAATTCTTTTGGGAATATCTGTATTTTTACATTACCACCCAACTACTGACATTTTAGAAAGGCCCACCTTGCTCCAACCTTATTATACATAGCACTTAAGAATGCTATGTATAATAAGTAAAGAATGTAAAGATTTATTTAATTGGAGGAGTTTGTTTTATTTGCAGAGCTGTGATCTTTTGACATCAGTACCTATGTACAACTCCTTCACAATTAATCCTGCTGTGAAATTTTCTAGTGTTCTATGCTTCTCCACAAAATAACCCCAACTTAAACCGATCAAACCCTAAAACAGCATTACTTGCCTCCAGATATGTCCATTTAATATAACCAATCTACGCAGCCAACTGCTGTTCTCAAAAGACTATCTGACAGATTCTATTCACTTTCAAAGTAGCTCTCATTGGTTTGAATAATTATCTTTCATTTCCCCCTTTCTGACACTTTTCAATGATTTGTTGACATCTGAAGAGATATGTGCAATCTCACAAGAGGCAGCTGGACTTTCTACCCAAAAGATACAAATACAAAAAGGATTCCCATACAGAATTAGAAATAACTATGTTCTTTGCAAATGGAAGACTAAATCTGCATTTTAATGGGACATGTTTTTAAAAAGCAGAATTCATGAATAACCCTATGAGTTTTAACTTTTTCATTGCCAGTGACAAATCAGAACCACCCTTACATAGAATTTAGATCTTCTCTTTACCCAATACATTGACAGGGCATCAGTCAGTGGGGGGTGTAAGCACCTTACCCTAGAACCCTCCTTCCCATACATACACATAGCTAAAGGTACAATTCTTGGGGATATTTTATAAATCTTGTACTACTAGCTAGGTTTCTATAAAGGGCCCATCACCTTGCTATGGGAGCACACCCAAATTACAAAAACCAAAGGAATAATGACAGATTATTTAACTAGATACACACATAACTGTCATTACTGGAGTTTCAGAGCACTTTACAAATATTACTGAATTTATCTTCACCTCACCTGTTAGATGTAGGTACCAGTACCCCCATTTTACAGATGGGGAATTGATGTGCCAATAGAGATTACGTGATTGGCTAAAAAGGCTGTGGCAGAGACCAAAATAAAACCCAGAGCTCTCAAGTACCAGTCCAGTGCAAGAACCAAACAAAGATCCTGCCACTTGCCTCAAGGTGCACTGGGAAAGTGGAGTCGGGCGATAAAGGATTTATCATCGTATTCAGTGAGTTGTGTGTGTAAAAGCTAATGTAGAACAACGGCTTTGCATTTTTTTCTGAAGGTGTGAAGAGCCTTGGTTATTCTCATTCACTTTCTACACAGACAAGCTATGGTGATACAAAATAGTTAAGTGACAAAAAGACTGTGGCTTTCATCAGCATGGTTTTCTCCATAGAGTTGACACCAGAGATAGTCCTTTGGGTCTCATAAAACCTACCGCCTAGGGAGAGCCTGCTGCTGCCTGAACTGGCTCCCATGGGTGTGACTGGAAAGATTTCCTCTTAACTTTACCAGTTGTTGGCTCAGTCCTAGAGTGCACAGATTGAGACTCTACTTACATAGCTTCAGGCAAAGCTCGCAGAATGATTTTTTGCTAGCACACTTGGGGGGTGGGATACATTGTGGATGGAGGGAAAGAGCAAGTAGGAAAAAAGATGGGAGCAAAGCAGGCATGAAAGGCTGAGAGGATTTGTCAAGGAGAAGAGGAGATTGAGGACATGAGGCCCTGATCTTTGTATAACTTTGTTAGTGTCCCCCCAGCAAGCAATTTTCAAAGAGTCCCTAGTATTTGAGAGCCCTCAAAGTTATTGTGATACGGGGGCCCTTAAATACTAAAGACAGGCCTGGGAATTTCTAAATTAGCATCAGTTGAATAATCAGTCATTCACAGGGGCCAGTCCAATGCTAAACAGAGTGACTGGTTTGAAGTACAGTTGATCATTAAATGTAGTTACAGACAGACTGCATCTGCATTGCCACATAACGGGGACAAGCTACTAGAATTTCTGAGAGCTACTGCTGTGAAACATCCCCTATTACTCCAAAATATCAGGCAACACAGAGTATCTGGCCTCATGCCCCATAGCAAATTCTAGGTGTGGCGCTCTCGTATATTACAACCTCTCCCCGGAATGTCATGGCTTAGAAAACACCTCCTTCCGACAGTTGTTTTGTATGGAAGCGCTGGAGGAAAAGAAATTACGAGTTGTTTTTTCATCAGTGTTTATACGTAGTGATGGGTTTCTTAATACCATCTCACGAGAGGCTGGAGTTTTCAGTTTCCTACTCTTGTGAGTACCATTTTAGAACTGACATTTGGGAACACCAAGAACTTTTAACAGAGAATTAGCTAGTCAATCCCTGACTACTCATTTCTTTCAATCAACAGCGCCGCTTAGTGGTCACAGGAAGAAAGGGATTTGCTTTATTCCTCTCCCTCCACCCTCAAGTCATCTTCAGCATTTGAAACAGCACATTTAACAAAGTTCTGTAACACTCTGAACCCAAGGGGGGAGGAAATAGTCCTTCAAATTCCCAGCTCAAGGGCCCTTAATACCTTGGAATTGTGTGCCACATTCTCAGTAGTGCCACAGGACTCTGCTGGAGTCTCAGTAGAGGAGTTCTCAGTGTAGAGTTATATCACCAAGGGAATATTTTCCCCCATGACAGGAAAAAAAAAAAAATCATAAATACATTCTATGTGATCTGAACAAATAAGAAACAACACAGGGAGAGCAGACTCCCCTACATGAGGATTTTGTCAGATTTATTTTTAATTGAAAGGAGAAATAAATCAGAATTCTAACGGATAATGACAAAGGGCTGAGTCATTAAAAATAATTGACAATGGCATTTTACAATTTTCTTACACTGCTTCTATAAATAGACCTGGCTGAACAACACACACTACAGTAATTAATAAGACGTGTCATGCTATTTCCTTACATAAAATAAAACAGACTAAGCAGAGCAAACATATACAGAGGTGGATACAACATCTTATGCCTTGTTTCATTCAAAATTGGATGATGGGTTATGAGCAATATCCAATATTCACCTTAAGAAAAAGAACACAGATAAACATGTCAATTGACACAAGCCCTTGGCTTGATCATTAAGGTAATTCATTAATGTTCCTCTGCAACATTTTGACATTATTTAGCAAATAAGTATTGCTGCCAGTAAAATCCTGGTATATGCTGTTTAAGCCTTTTTGTTAAAAATCAAACAGTATTGGTGTTATCAATGGGAAAATCATAAACAAGGTATAAAAATTAGTTCCAGTCTAGTCCACAAAAATAACCATGTTTAAACACAACTGTGATGAAGTCAAGACATAATTTGGCTTTCCCCGACTTTTAGTGATATCTAGGCTAAAATAGCCATTTTCTATCCATAAACCAGATTATAACATTGTATAGTTACAGCCAGGTTTTTATGGGGTTATTTTTGTTCCACAGGTAAGGCCTATAGCAACAAAAGTAGGAATGCGAAACAGAGATGGGCCTGAAGCTAAACTAAGGATCTGAACACCCCAGAACCTGAAAAAGACGACGCCACAGATTGTGGCTCAGTTGATGTTGCCTATTTGGAACAATGTGTCTACGTGCACTTCACAATATTCCAGTGGCCCTCAGACTACGCTCCCGAGAGGACTGGTGGCTGCACTTGAAGCAGCAATGTTATTTTTTCTTGCTAGTAGCAGCCCAATTCAAGATTAGTAGACCTTGTTTACGTTGTGAATTCAGCACAATCTCCCCATCAGGGGCCAGCTGCAGCAGCATAAACCCTTAGCATAATCAAGGCAAAGCCTGATTTAGAAAAATGAAGTTACCCCTCCTGCAATGCTTTCTTCTTCTTCTTTATATTCCAATAGCATGGAACCACCAAGCAATTTAGGGCTCTACTTGTACCTCACACCGTACACATGTCTAGCAAGACACAGTACCTGCTCCAGAGAGGTCATTGGTTCTAAAATGATCTCTACTTGTCCCCTGCGAGGCTTCACACTAATGCAGGGAGCCATTATGCGAAGGCCTTTCATGTTCAGCCTAAGCTTTGAA